>LQNS02015106.1:9044898-9058058 GCA_001587735.2 Parhyale hawaiensis
AATCAGCACCAATCAAACTGGTAAGACCGGCTGATGAATACCCAATAGCGGTCTGGAAGCACTGCGAGTTGCGACCTGGACACGATAAGGGATAGAAAGCTGATGGAGCTCTTCTCTTAGCTTTGTATTGGAGCGCTCGGGATCCGAGAGTGACAAGATGGCCCCTGGTTGTAGCTTTGGATTTATATAAGAACTGGAATATGCAAAAGATACAGCGCATACCTTGACTTTGTAGCCGGATATGCATCAGAAACTTTACACAACTTAGCGTTAAAGGGTTTATGAATAAGTGAAAGTCAGCAGGTGACAAGACGACGCTTGACAACATCAGCATGCATCTGTAAGATCGAACATCATAGAATGTATCCCATACTGTTCGAGGTTGCAAAGACGTTTATGAATTTTAATGTAACAATGGCTGCTATAATTTTTAAAAAGCTATAATAAAGCACTTTCTTGTAAATGCGCCAAGACCTCTATGTCTACGCTGTAGTAAGTATGCGCCTTGAAATCGAAATATTTTGAATAAAAACTTTTGCAAACTGCTCTTGCTCGCACCGAAAAGTAGAGACACCAAATACAAAGGTAAAGGATAAAGTTAGCTTGATCGTACACTATTATTGGGAAACCCTCACGCACTGGTTCGCCCTGCAGATAATATTCTAACTGGCCCCGGGAGTGTGCGGCTGAGTCGACCACAGATTGTCAAGTGCTATTGTTACACCGAAGGAAGGCTCTTAAGTGATGACCTGCAACCCCCGACCTTCCCCTTTTCTGGTTCCCGACCTTCCCCTTTTTTGGCTGCCGACCTTCCCCTTTTCTGGTTCCCGACCTTCCCCTTTTCTGTTTCCCGACCTTCCCCTTTTCTGGTTCCCGACCTTCCCCTTTTCTGGTTCCCGACCTTCCCCTTTTCTGGTTCCCGACCTTCCCCTTTTCTGGTTCCCGACCTTCTCCTTTTCTGGTTCCCGACCTTCTCCTTTTCTGGTTCGGGTTAGTAGCCCAACAAGAGCATCCAGACACCAACTACCCAGCTCAAAATCTCGTCTGTGGAGAACAGTCTCGAACTTATGCACTCCACGTCTGACAGCAACACTCAAACATCGTCCTACTGTAGATATAATTAGTACATACGCAAGTGGAGGGCTCAAAGTGCCTAATGCAGGAGTGGGCAAACTACGGCGCGCGGGCCACATCCGGTCCGTTAGTCTTTTTTATTCGGCTCGCCGAAGATTTTGGGTTCTTCGATACATTAACTCATTTTTAAGTGCTTAGTATAAGATACATCCTCACATTGCGTATCATCAGCAAAGATATCTTTTTCTAGTGTTAAAACTGTATTCCTCTATCCGATTTATAATTATATGAATACATCAGGTGCTGGTCAAGCCTATCTATTAATTTTTTAAAGTTCAAGTGGACCGTGAGTCAAAAAGTTTGCCCACCCCTAACAAAATGAGTGATCTTGACTGTATATACAGTAGTAGCCTTTCATTTAAATGTGTTACGTCACCACATACGCCGTCCCTAAAAAAAATTAACCTGTGAAGTTACCAAACAGAAGGCGGGAGCGTAATATCGTCTTTTGAAAAAGTATTCTTTCACCCAATAGTACCGGAACGCGTCATTGTTTTGCCGTTTCTACAGCAAAAAAAAAAATACACTGCTTTCTACAATCTAATTCACTTGAAATTTGAAGAGATATGCATGACTTTACTAGTAATACTCGGTGAAGTTTTTTAAATTAGCTGCTCACGTTTTAGCACATTTTTTGACTGACACAAGGTTTCCGTTTGGGGGCACAACAAAGCATCAGGACGATAAGCTGAGAGAACATACACAAAAGACTCGTGCGAAGCGACTTTAAATCTGTACGTGCCGCAAAGAGAAACATTTCTGAAACACGACAGGTCAAAGTATTTTCTGTTTGCATAAAAATGTGTCAAAATACAATAGTGCAGTTAATCACCTTTGTTTTACTTTAACCGCTTCGGCGATACAATGCCTGGAAATTCATCGCGTGCAAGCAACAAAGTGCGATGAAGTAAAATTTTCGGTCAATTTTCCCAAGGTTTTTTTTTTTTCTTTTTCGAAGGGGGAGGGATGGGAAGCGGGCACTTGTCATATCAGTCAAGTCTTACCGCTCAGGCTCTGGTAACAGGACAGAGACGGGACGAGTAGCTGAAAAAAAAGAGAATCTTCGCCGCTAATACATAGGTAGTGTGGCACCAGTGAACATACCTGCACAATATTCCAACAGCTGCACTATATAGTTATGATTAATGTGATTAACGTAGTTCAATGTTCAGTTATATGAGCCCCATTTCCAATCCAGCTATGGTATGAAATGCACAGAGTACAGTAGTGAATGTTGCATGACATTATACGTACAGTAGCACACGCGGCGCTGGAACCTACCAGTTGTCAGCACTGCTGCTACACGACAGCACTGGAACATACCAGCTGCCAGCACTGCTNGCCAGCACTGCTGCTACATGACAGCACTGGACCATACCAGTTGTCAGCACTGCTGCTACACGACAGCACTGGAACATACCAGCTGCCAGCACTGCTGCTACACGACAGCACTGGAACATACCAGCTGCCAGCACTGCTGCTACATGACAGCACTGGACCATACCAGTTGTCAGCACTGCTGCTACACGACAGCACTGGAACATACCAGTTGTCAGCACTGCTGCTACTCGACAGCACTGGAACAAACCAGCTGTCAGCACTGCTGCTACACAACAGCACTGGAACATACCGTTTGCCAGCACTACTGCTACACAACAGCACTGGAACATACCAGCTGTCAGCACTGCTGCTGCACAACAGCACTGGAACATACCAGCTGTCAGCACTGCTACNTCAGCACTGCTGCTACACGACAGCACTGGAACATACCAGCTATCAGTACTGCTGCTACACAACAGCACTGGAACATACCAGCTGTCAGCACTGCTGCTACACAACAGCACTGGAACATATCAGCTGTCAGCACTGCTGCTACACAACAGCACTGGAACATATCAGCTGTCAGCACTGCTGCTACACAACAGCACTGGAACATACCAGTAGGCCCTGCCTCTACAATCCCCCACCACACGGCCTGGCACTCGCACCCAATAGGGGTGTCGCATGACGGTTTGCCTTGGATGTCAATCACAGTTAGTTGGTAATGAAGAAAGTGAAGAGTGGCAGTCTAGGGAAGGCTCAACGTGCCTTGAGGGGAGGCCCTCGCCCAATCCCGCCTGCCGCAAGCAAAGGGGCGGCAATTGAGTAGATTAGAGCACGAAAGGGTTGCAAATATTGATTGGGGCGGAGTGGGTTTGCAGAAATCTGCGAGCAGAACAGAGAAAGAGGAATGTGCTGATGTAGCAACATGCCCTGAATGCGGATGTTGAGAATGTTACGAAGGGAGGAAACTACGAGACTACTCCGAGGTTTAATTTTTTTCGTGCGTAGTTTGGCTTTGAAATTTGAGAGAGATTTCGCCAGTGAAAAAATGGGCACATCGGATATAGAACATTGTCAAAGAATATACACCATTATCCAGTTTTCTGAACATAGTACATAATATTCCATGGCAGTCTTTGGCTGGGGTTCGGGTGGTGTTATGCACGTCACCTGCCGGCGTATGCTTAAGAGCCAATGAAACAACCTTTCGAAATCGATACGAGTGATCGTCGGAGACCCCAACACCGATACACGTACCCCTCAATGTGCTCCAGATGGCGTACAGCTGGCTGGTCTGGAGGCTTTGAAATAAGAGTTCAGCACCTTTTAGAGCCTCATAACTTCCATGTTAGTGACGGTACGTTCGCAGTGCAGGAAAAGTTTCACCAAAATATAGACTAAATACATTGTTGTATTTGTTCATTGCAAACGTTTCGGATTGCACAAAATCTATTTTTAGTTTTATGTAAAATTAATATCAGAAGTAAGAATTCAAACACGAGCGCAAAAGTACAGTAGTAGATGTTTTCAAATGCTATTATAGAAAAAAAAAACACGAAAATGTGAAACAACCGAGCTAATAGTGAGAGATTTTGCATAGTGAAAACCATTCACGTTAGGGTTTAGAGACTATGGTTGCATTCTAGTACTCTAAGGTTATATAACAATTGCTACCTATCACATAAGAGGAGTGCATGAGACGGAAAACAATTAACAACAGCTAGCCATGTGTCTGTAAGAAATTATAGTCTGACAGAGAAGCATCCAACTAGGAGTACAAATTTTTATGTAACACATAGCTATCAAGACGCTCAGGATCTTCACTAGACAGCCATAGATCCACCCACGCTCACTGCCTTAAGCCTTTTATCTCATTAGTTGTCAATCTGTAGCACCTTTCCAAATGTTAGATTAAACGTTTTAGGAATTTCATTTTTTTACAACTGGATCTTAAAAGCTTTCATAACTGCATTGCTGTAGCCAGCCAATTTTTCAAAAAGTTCAATACGTTAAAAAAACCTTGGGGTATTTTTTTAAATGGCCTCCCCCAACGCACGGAAAAAGCTATAAGTTAGAACTCTCTGTTGCAGCTTTGGCGCCACCGTATTTAGATTAGAAAAAATCATGGTTGTGCATTCATGTATGCAAGTTATTACTTAAAAATTGCTGGCCCTTGATAACAGCTAAATAATTTCACAGAAGTCATAGAGCCCCTTCCATCCTATAGCTAAATAATGATTCTCATTGATAGTAGAGCCACAGCGCAAAGAAATAGAATTTTTGAATTGATTAGGACAGTATTCAGGCTATCAGCTCACGAATGGTACCATTACTAAATATAAATATTGGCCTTCGTACATAAAAAAAAAAACTGTGACTACAGCACTCTGAGAGCGAAATGGTAACGAAAAATTAAATTGCGTCCCGAAGCCAGTATTTTTAGTCATCACTAAAATTTTGTCCTTTTTGTTTGTTGACATTAATAACAGGTCCTGTAATTTTCTTGAAGATCCATCAGTAACTTTTTAGTTATGTTCTGACAAATTCTAAGACAAACATGTAATCCAATACGCAAATGATTAAACCGATCACAACCTGAATTTGGTCATTTGTGCCATTTATTATTTCTAAGAATTCCTGTCAATTTCACAAAGATCCGCCCATAACTTTTTCAGTTATGTTCTGACAAACATAAAAAATAAAGACAAGACGCAAATAGACTAACATATCACAAGAATTTGGTTAGTTCCTCGCCGTTATATTTCCAGCAAATTTCATGTAGATCCATCCGAAACCTTTTGAGTTACGTTACAACGAAAAAACAGACAGACAAACAAACGCTTGCATGGGTCTTTATAAAAAATTAATCATTTGTTCTTCCTAAGATACCTAGCATTCCCTGTACATTTCACAAAGATCCATCTTAAAATGTGTTGTTACCTGGGTAACGGAAAAGCAACCACACAGACAAGCACATAAACAAACAAACAGAGAAACAAAAAAAAATACCCTACTAACGCTTGCCAAATCCACGAATGCTCCATCACTGAGCAAGGAATCATTACGAGCACTGAACCGTCACACATTTTGTACTAGCAGCGTGACTGTACAACTAAAGACGCGCTGTCATTCTCAAGTGCTGAATATATGGGCACTGCAATGCCTACTTTGATAAAGCGTTACACCTTAGACAAGGAAGTTCACAAATAGAGCGGTGACTTCGTTCCTCAAATGGCAGACTACTCAAATAAAACCTTGAAATAGAAATAGAAACAACTGACTTCGAAACCCTAATGAGAGACGCCAGTGTAGAACAATGCTCATATATTTTGAAGACGAGTATAATGAGAGCAGCTGAAAGACACATTCCAACTAAACAAGTTCGTATCAGTAATGATCCCCTCTGGATGAATCGGACAGTCAAACGCTGCATTGCTAGGCGGCAAGTGCGTTACAAAGCCTGGAAGCGCAATCCAACAGAGGAGATCAGGTCCAGTCACATAAGAGCTTGTCGGGATGTAAAGAAAATAGTCAGAACCAAAAAAAGGGAGAAGGAAGTTTCCGTAGCCGCTATGGCGAAACGCAACCCAAAGGCATTCTATAAATATGTAAATGAAAGACGACTCAAAAAAGAAACCCTAGGTCCGCCAAAGCCACAATCCTGAACGACTATTTCACCTCTGTATTTACTGTTGAAAATGTTAGGAATATTCCTGAACCAGCACCGATGCAAGTTGTTCCAATTAACACCTGTGTTTTCAAGGAGATTGAGATCCTTCAAGAACTTACCCGCCTAAATGTGTACTAATCCACTGGCCCAGATAATCTTACTCCCCGTGTACTCCAGTCATCGAGAAGCCACTGCTCGAAATATTTAATCGATCTCTAAGAATGGGAGAAGTTTCGCAGGATTGGAAACTAACTATTGCAATACCGATACATAAGAAGGGGGATAAGAAAAGCCCCAGCAACTATCGACCAATTAGTCATACTTTGGTCGTCAGCAAAAGCATCGAACGCCTTTTGAAAAAGCGCATCACTGATCACCTGAGGATGCAGCAACTCATATCCGACACTCAACATGGCTTCCGAAATGGAAGAAGATGCTTAACAAACCTACTGGACTTTTTCTCAAAAGTTACAGATATTAAAGAAGAAAAGGGTGTAGACCTTGTGTATCTAGACTTCCAAAAGGCCTTTGATAAAGTCCCCCATCACCGGCTAATAAAAAAATTGGAAGCCCATGGCATCCAGGGTCACTATTTACGATAAATCAAGGCATGGCTTGCGGGTCGGCAGCAGCGAGTGAAACTTGAAGGAGAGTCGAGCGACTGGACATAGGTTTCATCAAGGGTTCCACAAAATAGCGTGCTTGGCCCACTTCTGTTCTCAATTTACATCAATCATCTCGATCTTGACATCCGTAGTAAAATCAGTGAATTTGCGGATGATACAAAACTATGTCATCCCACAACGAAAAGAGCCGAGCTCCAACAAGACCTTGACCACCTCATGGAATGAAGATCAACGTGGCAGATGAACTTTAATGTCGACAAATGCTCAGTAATGCAAGTAGGGCTGGTGAACTCTTCTACCCTATTGAAAAAGAATGGGATGTAATTGGCTACTGTCACCCAAAAACGTGACTGAGGAATCACAATTACAAACAAACTACAACACAGTCAGCAAGTTGACATGAGGGTGAAAATGGATGGATTCATCACCAGAAAGTTCGAATACAAGTCCAAGGACATCATCGTTCCCTTGTACAAGGCATTAGTGAGGCCACACTTAAAATTTGCTATTCAATTCTGGTCACCGCATCTCTGTAAAGATATCGATAACATGGAAAGAGTCCAACGCAAAGCAACGAAATGGATACCTCAGCTGAGAAACAAGTCGTATGAACGTCTCCTAAAAGAACTGGGTCTGATCTCTCTCGAGCAAAGACGACTCAGGGGGCAACTAATAGAAACATTCAAGTACTTGAATGGCTTCAACGACNGTTTGCGAAACAAAGGCCAAAAACTCAAGCATAAAGCTCGAAGAACAAGCTTAAGTCAACAGTTCTTTCCCTATTTCATAGTCGGCATTTGGAATAGACTAGCTTCCGACGTTGTTGGTGCGGAGTCGGTCAACTCTTTTAAAAATCGTCTTGACATACACTGGGAGAAATATCCTGTACAGCTAAGAACTCCTCCTCCACGAATCGCAAGCACTTAACGGCCAAAGCTTCCCAGGCCATTTTAAGCTGACTTCCTCTCACTTCTGCTCCATCTATATATTAATTTTAAGCTCCGCATATCAGCGGTATCGATCATGCTTGCGGGCATTCATGACCATCTCTTTGGCGGAGATTCTTCTCCCCGCTCTTTTCTTAATTTCTCTTTCTTTTCTTCTCTTTCGTCTTCCATTTTTTCTCCTCTCGTTTCCCCAGTCCTCTACATCCTACTAACATATGGCAATAGCTCATAGAGGCCGGGGTGTTAGTCCCGGTGTCTCTTTGGGAATGGGCCTCTTGGTTCGTCTACTGCCGCCTATCTAATCTAATCTAATCTAGTCGAAGCTAAAAAATACAAAATATAGGGAAAAAAGGAGTCAGCACCCGAGCGCATTTACACCACTCAAAATAGTGAGGCGCAATGACTGGCGAGTTGGTACCTGTCAGTGTAGCTTCTAATGCATTTGTTTGTTACGCGAATAGTTTTCATTGTACGAATTGCATGCTTGAACAGATTAAATAATTAAATTTGCCAAACAAGGAAACGCCCAATATCGTACATCGTGACTGGGTTGTGCGCAAACACGTTACTTGAACTGAATACCTACGCACGCAACTCAAGACCATAAATAATGGATTTTGTTATCAGCTGCAACACTGTCGAAAAAATGCGTAGGTTGGGCTCTCTGTACCGTTCATACGTTTACTATACTGGAACACAAATCTTCACTAGGACGATGATATATAATTACTGTTTATCCACACTGATAAATACATCTTCACCATAAAGTCCATTGATAATTTTATACTTATACTACCATGCCTCTATTAACAGGGTTGAGAAATAATTGGTGAGCCCTTCTTAATTACCAAAGTTTACGGATAACTAAACACGCTTGCAAATATTATATGCTTTTAATAAGTTTTCCTCTAAATGAAATTTTTCGTATTTGATTATTCAAAATTCATTTCTTTTGGTTCGCTTTTTGAGATCGGTAATGTGGAATGTCAAGTGAACAAAATTGAGCGCTTTGACACCATCTACTCTTTGCATTTAATCGACGTAACAACGTCACCGAAGCTGCTTGAGATCCTAGCTTGTGATGTGTATAAAGAACAGTGCAGCTTCAGTGTACCGACTGCCGTTGGTTTTGGCGCTTCAAAATTTGGAATTCTGAGCTGAATGTAGGGCTACACCCTGGTCGACCAACTGAGCCTGATGAGGAGAGCTATTAAGCCAACTGCGTGAAAATCCACGTCAGACGACCAAAATATCGGTGGATCAAAGTACTTGTGGTAAAAAACTACGGTGACTGACCCTAAGTCAATGACCAACAATCAGAAACTTGGCGCATGGGTAACACAGTCTTTGAGCGAATATGACAGAAGTCAGCGCCCACGATTTCTGCCAGTTTCCTTGCTCGACATCGCTCAACACATGGTCACAAGCAGCACTCTCTTTACCGGACTGTCACTGATGATAAAAAAAGGTGTCAATAATTATAATATAAGTCAATACGAAGTATCTTCAAATATGGTTTAGCCCGACAGACGAGTGACTCCTCGGATAAAAGAAGACCTTCATCCTCGAAAGACCATGTTGCGTGTATCGTGGGACTAGGAAGGTATAAGCCATTCCGTAGTCTTTGGGAGCAGCCAAGCTGTAAATGCACTGCTCTACTTTTGAACCACTACACCAACGACTCAACTGAGCAATTCAGCAAAAAAAAAAATAGTAAAGCAAATCAGTAAAATCGTGTTTTTCTGGAAGACGACAACGCCCGTCCACGCAGTCAGGAACTTGAATCCGATGTAGCTACCACCTTAATTATCTTCCATACCTACTTACCAAACTTGGCACTATCTCATTTTCAACTCTTTCGATCACTTTTTAATGCATTGTGCAGTGTATCGTTCAATAATGCTGTGCTACGTACGTAGGATGCATTCCATAGCTCAAAATCGGGCGAATTTTATCGGTGAGGTATCGATAAAAGTTAATAAACGATGGGAAGAAGTCACAAAGAAAAACAACGGCTATGATATTGTTGTCTAATTTCTATTCAAATTTGCACTGGAAAGTTATGCAACAAGACATTCAAAAAGCCCTCATGACTTACTCCACAGCCCAGTACATCTTCTTTTGGCTCTAAAACACTAAATAAAATTAACACGTCACAGAAATTTGTCTACTGTGGCATCTTGGATGCAAGTATATACATATATTAAGTCCAGTCAAATGTGAAAATTTGAACTTCATTTCTTACGTCTAGTCTTCGTGGACAGCATCATTGGCAGAGATAATATTGAAGCAAAAGACTACCACCATAGAATACCTTCCGAAGTTGAAGGTGCAGACTCGATCAGTGCATTTAAAAATCGTTTCGATAAATATTGCGAGCAACATCCTCCATAGCTACGAACTCTTCCTCCAGGAGTGCCACACTTCTAAAGGCCAAAGCTTCTAAGCCAGCGTAATTCATATCTTATACCACAACTTACTTCAAGTCTTCAGGCTTCCCGGATCTGCAGTATTCAGTTGTTCTTGCGCGATCACCTCCTTGCCAGATTTTATTATTATTTCTTCTTGTTTTGTCTCTCGGCATTCTCCATGATTCTGAATTACTGTAATGGCGATAGCTCATTGAGGGCCGGAGCGTAACTCTCGGCTGCTCTCCAAGAATGGGCCTGTTGGTCAGTCTACTGCCAGCTGTCTATTCTAAATTAAGCTATACAGAAGAACGCGAACGGACTCTGAATTAACCATCATATATATAATGGCAAGAAACATCTGACGATGCACAGTGCACATCTGCGGTAGCAGAAGTAAAGAGGAGTGCAGGACTTTGAGATTGGATAGCTGAGAGTGGATAAACCAACAGGCCTTTCGCAGAGAGCCACCGGGACTTATGCTCCGGCCCTCTGTGAGCATCTGTACAAGAAAAGAAGAAAAAACTCAGCGAAAGAGATGATCTTGGAGGCACGATTTATTGCTGCAGATCCGCGGAGACGCTGAAGTTCGTTGGGGCGGGAATGATTGTTCAGTTGTAAAGAGACTTGGATCTTATCTCAAGTCACGAATTTCCTTCTATCTAATCTTCCCATATAACGTGCCTCACGGTATAAAAATATCTATACATTTTGCATATAGAAACACGAAGATGAATAGTTATTATAGGATGAATGTTCAAGCTTGATAGCAGAAGAAGAGACTAGATAAAATGGTGTATCTGGCCGTCAAACATGATGGAGTGAAAATTCTCCTTGCTTGGCGTACTGATAGTGTACAAAAGATACATTGCACATGGCAGGTAAATTTTAATTTTAACCCTTTGCGTCCTGAAATTCAGATAACATTTTTTTCACTTTTTTTTTGTTAAATTTATGAAAAATAGGTTAGTTAAACACATATTTGAGAAAAAATTTAGTTTTACTTGCAAAAAACAGTATTTTTTTGCATCGGCTACTACAGATGCCGTCAGTGTCTTGGGTAATTTACATGATGCATAGCTTTTGTATAGGAAAAAATAGAGAGTGGCATCTGATGATGCCGTCAGGAGGCAAAGGGTTAACAAGCAGAAGGGGCAAGCGCTGTTAATTCCAATTAAGCAAACCCATATTCCTGCCATGTATAAACATTGGTGGTGACAGTTAATTCCTTAACTGAAGATATATGTGTCTTTCGAAAATACAAGAAATTATCGCCAATATATAACCCGTGCGTAATACGTGTCTAAGATACAGATAGACTGACCAAATGTGCGAGCTGGGTATGCAAATGGTTTTTCAGTAGTAGGAGAAAAGGATAGAGCTGTCTATTTCCCGTATGTGAAAGAGGGAGCACCGGCTGAAACCAAAACTCTATGAAAAAAGCGTCATCTGGTGCAATTACATTTTCCTTAGATTCACTGCATCGCATAAGGCGTAAAAGAAAGTCAGTAGATGAATAAATCAAAGAATATAATAAATACCACTGTGTATTCATCTGTTTGTTTATACGTTTATTTATTTGCTCACCTTTAATTGTCCATTTTCTATCACGCGTGAATAAAATGGACTGGAGAAAAATAAGCAAGGATGGAGATGATGGCCATGATGCCATGCTTCCATGAAAAACCTATAGGTGAAATATAGACAAGGTTGCAAACAGCGTTAAAAGTGTGGTAACTGCATATTTGAATTTACTTCTTGCTTTGCCAACGCTGTAATCCAAGCATTGAAGATATCTTCAACTTCTCGTAGCACACTCATGCCCCCCAATTCTTACTTATTTCTCACCAAAGATTTTTGCTGCAGAATTTTATTTTCCAATGTGATTCCTTCCTTGACAAAATGTTTCTCATGAGCTAAAATAAACTTCGATGACTATGAAATCACGACGTATCTCTGATATGAAGCAGACATTTAAATCATGAGAATACTTGACTACATGATAGAAAGAATTAATTTTTCCGCGTGTCACCGAAGGAAAATGTGGGGTGCATTGCTCAGAAAAAAATGAAGCTGAAACGCTCATCTTTTATGTTCCTTTAAATTGACAGTTGCAGGGCATCTGTCACAAGTAAATTAGTAACGAAAGTGTGACAATGCAGAAGTATCATCACGAATTCTTCGCCGTCGAAACTCACGACAGGATACACTGGTCAAGGAATATGTATTACAGTGAACAAATAGATCTGTAAAAAAGTGAATGAATAAACAAATAAATTATTCATAAACAACAGTCATTATTGAAGAACTTCACACAGAACGTGCGGTTTCATCATTGATTCATCATAAATGTAATACAATGGATTCAAATACATATATTTATTTTTGTAATTATTTCTGCATGGTTTGAGCGGAACCAGACCATGAGCTGGAGCAGATACACGCCATTACCATGAAGAAAACACTCTTTTAGGCCTGGTGTACACGGTATTTTTTTGAAGGTGATTGCCCATCCAAGCGTCCTAATGTGTTATAGCATCATTGTAAACACAACTGTTTGAATGCCCTAAAATTTATTTAAATGTTATCCGGTAAATAAGTTTCCTTGACTAGTGTCGCTATATACGTAGGTAAATTACGGCTATCTCTTCAAATTTTGAGTGACGCAAAACTTAGAAAACAATGCACTATTCTTCTGTTTCTACAGCACAGTAGCACGTTCAGCTGAGTGAACACGTTGAAAAACTAACGTGTAGATCGCCTCTTATACCCATAACTGTTACTTAAAGAATATGATGAAACTACAAGCACCAAGCACTTGCCTATTCTCCTGGTCGTATGCAGCTCGTCCCTCGTACGTTGCCCGGCGCTTGCAGCCTCCAGCTCTTCTCCTCTCGGAGCCCTTGACTGAAATTTATTCGTAGAGTTGGCAAGGAAGTTGCTCGTCCAAAATACCCGAGTTTGGATGAGCTCCCAAAACTTGATGGATGAAACGAACGCTCACTGAACGGATGCAAGACGCAGAATGAATAGTTTCAGGTAACCTTAAAAA
>LQNS02015106.1:9106420-9129489 GCA_001587735.2 Parhyale hawaiensis
ATGCACGAGGGTGTTCCCAAACAGGATCAAAGCGCATGGGAACAGCAAGTTGGGAAAGAAGAAGAAAAAGAACGGATTGAAGAAAGATCACTATGAGTAACTGGTGAGAAGGAAGCAAAATGGGCACGAAAGACAGACAAGACAATCGTAATGACGACCCAACGGGTCACGGGTCGTCTGGTATTATACTAAAAGTCTGTGAACCGATCTTGTTTGTGTCTTGTTCATTTGTTTCTTGTTTGACACATCTTCTTCACTTTTAGACGAGAAGAAATTCAAGGTATTGGGGGAGGGGCAGTTGCATTCTTGTCTTGTTTGACGTAGATTCTTCGCTTTTGTACGGGAAGAAATTCAAGGTATAAGGGGGGCAGTCGCATTCTTTCCATGGATTAGCTCTTTAATTTGATTGTATCTGTGATATGGAAATTAAACTGAGCTGGGCCTCAAGAACGGACATGATGAATTCAGCGATTCCATGGGCAATACAACTCAAATACGTAATAATAAGAATTTGACTTTGCTCACAGCCTGGGTGTTGAATATTCGTTAGAGAAGCAAAGAATCTGATGATAGTGAACCGAACGGGCCGCTCCTTGACGGGCAGAAGAGGACGACCCAATAGCGGGTGGTCTTTGCCCTGCTAAATAACACCTGTTTTTTTTTGCGAAAGCGAAGACGATCGCAATGAGGACCCAAAGGGTCACGGGTCATCTAGTATTATACTAAAAGTCTGTGAACCGGTCTTGCTTGTTTACTTGCTTGTGTCTTGTGTCTTGCTTGTGTCTTGTGATCTTGTTTGACACATCGTCTTCACTTTTACATAGGGAAGAAATTCGATGGATCTACTCACTCCTCTACCCTATCGTCTGTCATGGATTAGCTCTTTAATGCGATTGTATCTGTGATACGCACGTGGAACCTGCCCCTTGGCTGCAAGAACGAGCGCGATAATTTAAAAGTTGCTCTGGAAAATACAACTGGAATACGTAACATATAAATCGAAATTGCTTTCAGACTTCGTGTTGAATATTCGTTAGACAAGCATCGAATTAGACAAGCATAGAATCTGTTGACAGTGAGCCGTATGGGCAGCTCTTTGACGGGTAGAAAAGGACGGCCGAATAGTGTGTGGTTTACGACCAGCTAAGTGAGTAAGCACAGACGATCGTGACTATTATTATTATGTTCAGTAGTTTAAGTCTCCGTTTCCACAACAAAGGCGATGTCACAGAGGAAGAATGAAGGGACACGTAGTGTGATAATAGACACGTGGAACCCATGTACGAGGGTGTTCCCACACAGTATCAACGCGCATGGGAACAGCAAGTTGGGAAAGAAGAAGAAGACGAAGAACAGATGGAAGAAATATCAGTATGAGTAACTGGTGAGAAGGAAGTAAAATGGGCACGAAAGACAGATAAGACGATCGTGATGACGACCCAACGGGTCACGGGTCGTCTAGTATTATACTAAAACTCTGTGAATCTTGCTTTCTTGTTTATTTACTTGCTTGTGTCTTGTTTGACACAGATTCTTCGCTTCTAGACGGGAAGAAATTCGAGGGGCTGGGGCCTCTTTCCATGGATTAGCTCTTCAATTCGATTGTATCTGTGATAAGCACGTAGAACCAGCCCCTCGGTTGCAAGAACGGGCACGATAATTTCAAGGTTGCTACGGAAAATGCAACTGGCATACGTAAAATATAAATTGATTTTTTTACAGACTGCGTGTTGAATATTCGTTAGAGAAGCAATGAAGCTGTTGATGGCGACCAGTACGGGCAGGAGTGGACGGCCGAATAGCGCGTGGTCTATGACCAGCTGAAAAACACCTGCTTTTTCTGGAAGCAAAGACAATCGTGATGACGAACCAGTGGGTCGCGGGCTGTTTAGTTAAGTTCTAAAACTATACTGACCTCCAGACCTCCATACCTTTACTGGGACGCTCAGTAGGAGGTAGTTGTACCACTTTTCAGAAAAATTTAAACATTTCTCTGTAGCCTAATTGAGTCCTATCAAATTAAATGACGTTGTTAATAATTTCTCTGTAATTGCGTCCTACCAAACTTATTGCCGTTGCAATGTTTAAAAGGGATCGAACAGTTTCTTCGGGTTCCTCATCCCATCTCATTCTTCCTCGGTAGTTCGGTGACTCCCCAGCTCGTCGCTACAGAGCAGTTTTTTGTGATCACGAGATGCGACTTTGATTTGCTGCGCTAGCAATTTTTTACTACTGATCGCATTTGATTTTCTAGTGCAGGAGTTGTTTTCATGCTTCTTTTATGTAGGATGCCTGTGTCTTAACGCAGTTCCTCCAAACAGTTTGTTATAGTTCAGTTTGATCACTGTTTTTCCATTAGTGAAGCATTCTACCTGATACTGTCAGCAGGCATGGCCAAGTAACAAAAAAACTCCTGATACTTTTCGTTCGAAAAAGCGCCCATTTCTGATGACAGCCATGAATTGTTCAACATCAGCAATTTATAGACTAATTCCACAGAACACACCAGCACAATACAAGAACAACAGAGGTTGCAGCAGATTCTACAGCTTGCTATATCTCTTGCGTTTGCGTCGAACTGTAGCGATACCAATATCAGAGTCTGCAAGAAAGCCAGAATGTCTCCAATTCATCATCGTAAAACTGCCTAAAAGAGAAAAAAAAAAATTATTCAAGGATTAACAACAACAGTTAAAAAAGCAGAGAATACAGAAAGTTCTTCAATAGAATTCAAGAGTTCAGTAGTGAAATCGATTAGACCATTCAGTTGAGGCTGTGAGTTGCTATGAGTCGTTGTAAGCAATTGCACAAATGAAGAGAAAACACAACAGCCAGTAAAAAAACAAAAGAGAGCGAGAGTAGCTCGAGAAGCAGAGTGGACAAGAAGCTGACGAGAACGAAACAGAACGGAAACAATTGCTCGTTGCACTTCAAAGTGAAACTGAACAAGATAAACAGCTACTTGAATAGCCATACAGCAATGGCTTTCTTTCACGAGTTAAAAGGAAGGTCAAGTGAGGAGCCCAAGTCTTCAGTATCTGTTGTACATGTTCGTTGAAGAATAAATAAAAAAGAAAGAAACGGTTATTCGGTTTTCATATTTCAAAGTCTCTACTGTTTTTGATCCCGTTCGTCAGAAATATGTTTTATCAACAATAGGTTTTGGCAGTATAATCACTGATAGATTTGCAAGGAGGTGAACCATATAGCAGCCAATCTACAGTGCAGGTTTGATTGAAAAGAGAGTTCTTAATCACGCAGACGTGCCCTGGTGGTTTGCTTGTCCTATTGTTGTACCAGCGAGTGGTGACTACGAAGGTCGTTCCAAAAGTAAAGTCTCGTACTTTTTTATTCGCTCGGAAGGATCCGAGGGTATTGCGCATTGCATTGTTACGTTCACCGAACTTATGCACTCATGACCTCAAAGTTTCATCTCTCTCTTGCTAGTTATTGGCACTGTGGAACTCTAAGAAAGCAATCCCTGCCATGGACGTGCGTCAGAACAGAGATGCGTCACTGAAGTCTTCCATGTAGAAAAAAATTGAACCAATCAACATTCACCGGCCTGGTGAACGTTTGCGTAGCCGATGCAGTTATATCATCACAGTTAGGTAATGGTTCGTCGATTTCAGAGTGGCGACAGATACGTAAGTGACAAAGTGAGCACCGTCTTCTGGGACAGGAAAGGCGTCATCCTCCTGAATTTCTTGGAACCAGGAGCAACTGTCAACTCTGACCAATACATTGAAGCGTTGACCAAGCTGAAGGCCCTGATTGCCCATGAATGGCCAGAGGAAAGGGAAACATTCTGTTTGCAACACGACAACTCCAGGCCACACACAATTTTGTAAACCCCGGAATGAGTGACGAAATTCGGCTGGACGGTGCTGTCTTATCTACCGTATACTCCTGACCTGGCACCGACAGACTTCAACATGTTCGGATTCTGTGAAGAACGCATTTCACCTTCGGCAGCATTTCACCGACAACAACGCCGTAATCGCAACAGTAAAATAATAATAAACCGCCTCGGCAGGCACTGACTTCTACGGGGCATCAAGGCTCTCGTTCATTGTTTGCAAAAGTGCAGTGAAAATGGTGGTAACAACATGGATAAACAGATTTTGGAGCACAAACGGTCGCTTTTTTTAATTGTGCCACGACCTTCGTACATGCTTTTTTAAGTAAAAAAAATCGCGACAGCGAAGTTGATGCAGCGATTGATATCCAACATTTCTAAGCGGTTATAAAGCCCAACTTCCAGATATGCTACTTCAAAGTCAGCTTCAGTCATTTTTGGCTTATGGATTGCTGAAAACGCGCAGTTGGTAGAGAGGGAAGAATATCCAAGACCTGTTTTGTAAACTGAACTAAAAAAAATCTTTGTAATTTTAACTTAGGAAATATTGTGTACATCGCCCAAAATTTATGGGGACGGATAAAAAAGACATACACAAGTCAAGGAATTTATAAAGAGACAGTAATGTTAATGTTTAGACAATGAGAGCGTTCATGCTGAAGACGCAAAAAAATGTATGCCTGAAACTTCTCACGGAGTTTTGACTCTACGAAGTAAAGGCATATTTTAGTGGCCACGCTCGTGATCACAATCACCGTGATCATGATCATCGTGACCACTGAAAAGCACATGAACGGTCAATGATTTTNGAAGACGCAAAAAAAATGTATGCCTGAAACTTCTCACGGAGTTTTGACTCTACGAAGTAAAGGCATATTTTAGTGGCCACGCTCGTGATCACAATCACCGTGATCATGATCATCGTGACCACTGAAAAGCACCAGAACGGACAATGATTTTGTAAACAAACCAGAGACGCCATGTCTATATTCAAAAAAATATATTTCTATCATATATTTACGGAAAATGGTGGGAAATGGATTTCTTAGGAACTTTTTTTAATATTGAAGTCAATGCATAAGTGAACTAGCAGTATTTAAAACATTTTGAACATACGCTGGCAAAAAACTAACGAAACTACAATTCTAGAAGTCAATATTAACAAACAGTCATAATAACAGTAATCAATTTATCACTTAACATAAGAAAACATCACGAACTTCCATTTCAAATTTTGAATTTTTACTTGTCCAACGGCTGGAATCAATGTTTCATCACGCATGATTAGCCCGCGGAGGAGATCAGGCTGCGCTCAATTTCCACCAGCGATCACGGTTGATTGCTATCAGAATCACGTCAGAATGTGGTCACGTTTTAAAAACGCGCGGATCACGTGCTATCAAGAGGAGTCACAGGCAAGGTTGGTCACAAAAGACTCCTTAATATAAGGAAAACCCCTTAATCGTTCTGAACGTATCCGAGGATATTCAATAATGAAACAAATGAGAAGAAAGAACTAAATTGGGGAAACTTGGTATATTCATCAGTTAACAGCACTGATCGATACTGTATGCACGTGATCAACATGCATAACTTTAAAATTGCTTTCAAAACATAATGCTAAAACTTCTGAAAGAACAAATGAGTTTATGAGCTCCTTTGCCTCGGTGTTCTAAGCTAACTAACCTGGGGATGTAACAGGCCTTCGTGGAAGTCTTGTGAGAGAAATCAGCTTTTGAGAATAGTGGGGCAGCCAAAGCCTAATGTTCAGTGGTGTTATTTATTTATTTTTTTAAGTGTTTCTCTTTCGGCATCGCGATCTCCAATATCTCAGTATAGTTTGGCACAGTGTAAAAGGTTAAAATGTTGTTCATCAAGTACATGTATTTACAGTGTAGAATGAGAGTGATTAATATAGTGCTATATTGATATTAATTTACTGTATCTGCTTAAGCAATGACCGCAGTGACATTCTTATATATTGGTAAGTTAGCCAGCATGACACACCATTATCATCTGGCCACTATGCACAGAGCATACATATACATTTATGTGTGCTGTACAGTGGAGCAAGAAAAACTAGCACTGGCATTATTATCATAAGATTGAAGTCACACTGAATTTATGTTACTGATCATAATAAGCTACATAGCATTCAGTTTAAAAACGTTACCTCTTTTAATTACTTTACCTCTTTATCAAATATGCTGTGCTTTCGTCTTTAAAAATAAGATATGATCAAGTCAGAAGGCAAAACAAAGTCAGCATGATGGAAAAATGCTATTTTAATAACTATTTAATCAATATTATGTACAAACAATGCATTGTTGCCAACATTTTAGTAGCAAAAGCTTTCTGTTATTTTACAGGACGCAATCTCCTTGGCATCGCTTTGGTTAATTTCCTACAAAACTCCGATGCAGTGATGTGTCATATTTTTTATTTCCGTGCACTGTTCATCAAAGTAATGTATACTTTTGTTGCGGAGCTGGGTAAAGTTCAGGCCAATCCAAGCATAGAACGTGATGGTTCTTGGGGAAGCCCTTGACAGTGGCAGAAGTGTGTAGTAGAGCATTCTCCTGCATTATGATGGAATTCTCTGGTAGGTTATCACTATAATGGAGAACAAAACGTTCAGCCAACATGGCCATATATTTGAACGAATTAAATAAGCCGTTTAACCGAACCAGAGGCCCTCATTACTCTCCAGAGCAAGAGAGAACTTCTTTCACCTTGTGGCGTTGAAACTGGACACCTGCAGAGGTGCATTTCTTCACTTCTTCATCGTCAAACAGTCTGCCTCCCATCATTGTCTAGCTTATTACCTCTGCCAAGGAGGTTATGTTCTTGTCGCTTTGGTATATTTCTTTGTCTGCTTTTCTGTTTGTCTGCCAAGTTCTTTGTCACCAAAATGACTCAAGAAGTCATTGTCAAGATGGACGGATCTTGACAAAAATTTACAGAGTATGTTAGATATGTCAGAAGGTACTGATAATTAGGTTTTGGTGAAGATCCGTTCAACTGTTTTTTTTTTTTTTTGTGTATGTCAGCCTGTCTCTTTTTTCTGGGTTGCATAACTCAAAAAGTTACGGACCGATCAATATGAAAATTTCTAGTTCGTGCTAGCTGAGGCATAGCGATTTCGAATCCGGTCTATATTTTTGAAATACCCAATCGAATTTCATGTTTAGCCTCCATCTGATCTCAAAGCCTTTTTGACAGCTCTATACAGAAAATCCAGCACCTTCAGGGTCATCATCAGGCATTCGTCTTCGGCCGCTCGTGGCCTTCCCTTTACCGTGTTGACTTGGATCATCTCCGTTCTCTAGAAGAGACAAAAATCTCTAAGACAATATCATTGGCGACACAGCCAACGATGTTTGCAGAGCATTGGCGGGCCTAAGACGATCAGCATGACTGATATTGGCGGCCCGGCCACGGGTTCCTGGCAGTCTGCGGTGTTGCTCGGCACGCCTAACTCTTTGTCAACTTATTCATTTGAGTTAGTAGAGCACTTGCATTGCGTTGAAATTCTTCAAATCAGACCTAAATGTTGAAGAAATGAAGTACTATGGGCTACTGGACGGGCACGGTCACCATCGCTGCCAGATTTTGAGATGATATAGCTTATTGAGAATTACCATACTGGGGTAAATTCAGCAAATTTGTGGTTTGACACTGAACAGTTATTTTGTTAACGTGAAATTCATGAATGCGAAATAGGAAGGTGTACATAAGATATTGTCGTTCGTTAGAGATATTATAATCTTTTGAACTTTGCTTTGAAAAATACTTGAATCGAAGTAATGGAAAACTGAACTGTCAGACAGATTGTATGTATACCTCTATTTAGAAAATTGCATAATTAACAATAATGGCTGCAAACGCATTTTTATCGCATCACAAGGTAATTGCATGAGCAACCAAAAATGATCGTCAAAGTAAATACAGTATTTTACGAATACAGTATTTTACGAGTGTGAAAGGTTTTTCCTTAAACACCACATCGTTCAAGGTCTAAAATGCAAACTATAAGATAACTTTCAGCATCGCAGCTTCACTACAAACCAGCGTTAACTATTATCATCGAAGTTTTAGTTCAACACACAAAGTTCTGCTCTTATAATCTTACGTCCCATAAATTTTCCCAAAATGAGAAATTTAAATAAATGTTTGCATTTACCTAACAAATTCTTCCAAGAAATCGAAGCAAAATACATAAAAACTTGCTCGAGATAGATACTGCATGAGTTCTATAGAAGGAGCACACAATGAAGCTGTGGATTTGAGTGCACCTGAACTCTTACTGCAGCTGCCGCCCTCAGTCGATGTAACTCATTCACCTTCTGTTGTAGCATCAATCAACCAGTGATTACAGCCGTGTCAGACGCACCGGTCACTTTGTCTCACTACAGCCTATTTAACTTCATTTAGTGGCGGTTCGGCAACAACAGTCGCCGATTCAGCTTCTTCTTTAACCCTGTGAGAGCTAAATAGAATATCGGTTCCTTGTAACAAAGGCATAATATTTGAAACGTCACTAATGTAGTATACTGAACCTAACGGGGTGGGTCATGGCTGAACTATGTGCTGCGTAGTTCAACCATGGGTGGGTTAACTGCATGAAGCCGGATTCACACGCTAGCCAAATGAAGAAGTTTTCTCGGCTAATGGTCAACATGTTTTCTTGAGTCTTTCTAAGCACCACTGCGCGTATACCAAAAAAGGTATCAAAATGTTAGCCGTCGAGCCAGTTTGCTCAGCAAGGGTCGCCAATGGAGCTTCCGACATCCCTTCATTGGAGTGATTTAGCCCTGACAAAACGTTGCGGGGTTGCGCTAATTCAGCGGATACAGTAACGGTTTCGGACTCTGAGCGGAGAAAACTGATTCAGTCGACTGTCGTGCGACACCAGACTACTCTGTGCACGTCATCCAATCCGGCAAATTTCAGTGCTGAAAACACTTAACTTCAGCTTGGACCCATGAATGCGATTTAATTTTATACGTTCTAAAGCTTGCGTCATTAAAATGCGGTTAGTTCCTAACACGCAAAAAGTATTTTTCTTCACGTTCTTCAATTCATTGACTTTCCGCTCATAATCGTTTCCGCGTAATTTTTCTGTAGCTCAAATTCTTCTCATCATTAAACTTTTTCGCTGATCAGAGGCTGAATGTTTTCGCCTACTGCCACTATCGAGCGTTTTCATCAAGTTCCTTTGCTTTGGACTATTTTCGTGGTCCTGCTTTACTGCACAGGATTTTGCTGGCAGGAAGGAAATTCTGCTTCCTCGTGCAAATGTTGGCAGCGATTTCGAGTTTTTAGTGAATTACAGGATCAAGACTGCATGTATGATATTCTTTTGCAATAAAATCCAAATTACTAGTAAGAATAAAAAAGGTTCATCACACACTCATTGTTGTCATATTTGATGGCTACATGGGTACTCTGGTACTTAGTACATATATATAAAACAATACACAGGTTGTTGGGTGCTTTCTTGGTTGGTTGCTCGCTCAGCATCGATCTAGAGGATCTATAGAAGGAGAACAGGAGGATATTTATCTACTGAATGAGTAGGGGATGAGATGGCACGAAATTCAATAGAAGATTAATATACAGCTCGAAATACCGCACTTGCTGAAGGCCGCTTCGCTAAAAAACGTAGCATTGAATTTTTTTTTTTCATTCTCTTGAGCGTGGGAGACAAAAGGCTCGATCTCCGATGGAGTTTCTGTTCCCGTCGTGCATGATCAATTCTGCGTGTTGTTTCTTTGGCTGAATTTCTTCTCGATAGTTGAAGTTTCGCGCTGAGTAGAGGCCAAAACATTTTCAACAATCTTGCTGCCATATTTTGATCCTGATGGGATCCCAGCTGGATCCAGGATGCACTACTTTGCGTTTCCGGCAATTTCTTGTGGTTGAACTATGCGTTTTCTTGTTGTTACAATACATCACATTTCATACCTAACCCTGTGTATGTCTTTTTTTGCTGTAAACAAAGGACACGCACTCTCCATTATCATTATGAATTTGAAGGTCTAGCAAATTAACTTTTTGTTCATTTCTTTTCCATGGGTGAACTCAATACAACTGTGCTTGCTATTCAAATAATTTAAGATTTTTTCGCTGTGAGATTCGTGTTTGAAAAGTAAGAAAGTATCATTTTTAACTGAAAGTTTCAGCTTCTGCAACCATGACAGTATTATCCTCCCGAAAGGCAACATAGGCCTTAAATTTCATCTTCATTTCGCTTGGAATTTTTCAAAGACCAGTCAACTCGACTTCAATGATATCAACCCCTTGTTGGCATCTCAAACGATGAAGACGATTGCCGATACTTGCAAAATAACCTGTACTCCTCCTCTCTGATCTGTTTGCGTAGTGCAACATGAGGATTTTTGAAATATTGGTTTTCATTTAGTCTTCTGCCCATTTGACCCTATTTTGCTTATGCACAGCCTTCAGATGGGAACTTGCGGTAGGTTTTATGTCGTTGCCTTCCTGCTTCAGAGGGCCACTTCTGGCCGATTTCAAAGTTTGCTTCCTACCGTAACTTTTAAACACTTCTCAACTTGTCAGCCAGTGGTTCTTCTTATTTCCCTCGCTATGTTCCATATGGTACACCAGGAAATAACCTTCGCAGTATCCTTGTGAGCTCTACATTGGGCATAAATTTCTTATCAGTTCTATGTTTTGTTCTCTTTTTCAGTGCCGCTTCTCCTTACGAGCTCCGTGACAATAATTACTTTGTCACGACGAAAACACGGAGTTGCCTCATTCTTAGAAGTGCAGTGTGGTGTAGACCTTCAGTTTTAATGATGAAGTACGTCAAAGCAGGCAACCCAAACGCATCATATTAGTGTGTGTTATGATTTACTCGTTCATGAAAAACTGCTGCACGCAGTTCGGAATGCTGAAGCCTGGCGTATTCGTAATGTTCAAAATTGAAGAAACACAGCTCTGCTTCCCTCGCGTGCAAGCATATGAAGAAGGAAAGTACCAAACTTTATATATTTTTGCACAACATCTCATGTATCGCACTTAGAGCAAGAGGTAGGGCCTGGTTCCACTGCAAATGCGCAAAAGATAAGAATCAGCATCAAATCTTAGTTTAGAATCCAACACGGCATGCAGGTGGCTGGAGCAACTTCGTTCACACGTCGCTTCCTCGCTGGCACGGCACTGTGAAGTGCAAACTCGTGTTGCTCGAATTCAAATGGCATTGTCTTGTTGTTGAGCTACAACAGATACGCTGTTGCCTTCTGCCTCCGTGCCAAGCGCCTCATACAGAGGCAACTCTGCCACATAAGATGTGCATTACGACGGTGCACTGCATCTAGCTATCACTGGGAGCAGCTTTTCGTTACTGGAACCGCTGTTGGTGGATCAGACCGAGCTTGATTGGGCCGAAAAATTAAATTTTCCAGGCTTAATATCAGAGTTCATTTACTACGGATAGTTATGACAGTTCTAAGCGAACACCTGGGTGGCCAATTTCAGCCAATCAGAGACCGACGTGGTTGACGTCAATTTCAGCCAATAAACGACCGCCGTGGCTGTGACGTCACTCATCTGCGTAAGCAAAAGAGGCCGCGAAAGTCGGCTCGTTTTCTATTCGACAAAGTCCTTCCCGCCAATTGTTTCTTATTATCTCACGCTGAAAGTGCACATACACTTAATTTCATAAATAATGGAAAATTATAGACTACAGATTTGATGTATTTTAATGCATGTTGATTTTCAGCGCTATAAAAAGAACCGAGGAAATGGCGGAGAAAATTTTCACCTAAGTAAGAGCGAATGCTGTGCTGGGTTAAGCCCGCTGCAGACGATAGTCATCTGTCCTGAATGTTCAATTCATAACGTTCGAATGCGTTGATGTATCTGTATACACAACAAATATGAGCACTGCTTTCTGAAACGACATTCACTAAAAATTTGAAAAGACACGAGACACTGCACAAGTGGCACTTGCTAAGCAAGCGGATATGACGGTAAAAATCTTATCGAAACTTTCGGTAGACACACAGTCTTGTTTGCCACGACCGTATGAAATATTCGAACGCGGTGAAATGAAAACATAGGACAAAAGACTATCGTCTGCAACGGGCTTTAGAATGCTTCGCATAGGTAAAAAAAAGATAAAATTAGATGATATTCATTCACCAAGAAAACTATGTATTACAACAGGTTATAAAATAGAATGTTCTACATACATGAAAAGCACAATAAGCTGAAATTGAACAATTTTACAAGCGTTTATATAATAAATAATCGCGAAGTACACTTCGTTTCACACATACCACGCCATTGTGGAGTAACCCAAGATGCCTCGATTTTTGGGTTTCTCAAGATGCTTTGCTGCAAAAGGAGTGATGCTATTGGCTTGACGTCACTATTCTGAAGTTATAAGGAGTGATGCTATTGGCTTGACGTCACTATTCTGAGTTACGTACAAACGTAGGCACGCACTAATATCTGGCATAACTATTATTCAGCAAGTGAACTGTTGTAATGGTCCGAACTTTCTGTGAGATTCGAACCCTTTTTTTTTTCAACGTCTATCACCGGAAGTTTCTTCAGTAGTCTCATTAGGCAACATTCCTCTTTTTCTAGTCACGAACTACCCTGGTGCGGTGCTCCTAATTGCACTAGTTCCAATTGTTTTTATTATTTTTTTATTCTTATCCATATGAGGTGTTTCTCGTAGACTTACTGAAGATGCAGAAATGGTGTAGCTACTGCGCATGTTTGCTTGAACTCAATTTTCCTTCGAATTTTTCATTTAATAATTTATTTCATAGTATGTTATCAAATGTGAAAAAGCGACGGAGACGCATCGTACAGCGAGGAGTTGAAACTTTTGGTTTGCTCCGTAAATTTCTTGGATACCAGCTGGTTGTGTGGAGTACCGAGCGCCGTGTAGGATGGTGATACTTTGGTCGGCCTGCTGCGTGTTCTGTCTCTAAATCTTTCTTTCCGCTGTGCCATTTTTCTCCTTTCGCTTTCATGGTCCTACTCATAATTTTCTGTTTTTACTTCTGTACCCGAATTACCGATCCCGTGGTTCTGGGTCAGGGTGCCCTCGTGCGTACGTTTATCGTTCTGCCGGCATGCTGCTTGTCACTTCTCCCTTCTATATGATCGCCGCTGTCGCGGAGACTGCGGCATGACTGCTCAAAACTGTGAAAATGTCCGTCTTTGGATCGCGGTGTGGTTGGTATAAGGGGAGATACATGGTGGCGGATAAAAAATTTAGTTTCTCTATTATTTCAAGTTTTTCTTTCTTACTGATAATCTCTGCTCTGCTTTCACCTTCCATTTAGACTGCTCTATTGTCATAGTTCGTCGCGTTTGAGTTCGTAGTCTGCAGTGTAGCTTATCCAATTTCGTGGGCAGAAGAGTCTTAGCTTCCCTACCAGAATTAAAGTATGGCTGTCCCAAAAGCTTAACCGGTGATTTAGCTTCTGCGCAGCGCCGTGGCTGCTCTAAATATTGTAAGGGTTACTTAGGATGGATTGCTTGCAGAACGCTTATCTTTATGCTCGTCTTTACTTGGGCTCTGTTCTACTTTTCCTGTTGCTTCTTACCGTGGTTTACAATCGAGGCGTGAGAGTTGTCTGTCTTATATTTTTTTCCAGTATTTTCTTGTCGATTTTTCTTGTTGAATTACATTGAATGGAGTTCACGAGTTATCTGGTTACCTACTGGCTTCAGGCCTTAGCAAGATTTCCTTCGTGGCCTGAGCGCTAATGCGACTGGAGCGGGTAAGTGTTACATGGGATTGGTAGTAGATATCAAACCAGACGGATTTTTTAATAATATTAATAATTTTGATGAAACTTTAGAAACTTTCTTTCGTTGAATTTACTGTCTGTCCAGGTCTGACTTTGTGCTCAGTAGCTGTGAAGTGACTTGATGGCTTTTAATATCTTACGAAGCCTCTACATACACTCGACGCTTGTTAGGTTGCCCATCCTACGTTATATAGGCGGAGCGGCGACCCAGGGGACTGTACAAGTTACCTTAGCCATTGACTAGGCCTTCGGGACCTCTCTTTCGTGGCCGCTTTGTTTCCTTCCACCTTATTTCTCCTACTGATGATTCTTCGTTCTGTTCTTCCTTTTCTTTCCCGGCTTGCTGTCCCTTCTTTCTTCTTTGTATCACAGTGTACTCTGTGGATAGGAAGGTTTCAACTAGAAGAATGCTACTACTGCTACCTCTACTCCATACTCGAAGAAGGAAGGTCTATGAACCCCGCGCTTGTTATTCTGAGCTGCGCGCAGGCCGATGGTCCAAGCTTCCACTGTGGTAGTTTTGGTCTAGATACTTTTCTCTCTGTTAACACATTCTTTAAGTTTGAATTCATTGAGTCGGAGGCTATGTGGGTCACAATGTGCAGGTAGGGTTCCACTATGCACATTGGATCGCTCTCGTAATACTGTAGTGTGTAAAAAGTGCTACCCGTTCCTCTTATCTCCTTGCAAGTGGGAGGGAAGACGAAAGGTCTTCTTGTTCTTCTCGTTTATTGAAGATTGTTTATCTTACGGATCTTGAGATCTACACCGGCCATACTTCGAGTCCCAGCTACGGTTCCTGACGCCGCAACAAACTTACTGTCCTGGCGTCCGTCATACGCGACCCTTCTGCCTGGAAGGCCGACCGTGGCCGACCTGTTGTCTTCTCGAAGCTGCGCCGCGTTGACATCGGAAGTATATCTGTTCATTGTCTTCCTCTCTATATTGGTCCGGCTAAGAGCGATTATCAAATTCATTTGTAGAGGATCGCTCTACATGTATGAGTGACACTCGACATTTTCGCTGGTGACATTGTGTTTATGTCCATAGGCTTTTGAACGTTTTTTTCCCTTAATTTTGTCATGTGATATTGGCTTGGTCGTCTTCTTTCATAACCAAAGATGTGAAGTGTGTGCCATAGTATTTATACGTGTGTCTACAAATCAGATAGCATTGTGAAGACAAATTGAGTTTACCTTTTCTTCGTCGAGTGGTGTTAGCCATAGGTCATACCGGGACACGTTAATTTTCAGCTAATTAGGTAAACATTGTAGTGACGCCCTCCCCGCTACACTGTGCTTAATATGACCTGTGTTTCATGCAGGTGCCCTTCTTCGACCCACTGATTCAAGTTTTGGGTATTGATCTTTAATCGATCGCCTGTGAGACTTCCAAGAACTCAATCTTTCTTCGTGTAATGGAAAGTTCAATGGGCTCAACATGTATCACGACTGATAGTAAAAAAGCCAAGGTTTTCGTCTGCAGGTTAGGACGAGTTGAGTCAAGTGAGGTTGGGTTAGCTCGATTTTGACGACTCACTTAAATACACCTTAATTCTTCTTCTCAGATTCGATGAAAACGCAGTTCTTCTCAAGCTCCTCCCTCTGGCATTTAGATCTGGAGACCGTGGTGGTCACTTAACCTGCTGAAATAATCCTTCATTCTAAAAAAGTTTCTTTTTGGCGATGTTTGCCCCATGGATGCGAGCGTTATCATCCTGAAACGTGCCATCACTGTTTGGGAAACAGAAGCCAATTGAGGATGAAGTTAGTCATCAAGGACCTGTACTTATGGGGGTCATGTTATTGCTGCAGAGAGTGGCAGTTCCAAGTCCAGTCTATGTAAAGCAGCCCCAGATGCCTGTACGGAATAGACAATGGATACCGCTTTATAAGGTTGTCGCCACACCCTATGCATTGGGCTACATGAAAAATTTTTACGCGTGTCTCTCTTATCAAGAAATTGATGCCTTTATATAATACATTTGCTACGGAATAAACAGAATTGGCCGTTTTTTTCCAGTCTACAACCGTTCTTTGCAAATTCTTCGCACCTTTACACATTATTGGAAAGATATCTCGCATGCACCTACCTCTGCCAAGAAGGCTATGGTTTGTCGGCGATTGTTTCTCTGTGTGTTTGTCTGTCTCTTTGTTTATCTTTCGTCAACAAACTCATATGAACGGATCTTTTATGAAATTTACAGAAGCTGTTGGGTGGGTCAGGAGTAACAGATGATTGATTATTACAGATGATTGATTATTGGCGACGACACGTTCAGCCATTTGTTTGTTTATCTGTTTTTCCTGACATCACTCAAAAAGTGATGAACGGATCTTTATGAAACCTGGAGAAACTGTCAGCAATGATTAAACGATTAAATTTTCGTAATGATCTGAATTTCCATTCGTCTCTCTTTCTTTCTGTCTTGGTCTTTTTGCTTGTCGATGACATAATTCAAAAAGTGACGGATGGACCTTCATAAAATTTGCAGGATCTGAAAAAATGTTACGAAACAAAACAAACAAACAAAAAACCTCATTTATAATCTCGTATACAGGGTACAGTGGATACACCTATCAAGGTTTTCTTTTTGCCTTAACTCTAGAATTTTGAAGAACTAGTTGTGTGAAAAGCAGGAGAAGTAGTCCGTGATGAGAGGCAATTTGGGATCTCTTGCCGTACATCGCCTAGCCTCTCGGTGCTGGTGTGCTCCACGTAGTTTAAATCTATAGCGTGCCGTCCGAGGAATCGAACCCGCGCCTCCATTGGTGCCATGCTAAGCCGTTGTCACTCCACCACCAAGAGGAACAAATGATCTGATTTTTTCATTTTGGTGATGATCTGGTAGTCCGTGTGTCTGTCTCTCATATGGTCTTTCTGTATGTCAGAATATATTTCAAAAAAGTAAGAACGGATCTTCATAAAATATACGAGAGTAGCTAGGAATAGTATAAGAAACAGATGATTAAGTTTAGGTAATGAGCAAAGAGAAATCTTGGTTTCAGGACCAATCTCAATTATCTGGTAGCAATGTGTTGCTTGGCAAAGGTGTGCATCCTTGAAGTGCTTCTCTAGTTGCCATTGTCATTGGAGGCGAGAATACGTTTTTACCTTCACCAAGGAAGTTATGTTTTCGTCGGGTTTGTCTGTCTGATTGTCTTTATATCTGTCTTCCCGTCGGTCTTTCTGTCATCAAGGTAACTCAAAGAGTTATGGACCGAGTTTGCGAAATTTATAGCGATTGTTAGTTATGTTAAGAAGAACAGATGATTAACTTTTGGTGAAGATCCGTCCATTCGTTTGCTTGTTTGTCTGCCTCATTTTTGTTAATACTATTACTAGAAAAGTTGTGGACAGATTTTATGAAATTCACATAAGTTGTTGGGTATATTATGAAGAGTGAATGACCAAATTTTTGTAACGATCCGTTTGTTTGTTTGTTCTTCGTTCGTTCGTTTGTCACTATTTTTAATTTTATGCTTTTTAGTAGAATAACTCAAAAAGTTACAAACGGATCTTCGAAAAGAAAATCATAGTCTCAGAAACCATTTTAATTTTCTCGTGACCGCTGCCTTGCTTGGCGGAGGTATGCGCTCTCAGAGTACTCTAGTCTTTGTGATGGTATAAAATCTTTTCCATGTGCCTCCATTGTTGTAACTGGCATATATATTATAGGACAAATCTGGCGTTAGCGGATGGTAAGTTTACGATACTACAAGTGATTACTCAAAGGAAAAATTTTACTAGTGTATTATTAAATGAAGCAATGAAGGCAATTTGCTGTGCGGAGCTTTCACGACTGCCTCTTTAAGAAAGTGTGAGATTGAAGTAAAGTGTATTTTTGGAGCCAGTTGAGTACTGAACAGAGATCAAATTTTTGCACTTGAAAAGACGCACACCAAAATATTTATGAGACTCGATCAAATAAAAAACTTTTAAAGGTGTAGTCTCTTTATTTATTTGACCTTGTAAAGCAGTTGATTCACTAATTCAGGTGTGGCCAAACATCTATGAAAATGGTTTCCATTCCTCAGCGTTCCTATTCTGCCTTTGGTAAACAAACTGTTTTTCAGGTGGAGGCTGACATTGTTCATAACCGACTGATAACAGCCTAACATGTCAAAATAAGTTCAGGGCTTATGATGTGAAAATTATTAAAGAATTTTCAAGATCATTTGCATACAAAGGTGTCTGCACTGTAGATTCCCTGGCCGTTCACTACATATCGGAAGAATGAATGAGTCAATTGCTCAAAGCCTCTTTTTGACATGTGCCATGGAACCCAGAAAGCCTTTTTGACAGGCTTGTAGCAGCTGATGTAGCATGGTTCCATCACTGTACTCTTGCGACCAAATTGCCGCAAATTGTGCAGTTGCAGCAGTTTGCCTTTCCGTCCCAAAAGAAAGCAAAGGCTAAAACCCTGTTTGTGAAAGCCATGTTTGCTGCCTCTTATGATTGGCAGGAATTTATACCGACAGATATTGTGGCATACAGTGCTCGTCTTACCATCCATTACTATCGCGTAACCCGCGAGAAGCTATCAATTCTAGAAAGACGGCTTGCTGCAAAGAGAGATGCGTCTCCTGCAACACAATAGCCGCAGCTCGGTGCGTGCTCAGACAGAAATGGTGATTGTGTCTGTAAACTTCACTTACCCCCCTCATTCTCCTGACATGGCACCATTTGACTATCAGTTGTTTCCTATAATAACTTTATATTTGAAGAAGAAAGAAGATGCGCATCCTAGATGATGAAACACTTATTTCCTAAAGTATTTATACGAAGTTTTTTTTCCTTAAGAAATTGGTGTAGATTATATTTGCTTTGCCATTGTTCTTACTTGGTGTCCTTCTGGATATATTTATGGACATGGGTGTTATGTAGTGCCTTGCCTGTCAAATATATAGAGAGCTACCTAAAAGTTAGTAATGGTGAACATTCGACAACGTTTTCAGCCTGATACGCCCAGCTTTTGTGATAATCTTTCTGGTAAGACGATTTTAACCGCACCGCACAATAGAAAATCATTCCGGGCGTAGAGAGTTCAAGGAACTGACGTTACCAACAAGAGAAACTTTCGAGAAATTACCACCTCGCGTTCATTTATGTTTGCGTATCCCGACTGCTGCGTCAGTCTTCGCCTGCAGACTGTGCAGCTGCAGAAAAAATAAAGCCTGGGAGACGTTCACCCGAGCGCCTCCCCAGACCCTCCTGCCTACCATGTCTATGAGCATCGTTCGAATCCTCACACGGGCGCTCAGTCACTTCATTTTAAGCCATTTGTGTTCTGAAAGGCCAATGCTTCCACTGCATTTAATTCCTTGGTGCTATTTGCATTCTCTTGTAAGAGATTTTGTTCTCATTTGCATGTGAATGTCACCGGTTCAGCTCACTTCGTTCGTTAGTCTATTGGAGGAGCGCCTCTCCCCAGCTCTGCGCGCTGCTGCCACTGTGTGGCCTACAGCACGGGCAGCGCAAGGCTCCTGCATTGAAAATGATGTATTTGCTCCTCTACGCGCAAGGTGAAGTTCACTGCGCATCTAGGAAGCACGCTTCCTTTAGAAAATCTTGCAGTATGATTGTTGGAGTAAAAAATTGCCTGAAGAAAATATGCGCTGGAGTGTTTGTTGTAAAGACGTAGCGTAAAGGAGGTCATTGTGTATCATCAGTTGGAAAACTTCTTTGGGAGCATCCGTTGTTGTTCAGTTTTTACAGCAGGTTTGTGAAGTAAATGCACCATTAGGCAAAAATGTTCTGTAGTACTTGTATATACATTTATCGCACAGTAGAAAGTATGTGTAGCAGTTCATGGCATATTTTTTTTATTTTTGCTCTCACTTATTGTTACCCACTCTAATTGCAGCTGCGATATAATTAGCACAAATTAAACGGTTACAGCTGTCACATAGTATTAATTTTCAGGCATTACAATTGCCGTGAAAACAAAGTTTACTTTTGTGCTGCAAAAATAAAGTTATCGCATAATTCGCCGATAACTGTGTTTTCGCATTCCCCGCCATATGAGAGGATAGAGAAGGGTGGTATGAGGTGTGTTGTTTCGCCCCTGCGCCACTCACAAGTCCCCGCTACACAGTCCGTCTGTGATCCATAAGAGCTCGAGCAGGGTACACGTATGTTGCGCTGGTCCACTGGCCTCTACTTTCCTACCTTTTCACTTATTTTGGCACAATACCAAAACTACCACGGCATCACAATGGGTCGAAAAAACTTACCGTTGAAGAAATGACTTGAGCCATCACCCTATCGAGCAGGGAGTGCCGGTGAACCGCATTGCTGTCGAACTGAATGTCAGCCTAGTTTCCCTCTTCAACCTTAAAAAATTCAGCTGCCGCTCTCCCTACTGGGACCGTACCGCCACGCAAAGTGAAGTGTGGTGGGCGCAAATGAAAGACAACACCTTATCAGTCCTTGCTGTTATCTTTCTCTTCCGCCAAAAATCCCGCTTAGCGTGGGGGTATGGGCTTGACAGGGAGTGCGGCAGCTGATTTTTTAAGCTTGAAGAGGGACACTCGGCTGACATTCAGTTCGACAATTACGTGGTTCACCAGCACACCCTGCTCGATTAGGGTGACGGCCTGAGTTTTTCATCATTCTAAGCATCTTCCGACCCATTGTGATGCCGTGGTGGTTTATGGTATGGTGCCAAAATAAGTGAATAGGTAGGAAAGTAGAGGCCCGTGGATCAGCGCAACATACGTATTCACTACTCGAGCTCTGATAGATCACTGACTGTCTGTAGCAGGAACTTGCGTGTGGCGCAGGGGTGAAGCAACGCACGTCATACCACCCTTCTCTTTCCTCTCATATGGCTCTCTCCTCTCATATGGAGGGGAATGCAAAAATAAAGTTATCGGCGTATTATGCGATAATTTTGTTTTTGCAGCACAGGGGTAAACATTGTTTTTGAGGCACAGGGGTAAACTTTGTTTTTGCGGCCATTGTAATATATATTTTTTTGAATTGTACAGGGAGTTCAAAATTTATCGTTACAGGTTTTTGCCGCTTTCAATAAATAAAACGAAATACGTACACAAATCAAACCAAACTAAACAAGTTGTTTAACTATTATTCTTCCAAATCTCAACAATTTATTCAAGATGCATTCGGTTTGCATCGATAATCTGCTGTAAACGCTTGGAGAACCCTTTGCAAATGTCACAAATGATAGCTTGGGAAACTTTTGACAATTCCTTTAAGAGTGTTGCCTTCAAAGCCGCAACACTTTTTGTCGGGAAGCAGAGATGAACATCATTGTTGTAAATTATGAACGGAAGTGGGCCAATCACGCTACTTGGTGGAACCCCAAATGAGAGCAGCGTCCATTTGCTCATCTCTCCTTGCAGCTTCATTCTCTGCTGCCGACCAGTGAGTCGTGCATGGATCCAGTGTGAATAGTCTCCGTGAATGCCATGGTCTTCCAATTTTTTCATTAACTCTTGATGGGGACTAATTAAATGCTCTTTGGAAGTCTAAGTAAACGAACTTCACTCCTCTTTTTTGTCTCTGATTTCCGCAACTTTCGAAAAAGAAGTCTAGCAAGTAAGTAAAGCAGCTTCTATCTCGGAAGCCATGCTGGGTGTCAGAAACGAGCTTGTAAGTACATCTTCAGGTCGTCAGTGATACGCTTCTTCACGAGGCGTTCGATGAGTTTGCTCACTGTAGTCGCCTTTTACGACATGAGCAGGTGACGCGAGTGGAATTATAACTACCCCCCTCCATAGCTTCTTAAAAGCTCTAGCTTTCCTAACCGTCAGGTAATTAAATTGCACCATGCATCTTTCCACATCCGAAGATAGACGACACCTTGCTTCAGGTGTCTGGCTCCTTGGAGATTCTAGGTGCTGTCTTTCATGAAAGGCTTACCTTTGAGCCGCATATTAGGCAACTGGTGTCACGTGCTTCCAGTAAGATTGAGCTTTTGCGTAAGGTGAATTCTGTGTTTGGTGACAGTGAGGTTTTCCGCAGATGCTTTTCTGCTTTTTTGCTGCTTGTGTTGGAGTATTGCTCACCGGTCTGGGCTTCAGCTGCTGACAGTCACTTGCGTCTCTTAGACCGACTTGTTAGTTCAGCCAGTAGGCTGTGCGCGGGTAATAATTTGGTGAACCTGTCCCACAGGAGAAGAGCTGCCAACTCTGTATGTTTTATGAGTTGTACAACAATGAGGGGCAAAGGTTCTATTCTTCTGCTCTTACACTCAAGGTGCTTAGGCGAGAAACACGTGCTGCGGTAAGCGCGCACACTTTCACGTTGGATGATGTTGAATGTCGAACTAATCAATTCGGTCGGTGCTCCGTACTCTGGCCAGTTAGAGTTTGGAATTCTTTGCCGGCATCGGCTTTCGGTCGTGTTGGCCTGCAGGCGTTTAAGACAGCTGTTGATGGCTTTTTGTCGGATTTCCTTTAGCAGTGTTTCGGGCTTCCCGGTGTTGCAAAGTGTTTCCTTTGGGTTATACTACCTGCCCGTGGTGGACCGTGCCTGAAGCTTTAATAATAATAGTAAGGTCATGAATTCAACACATCAGTAGTGTGATGCTAAAGTTTGTCGAACAAAGCACCTGATGTACACTAAAATAAGCGAATCCGTCGCACGCCGTCTTCGCGTCATCCCAGCACAGACGTGAACTCAGAGTGAACTGCTCCCAAACAAGGCTCTTATGATTTTCGTTTCAATAATCTTTCATCTCTAAATGACTCCACCTCTTATCTATAGCTCTCTTCTCCTTCTATCTATGCTATTTTTATATCTTATCCCTCTCTTCCCTTACGTCCTATTTAAAGCTATACATTCACCTTTTAACTCGTACTCCTCTCACATCTTACATATCTACAGCCCTCTTCACCTCTCATGTCTGGCTCTTCTCATCGCATATCTGTAGCTCTCCTCAGGTCTTATATCTAGCTCGTCTCATTTCTTATCTTTAGCTTCCCGCATCTCCTGCCTTCATCCCTCCTCACCTCCTACATCTAGCTCCTCTCACCGCTCCTATCACTTCCACTCACATCTTACCTGTAGCTTGCCTCACCTCTTTCCTTAGCACCATTACCCCGTTTCTGTCTCATCCCTCATCTCTCATTTCTGTGGTTCCTTTCACTTTTCACCTCAATATTATTTCTAATTCCCTGGTGTCTTAGCAATAGCTCCCACCGCTTATTGCTTGTACCCTATCACTTGTCTCTCGCAGTCTAACGCTTGTCTTCTACACATCAATTATGTCTCTCGCACTCTATCGCTTGTCTCTTGCATCCCACCGCTTGCTTCTCGCACTCTATTACATGTCTCTTACATCTCAGCGGTCGTCTCTTGCACCCACCGCTTGTCTATTGCACTCTATCGCATGTCTCCTGCACCCACCGCTTGTATCTCTCATTCAATTGCTTGTCTCCTGC
>LQNS02015106.1:9131441-9153783 GCA_001587735.2 Parhyale hawaiensis
CTCCAGCATCCTACCACATGTCTTTGGTACTCTATCACTGGTCTCCAGCATCCTACCACATGTCTTTGGCACTCTATCACTCGTCTCCAGCATCCTACCACATGTCTTTGACACTCTATCACTGGTTTCCTGCACTCTATCCCACCACATGTCTTTGGCACTCTATCACTGGTTTCCTGCATCCCACCACATGTCTTTGGCACTCTATCACTGGTTTCCTGCATCCCACCACATGTCTTTGGCACTCTATCACTGGTTTCCTGCATCCCACCACAAGTCTTTGGCACTCTATCACTGGTCCACTGCATCCCACCACATGTCTTTGGCACTCTATCACATCTTTAGCACTCTATCACTGGTCTCCTGCATCCCACCACATGTCTTTGGCACTCTATCACTTGTCCCTGGCATCCCACCGTCTGCCTGTTACAGTATCTCTTCTCTCCTGCACCCCACCGCTACTCTTGTATATTATCGCTTGTCTCCCGCACCCCACCGCTTTCTTCCGCACCCCATCGCCTGTCTCCCGCTCCCACCGCTTTCTTACTGCAATTTCTCAAAGCTTAGTTACTTACGCCTTATAAGCTCGTCAGTTACACCACGCTTAGTTCACCCCTACTCTGAGCGGCTTTTCTTTCATCTAAGGTTCATTCAGTCACAATGCTTCCTTGCATAATGAACTTACAGTAAGTTTCCTGCTACCTGTGTAGCAAACTCTATCCTGTCTTATCGTGAAAAGCGTACACACAGAGTAGAACATCGGGTTAGAGTTTGTGGATGGATAAAATATTGTCGTTGATTCATGTATTGACTGAAGTGTTGGGTCTGGACGTAACATTACTGTACGCTAGTTCAGAATTACTGGTAATGCTAGGAAGAAGAGAGTGTACCGGAAGGACTTACCGGGACTAAAATCAACTTAGCGATGATCGTATGTCGGTGAATGACGTCACTTCGATGAGTCGGAGTATTTGAGGGTGGGATTTCGGCATTTGTTAGATGGGCTCTTAATCCTTACCAAAAATATAATTAAGTGGTGTTATAATTTTGATGCGAGAAAAACCATAAGAACAGTTATTGTTCAATCTTTCTGAGCTTGACAATAACCATTATACCGTGTTTTGTGCTTGGTTGCAGCTCAAGTAGCTGGCCAGTCAGTAGCGGTAGGTTCAATGGATTAAGTCGAAACATACGGTGATATGTTTAAAAACGTCGTGTGAAGACCACTGCGAACTGAACATGAAGTGTAAGTAAGCGTGTGAAGACCACTGCGAAGTGAACATGAAGTGTAAATAAGCGTGTGAAGACCACTGCGAAGTGAGCATTAAGTGTAAATAAGCGTGTGAAGACCACTGCGAACTGAACATGAAGTGTAAATAAGCGTGTGAAGACCACTGCGAAGTGAACATGAAGTGTAAATAAGCGTGTGAAGACCACTGCGAACTGAACATGAAGTGTAAATAAGCGTGTGAAGACCACTGCGAACTGAACATGAAGTGTAAATAAGGCTTCACTTTGAAGAAGAAATTAAATCAGGCCGCTATGGCTGCCAAGATCTAGCCTCTTATACTAAGAAAGCCTCCACCGCCCTCCACTTCAATTTTATAATCATAATTATGTTTATTGTTTAATTAGTATATGTTCTACTCATTTACTTATGGGTTTGGGGTTTGAAGTTTGCTGTTGACGACTTTTTTTGGCGATATTAACAACATATTTATAGGCTGTTGAGCTTTACCGTTCGTCGATGTGACGTCATTGAAGACATCACTTTCGGCGCTATAGTTTATCGTGAGTCTTTCCGTTACGCGCTTTGCTTCCTGCAGTTGTATGTAAGATGTCGAGCTGCTTTTCTGCACGGCTGGGCTGTACGTGAAGCCTGCGCATATAAAAAGACGTCCTAACGATACGGATTGCAAGCTAATGCTTGTTGAAATGCACAGACCTTGCGGAAAGATAAGGGCTGACGAAAAAGACAGAAGTTACACAAAATTTCTTTCATGTGCTCAGAAGAGTCCCACAAAAAGCAGCGGTCGGACCTCTACTCTTTCTGATGATAATTAATGTATGTACCAATATGCAACTATACAGGACCTTAAACTTTATTTTCTGATGACATTGGAGTGCGAGAAGCTGAAAAATCAGTCGAAGAAGTGCAGGCTGTGAAGTTTGAGCTTATAAGTATCTTCTTCTACTCAATAAGTAACAACATGACTCTTAATGTAATAAATTTGACCTGCTAATATATAAAAAACACAACCCCATGCCGTATACGAGTGATGATGTATATGAAATTGATAGAGATTTTTGTGGGAGAATGCAAGATGATGCTATTTTTAACTCCTTGTAGCCAGAACTGTAACCGCAGAAAAGAAATCTACCTACTGATTGTTTAGAACCTTTTCGTTATGCACAGCGGAAGTGACGATCACCCTATGAAAAAGTAGTGCATAAGATATAATACCGTCCCCGTTTCTGAATGCCAGGAAAACAGAAAGTCCTAGAACAACTCTAAGCATCAAGGTATCGTTCCGTGCTGATGATCATGACATGCAGAAACTCGACTGCTACCAACGACGTGATCAACTTTAGTTTGCACGCAGTGCGACGAAAATTTGAATAATTCATCATCATACACATTTAAAAATTTCTGGAAAGTACCACGGTTAATATGATTGAGCTAATTGCTAGAAGACACTCCAAGTGGACGTATTTGTTATGAGATAAACGTCCCGAGTACATATGATGGCAATGCCGAGGCGAAAAAATATGTTAATAGCTTTATGTACAATTTCTGAAGCAGGACTGTTCAAGAAAAGCCTGCAACCGATTTCAAATATCATTGACAGGAATGCTACAGAAATCAAAAACCTGCTTGACTGCCATTTTTTTTAAAGCAGATGCACACTAACGCAAAAGTTTCGCTTCCACGCAATTTTGCATTCGATTACGTGGCTGTGAACAGGGCTTCGGCTTGCACATCACCCTACCATTAACAAGACTATTTAATGTATGGGCCATTTCTTGCAGTTTGTACGCTATAACAAGCGGTAGAGGTCAAGCCTTGAGTAAATGTATCACCTACTTCTGAGTTTGTCTAAAGTTGCAATGTCGTATAGTTTTAGTGTGATATTCTAGCACCGGAAGAAGTAGTCTCGGCAACGTCATCGACAAATTGAAAAGTGGAGTGCGTGAGCAGCTTTTCACTAAATGTGCGCCCGCCCTTAGACTGTCAGATAAGCCAGCTGCCAGCTGGTACGTGTACTACGGAAAGAACTCTATGCTGGATCTCCCGTTTGCACTATAGTTATGACCCGATGGGAAATCACCGAACCACCTGTCCTCAACATTCGTGGGGTGGCGTGCACATACCACCAGGACCTCGTGCGAATACCGCTAGGATATCCAAGGCATTTCACCAGTTTAGGAGACTTGAGAAGATCGAATCGGTATCTAAGCTACCTGCTGCGGAAGTATTGCCACTCCTGGAGGACGCGATTAAATATAAAGGTGAATTAAGCAATGAGTTCAACTTGATACTCATTTGTTTCATATAATTGGGTATCTTGAAAAGCTACACGTCTGTGCCACATGGCTGAAGTCAAATCAGTGTTTTTTCTTTTAATTGCTTGTATTTTAATTAATTACACAGCATACCTGCAACCAAGCGGATTGTGGAAAGATCTGTATGGGCCTGTACAGAAGAACAAGTTTCGTCATCTCTGCGTCCAGATGTTTTCAAGTGTCTATTTAAATGGTACACACTTGCAAAAGAATTTTGAGTTATAATTCGTTCAAGAAAAAGTTTAAAGAGAGATATTCAAACAACACTTGCTGACCAAACAGAACGGATGGCTGACATTTTAATATCTTTTTTGGTAAACTAAAAGCTGTGTTTACGAGTGTTAAACAAAATGTTTGGGCGACTAACTGAGGAAACTCGTTCTTTTGGCTAGTGTATGCTGCAGCCTAACGACCTTTTCGATCACTAAATATCGTCTTATACTAAGAGGTATGCTTTTTCATGGATACTGTATTGTGTGCATCGTTGCACGAAGTGAGATTATATTCATTTTGCAGGTTCACTTTTATAAATATAGTAACTTGGGGCAAAAAACGATCGTTTTCATTAGCATCTATCTAGCGCTGACAGTATCCATAATTGAAAACTGACGATGCACCACAAGGTGTGTTGCATGGAAGATTGCGCTCGTAGCCCCATATTGAAAGTTTGTGGATATACTGAGGTTTGGGGTAGAGAGCGTATATGCATATAGTGGTGCAATTATTTCTTGCCCCGTTGGGGTAAGAAAGGAGTTTCATGGGGCAAGAAACGATCTCCTCCATGATTTCTTTATTTTCAAGTTAAATTCACATATGCTAAGGTACAAATACTTCAGTGATAGTTTGCTTAATATGCTCCCACATGATGCAGAGATAATAATAGGCTGAAAACCTTTAAATATTGTGGTAAGAAACGATCTTTGTGGGGCAAGAAAAGATCGAGGATGGGGCAAGAAACGATCGATGTCGGACAATTAATTACGTACAGTTTTGTGATTGTTTCTTGCCCCAAATTCGATCATTTTTGGTCCCATATTCAGAGGGATGTATTGTATGGCCGTCTAGAAAGCACGTGGAGATGCGCTGTAAGCTTGAATGATCGTTTCATATCCTAAGTTTTCTCCCTGACTTGAAAATTCTGACAAAAAGTTTGGTGGGACAAGAGGTGAAAAATTTTCCGAAACTTTACATCTATTTTCGGGAACATGTTTTGTATGGTTTTTATAGAAATGCGGCCACACATTTTTTTTAAAGAGCAGCCACAAACCCTGAAATGACCGCAACTAAATGCTCTAACAGTTCCTACCCTCATTTTTGGTCGATCGCAATTGGTATCCCCCAGGGAGGGGCGATCGTTTCATACCCCAAATGACTAAAGCAAAATTAAAACCGCGACTCTGGCAGCGACATTCCATATTGTCTGTCTGTTGATCTTGTCAACAACACTCCACCTGCTGTGCAGCAGCGATTGATTTCTTCTGTTTACAGCGTACTGTTGAACACTTTTTCTTACGAATTTAATGCTAAACCCTTGCTATTGCTGAATGCCGCACCTTGCGCCGCTTGACTCCGTACGAGCAGCTACCCTCGCTGTATCTTACACATCACGGCAAGAGTCGCGTGAGTAAGTGTCTAATGACTCTTTCGCATGGACAGTTAATGGTCGCGATGACTACGTGGTGAATAGTGGCGTTTCGTGGTAAGTGGTGGGAGTGAGACGTGGAGTTTCCACCTCCATCCTGCACCAGCCAGGCACCGCTCCACCACCAGCTGGCAGACCGTAGGCTGGCTGACCCTCGTCACCCTCCACCATTCAGTTTCAGTGTGGCGGCTTGCGGAGGAGGTTGCGAGCTCTCTGAAGCTGTGTTCTTTGCTTCAGTTGGTCGCACCGATAACTTCATAGGATCTGACAGCGTGAAACTAAAAAATTTATTGCACATCTGTTGTGGTAGGAAGTTTTCAGTGAACTGAATCAAAACTCTGATATTACTAATGTGAAGACTGAGAATATTAACTTGTTTGTTGCTTGTCCAGAGGATTTTAAAGCATTGCATGTGACTGGATTAAAGGAAGAGTGCTGCTTCAAATCATCTTTCAAATCTTTGAGTCGTGGTTGCTTGGGTTATAAGCTTTGGATTTTCTAATTAGAAAGACCAGTTACTGAAAAGTTCAGCTGTCCTACCTCGCCACCCACTTTTAAACGCGATTTTCCATTGATAAGTGCCGCTCCTAATTCCGAATTAGCCCAACTTGCAATGAACTTCACGGCTCCGTGGTATCTGTTAGACCAGCGGTCCGTATATGTTAATCCGCCCGCCTGCGATTTAGGAGTGCTGTGTTGAACGAATCCCCAAGTTTAAAGGAGCTTCCTCGTGATCAATAATTCGTCCTCCCTTGAACGAACGAACCTTCAGCTGGTCTTCATTTAGTTCGTTGCTGCGTAGTCGGTGGCTGTGCGAAGAACTAATTACTGTTATTGTCGGCGGCAGAAGATGCTGAGTGAAAAATTCGGGTCCTGGCGGTGTTACGGCGACGGCTGAACGCATGCAAGGAATTAGCTCCTGACGGCCTCCTGGTTGTTGTGCCGGCGAATTAATTCACTCCAAAGTAGGCCAACTGCGTATGTGTCCAAGCCCGTATGTGTTTATCCAAAAGATTATTCTTCCAAAATACCAGGACTGATGTAATTATTTAAACGGAACTGATACAAATCGGGTTTGTATGCCCAGTGTTCCCTCATAGTGACGTTTTCGGACCTGATCGCGTTCTTCCGAATTTTTAAGCTTGACATCTTAAGAATAACAACGTCAACGTCTTGGCAGTCGACTGCTATGAACAGGAAGTGTGCTAGTGATGTGACATTTGTGTTTGCCCTTGACTTTTAGCCAAGACAAAAGTTTCGTATTCAGGCCGGTGATCAAATTTATTGGGGAAAGGAGACCCAGCGGAGAGAAGTCATTGGCCGTTTGTTTCCTCGGAGGCGCGTCTTGAGTGATGGTGAGTACCCTGCAGCCGGGTCGTCGGGTAGAGACTGGGAGTCTGGGAGAGCCCCAGCTCGACAATATGTAGTGCAAATCGAATCTTACCTACTTTACAGCGTGGTATGCTTTACAATGGGGTGGGGTTTGATGTAATTCCGACAGTGGTTTAAGAGCCATACCGGTATAATTTTTTCACATTATGGGTATTATTGCTCCTACCGTTAAAAAATCTTCTACTTGGTAAAACTAAGTTTTTGGCGTCATACGTCTCAACTCTAAGCGGCAAACCAAATTTGATTTGCCGTAGAATTGAAATGTTTGTCTCTTTGAAGCGTGGGAGGCTGCCCGTTTTGTGTCATTCAGTAGAGCTGCAAATAGGGCTATCTGGTAAATTTTAAACTCCCCGCCCCTCTCCATTCATATCCTGACACTTTTGACCGTAATGCTGGTAGACATTGATTTGCTGAGCGCAAGTTAATAGGTTACAGATGCCGGCAAGCACTACCTAGTTTTCTAGCTACATATTAATATGTTAAGTTTAACGTGACCATATAGCCTATCAATCGCTACCTATCGCGGCCCATCCGTTCTGCGTGTTTACATTTCACTGTGATTATGGGCATCTTATTCTTATATTTATTTTTTTTACCCATTTTACATGCGTTTTACCATCCAATGCCCAATCAAAAGTGATGTAGCATACCTAACCTTACATCACCTGATCTAATCTAACCCTACCTATTCTAGCGTAACCAATTCTAACCTAACCGATACTGATCTAACCTATTGTAACCCGACTTGAACCTCACTTAACCTCTTCTAACGGAACGTAGCCTAACCTAACGTAACCTAACCAAGCCTATCCTAACGTAACCGCACCTACCTAGCGCATTCTAACTTAATCTAACCTATGTCAACCCAGCAAAAATCGTGCAGGAGAAAAAATATACAAAATGTTTTACAGTCACAACTTACGGCAATGATAAGTACGCGGGGTTGAACTGCGCTGTGTTATGTAACGTTGTAATTGATATATTATCTGAAAATCCACCCATATCCGATGGTTTTGACTTATAAATTCGTGCACATCAATACTTATCTACCAGAAAGGTCAGATATGCTTGGGTTTCACTGAGGGTTGATGAAAGTATACCGCTATTCCTACCAAAACTTTTCAATGTGAGCCTTAAAGGGCTAAATTTAGTATCAGGTCGACGCTCGGCGATTTACCCTAAAAGATTTTCTGGCCGCTCCAGAAATTGTTTCGCGGTATAACTTCTGGGGTGATCGAAAACTCTGCTAGTGTAGTGCCAACAAATTAAAAAAATGTAATCTCTGGCAACAGAGATGGCAATGATACAAACTACTTATCTTACTGGTCTTGCTTATCAACAGAGATGGCAATGATACAAACTACCGTACTATCTTACTGGTCTTGCTTATCACCAAAGATGGCAATGATACAAGCTACTTATCTTACTGGTCTTGCGGGCAGTACAACGTTTGTAGATAATTGACCGCGAGATGTCCCAGCTTAGTAGGTACGTTATGAGGGTAATGGCGAGCATTAAGGGTATTGGAGGTTGTGACTTGACTTGCACCTGCTCGGCCGACATACAGGAGAGGTCATAGGGTCAGGCTAGTTACGTACGTAGGTAAGATTTGACCCATGGCAACTACACAGGTCCTCTTAGAGCCTTTGGGTTCGCGGGCACCTTTTTTTTGTGCCCACATTTGCATCTTTTAATTTTTATTGCACCTATTTCGTATATAGCGAACGCGATGCGTAGCGAGCTTTGAGGTACCTATTGCCTATGTTGTAGATATATTCACTTCGTCGAAAAAGTAATGTACACAAGGTGTGCAAAGAAGACTAAATGTTTTTGTCGGTGAAAAATTTAGCGTAGAATTCCATGAGGTATATTAGAATGCAGATGAAGAGGGCTCGGTCTCAGGAAATGAATCCTGTTGTACGTGCCGAATACTAGGTACGTGACGACTGCTTGCATTAGGTTGAGCCTGGAGCATGTCTGCGCACAGTTTTATTCGTTATTACGTGTTTTTGGAAAGTGCTGGTTTAGTGACGAAATTTGCTTCATGGCTGCCATTGCAATTTACTGATGACTTAACCATAAAATGTTAGCAGCTAGGTATTAAGCTAATTTTCACTTCAATTTAGGCATGGTATTCAATTGTTTGAGTTTTTAGAATTCCGTGATGAGGCGAAGAAGCTCTCACTGATGCGACTAAAATTATCACGTGTGAGGGTTAGGCATGTCCCGTTTGTACACAGAAGTGGGTCATTTTTTTTTATACAGCTCTGTAGTCTGTATGCATACTAACACCTTTCGTAATATTCATACATGAAAACATGCATTACATGCAGTTCTCGGCGATAACACAAGTAACTTTATATTCTGTGTGCGACCTGTTGGGGTATCTTCATTCAGCTTAGCTCTCGACTGTACTTTGTCTTCGTCTATAGGCGGCTGCCCATAGAACACAAAACTGGAAACGTTCTATAGGGTCTTCGTACCAAATTTTTAGTTAACGTTACTAGGGTTTATCTGAACGCGTTTGAATGTAGCAGTAAAATTTGACTAGCCGAATGTAAATTTACTTGAAATAAGTTAAAATACATCCGATATTTTGCTATTGTAGCTTAATTACTTTGATGCCACAGTTACAGTAGTTGCTGGAATTTTTAAGTTTTTTTTTCGGCGGGGTAACACTGTCCCCGTCAGTGCCCGCTGCAACGTAGTCGGAATCGTTGTAAAGAACGTTTCACTCTTGTTGGCACGGGCCTTAAGACAGTCGCGTTTAAAACAAAGCTTGCAGAGGCTTATCATAAGGAGCAAATGAGGCTGCTGTAACAACTGTCATAAAATGTCGCATATCAAAAAGGAGCAGTAAAGCTTGCGTAGTTGCTTATACATGCAACGTTGAGCGACAGTACCGGTGTTTCTGAACAATATCGTGAAGGAGAATATGTTGCAAGGATAAATTTTTAATGAGTGCCGGAGTAATTATAGTTGCTTCGTAAAGAGTGTGTTATTTACAATTCAGAGGCAACAGTGTTAGGTAGTTACATGTTTTCCAAGGCGGCCTAATCTCAAAATAGTTCAAAGTACATACAGTAGGTATAAAACTAACTATCGTACTTACTTTTGCCTTTATTCTATGAATAAAAACGGGGTTGTCTGAGCAACTAGGATCTTTTCGGTTTCATTGTCCGCAAAATTATGAAACCAGAATACACATTTCTAATGCTGTATTTCATGCTCTTTCCAAATATATATTTGTTTTTTCGAGAAATGAAATTTGAAAATGTCATGAGCATTTACAGATCGATATTTCCTATGTATTTGTTAAGAAACGCAATTTTCGTGTATTTCCTCAGATTTTTCAGCTAATAGTAAATAAGTCAATATGGCTAGCGAAGAATATGGTAGGTACCTATCTTAATTCACTTAACCTAAGCTAACCTAACCTGACGTTTTCGTTTGAGATATGTGCCTATGAAATATTAAACAATCCTATATATTTCTGAATAAATAGTCCTAATTTTTTATTTTTTATGTATCGAAAAAAAAAAAGAATAGCATATTCGGAAAGAGCATAAAAAACGTCGTTAGAAAAGTGTATTTTGGTTTTATAATTTTACCGGCAGTCACACAGAAAAGACCCAGCAACTACAACAAAACTCTGGCCAGTGGTGATCAGCATTGCAAATTATTAGAGTTATTGTTAAATGGTTGTTTCCCTTGGATTGTTTCCCTTGAAGAAAGACAACATTAATACCTAGTGACGCCGTGGCAAAAGACAATGATGACAGGAAAAGACCACCTGGCGATTTGCGATAGTGGTGGGCATTTGATAGTTTCTAAGGCTTTACTTTTTTTTATTTTTTATGTGGTAACCTTTGTTAGTACCGTAACGGTTATTGGTAAGCCACAACTTTGGATTGTTGAAGAATGAATTCGTTAACAGGAACATTGAAAAATGGTCACGAATATGAGGATGATCGACGATTCGAGACATTCTCGAATGCATACGGTATTCTATCACACCTGGGGCGTCACCAGTTTCTCTGTCTGCCACCCTGCCGCGAATTTGAATCAGACTCAAATGACGTTTTTGAACACGAGTAGCAATTTGAATTTGTGTGTGATTGCTACCACGCACGAAAGTCATTCAATAATGACGAAAATATTCCTGAAAATTCGTTGTTTTTTCAACAGACCGTGTTGGAGTCTCTCATGTCCCTACTCTTTGCGAAGGTTTTACCCGCGTTCTGCTTGTATATACTCTAATTTTATGCTGAATCAAGACTATCGAATACGTACCTCAGTGCGATCATTTTTTTAAATATTTTAGCGTAAATCACAGTAGCATGCAAAGGTACGAAAATTATTAGAGAATGAAAAGACGGTAATCGCCGCTATAGAGACGCAGGTCGTATCAGGTGACTGAAAATAGAGCGTCAAATGACACACCTTTGCAGTTAATGGAGTGATTTTCCCAAAGAATGTAAGTTTTGTTGTTTGTAGCGTGACCCAACCAACAGTGCTGCCACGGCGCACCGTTCGCGTAGGGCGTCCAATTGCTGGTCGATGGGGAATCAAACACGGTGGCGCTTGTCTGCCGGTTTCGAACCTATTTTCCGTGCTAAATTTCTTTTAGCAAAACGAATTAATTCTTGAAAGACATAGTGTTTTTTTGCCAGAGAAACTCACTAGGCCAGGAAAGTTTTTTCTTTTGCAAGACTTTAGTCTGACCATTTTATTACGGCGGCTCGGTTGTGGTCAAATTCCTCTATGGCGGTGCCAATTCTATGGATATGTCTGAGATTTCTCTCTATGCAGGTAGTGGGCGGGGCTAAGATATGGTTTAAACCAATTGTGAATCCATAAATTTCTATATATGAATATTACCCTACATATAATAAAGATATTGAAACCTTCTGGCAGTGTAACTGGGCGCAAGATTTTATTTTACATTGCAAAAAAAAAAAAAAAACACGCAACGAAAAAATAAAATAGAAAATATAGCAGGGAACAAGAACGTCGTTACCTAGGTACCTACTTCAGCGGTCTTTATGCGTTGGTTTTGGCGGCGGCCGTCGCAGTTGTCGTGATCAGAACCTGTTCTATGATTGCCTAACCTGTCCTGGTTCTTAAAGAAAAGAAAGAAAAAACATTTATTTCTCATATGGAAACAGTGTCCAACAAAGTTAGGACACAGCATCGTGAGGTGTTCATGCTTAGTACAAACATAAGACTAATACTAAAAATAACATAAGAGAGAATTGACATTAAGTTTGCAAAGATCTACCAGTGCAATGCCTGCATCTTAATAAGGAGATGATATTGACATTATTTCCGTTGAGAGGAGCGTTGGTTACACAGAGTTGGGGTGAAAGTTTTTTTTTTTTTTTGAGAGTATGAAATACAGCATGCAGCCTCAAGTGGGCTAGAGCAAGTCGTTGTTCGTTAGTAAACGGAACGTTTACAGGGATTTAGAAAAAAAGAGGAGAAAAGTGCGACGGGAAATTTAGAATATATAGTCCAGCTAACCATATTCAGGAGTGAATGTGAAATGGACATGTATTACAAGAAATAATAATAAAAAACTGGAAATAGAATAGATGAATTATATTACAGTGAAAGAGAAACTCATCTCATCTACCCCTATTCTAAAATCTAACTGGCATCACCTAACCCTAGCATACCTAACGTACCTTAAGAGATCTATAGTCTGACCATTTTATCAAGGCAGTTCGATCCTAGTCAAATTCCTGTATGGCGTTGTCAATTCTATGGGTATTTTTGAGATTTCGTTCGGCCCAAATCTTAGCCCCACGTACTACTTGTATGTAGGGAAATCTTAGAATACCCTTAGAATTGGCACCGCTATAGAGGAGTTTAACCACGACCGAACTGCCTTGATAAAATGGTCAGACTATAATTACAGTCATCATCGCCGATGGGCTGTTGTAAGTTGCATGGGAACAAGCACATGGTAGCTGTTGGGTGCATTCTCATTAAATAAACTCGAGAAGCATTCTGAGAGTACATAGGTACCTCCGCTAAACAAGTCAGTGTCAACGGAAAATTCAAGCATTTCCCGAAACTGGGAACTTAGCTTTATCGTGGCAAAAAAGGCCATTTATGGCTTTTGACATTTATAACCGTTCTTGTAATATTCTAGAAGATTAGTCAGTAATTTTTTGAGCTATGATCTGATGAATACAAAATCTACAGAACTATCATCATTACAGTACGGTACATATGGCCCTCAGGGGTATATTCTGGCAGGCCTTTCCTTGTGAGAATGTATATGGGCCTCAGTTACCCAGGGGCAAACCCGAGTGCCTTTTCCGCAGGAGATGTTGCACCTGGCCGTTGTTCTTGCTGATGTTAGTTTTCTGAAGTTAGGTAGGTTCTCCATATTTCGCAATCTGTTCCGCAAGGTGGGCCGCCGATCAAGGTGGCAGACCTATTCCGTGGGACTTCTACCTTATCCCGTGCGGAGGGCCACGGAAGAGGCCGTCAGCATGGGACTATCTTTCATCTGTCCTCTTCTCTTTTCGTTTTTCGTTTCTTGCCCTGTGTCACATGGCTACGCAAATTCGTTCGGCTCAGCCGTGTGGGGTTAGAGATGCGCGCGCCTTATAATATCCGGTCAGAAGGGGTGCGTGTGACAAAATTTGAGACACAGAACTCGCATTGCTGGCGACATACTGTATGTGCCTTCTTTCCTCCTCTTTTAAATTGCCTTTTTAGCGGAAATGGAGGCTTAAACTACTTACTCTTACTAACTTAACTAGCCTTCAGCCACTCGGAGCTTTGCGAGCTCTTTCCTAATAGTTTTTATACTTAGGACTAGAAGGCCCAGCCGTCAAAAATGGCGGCAATAATTTTGTAATTAGGCTTTTTATTGTACCGGTTCCCAGCATAGGTTTTGCTGTAAAATAGGTTTCACATTTGCTGGCGTTATCTTTCATTAGGTAATGAAACGCATGTTGTGCAGTCATGAGTTTGGCGTAAGAAAAATATCTCCCTTGCAAGGTAAGGCAGTACCACTGGGAAAATATAGTTCAGTAAAAAACATTTTCCCCGGAAATGCTCAGGGCTTTACCGTAACCTGGACACCGGCCGATAGTTAAACCTTTAGGGGCGAAATTTAGCTGCGATGTTAGTTGAATATAAAAACGCGTCTGTTCAGCGAGAAGTTTCAACTGCTAAAGCATACCTAAGCAATAATATGAGATTGTTATGATCATCTTTGTGCGCTCGATTGTGCCATGTGTAGAGACTTGAGGCTATTAACCCATTTTCTGCTGAATGGTTTCAACAATTGGGCTTGACAGGGGATATAGGCTGGAAACAAACATAGGGGAGCATTACTATGGGCATGCGGAGTTATTCTCTCCATGGATTGCATGGGTAAGGGTAATTTCAGCCTCAGCTAAGACTCCGGCACATTTCCCTTTTACCCACTTCACTGTTTCATGTGTTGTCCTACAGACGCTATGTTCAGTTCTGCTCATCTTTTTAAGATGCTTAATCCTATGGGATATTTTTAGACAGTCCTAATATAATAAAATGCTTCGTATATTTATTTCGTGGTCCGCATATTAATGAAATAGGTGAAAAATAGGCCAGGTTGCAGATTTTTTATTAAGTTACGTTTTCATAGAGATCGATGACCAGGTTGCAGAAGATGGTAAAAGTGGGATTCTTATCCCTTTATCTGAATGCACTTCATGCTTAAAACACTTCTTGAAATCGAAACCAAATATTTGCAGCTTCTGGAGTCTGATTCTATAACTTTTTTCTCTGAGGTTACGACGTATAAATTCGGCAGATAATCAACGAAAGACTCTTGAAGTAATGATTTTACACGGGCAGTAGACAAGATGGAGACTGGAGGATAGGGAACGTAAAAGGCGAAGGAGACTACTACTGTTTCAAGAACGAAGACATGCTACCAATGGAGAGAGATGAAGCGTCTATCCGACACAGTGTCAAGAAAGACTTAAAGCAGAAAGGTTGCAGAAGGGAATAAGAGCTGCTGATAAGCGTGAGCGGGAAAGCGTGCAAACGGCAAGTCAGAGAAGAGAGGATCCCGCACCGGCCTATATTAAGCAAATATGTCGATTATTGCGTGAATTTTTTCACGCACGGATCCACTAGTTATCTAATAGTTTCCGGTGAAGCCCCTATACACAGTGAATAAATGGCTGTGATTTTTCTTCAGGACTTGCTGATTCGATATACGCCTTGGGCTCCCGTGCGTGGGTTCCTATATTTGCTTTACCATGCTACATATCTCTTCTTTTCCCTCGCTTAGTATGTTGCAGTGATGATAAACAAAGCTGAAAGTAGTGGAGTATAACACTCATTTATAATCTACACTGAGTTGAACATTGCATCTGGCTTCGGCAATGGAACATTCATTTGTTCACGATATTTTTGAGCTCACTCTTTTCATGTAAGGAATTTCTAATATACATTTTAAGATGATTTCTGCTATTTTCCTGCTGTATCGCACTCAATACCCTGAGTTGGCAGAAATTAATAGGAATTCAAGTAGGATTTTTTCAATGTTATTAAAATCCAACTATGAATTCAGTTCATCTTGCGAGTGTTACTCTTTCGCCGCCTCGAGTCGCTTTGTTCTATAATGTGTAAATGGATTACCTCGAGATCTCCTGGGTCTTTTTTTGTCTGTAAAGTAGACTTTCTTTGGTATACTTCGGGTTAGTGAACGTTTTTAGAGGCGACTGCACCCATTTTTTGTTCGTCAAGATACATTTAGCCTAACGTATTCAAAATGTGTTAATTTGGAATGAATAATCGCGAGCAATATAAAATAACTGGGCTTAATTTACTGAAGAGGCAATATCTATGGTCTTCAAGTATTATATTTTCAAGTAACGAACAGCAGAATTAAATGCATTTTGATACGTAGTGTTGAAAAAAATATTCCGCTAAAGAATTCCGGGCTTCAAATAATTTATCCTGAAATGAGTCTACGGTAGTTGCTGCCCGCATTTCATTTACTCTGCAGATCTTCTTAGCTGGCGTACGTTTGGTTTATGATGAAAGTTGCTTTGTTAGAGCTGTGTGCACTTCAACAACTTCTCGTTATAACTGCAATGAATTACTTATGTTTCATGACCTTAGTCATTTAATGCATGGAATAACAGCAGAAAGTTTACCTTTACAGCCGCGAATGAAGTTGTAAATATTTGGAAGCCATTCCATTCCAAGCATTTATTCTTGGCATGTTTTTTTTTTTTTGTCGAATTGTACCGTAGCTTTGCTTTTGTTAGTAATTTTTATGCTTCTTTTGAAACACTTGAAAATTACGAGGGAGGCCTAAATTATGTACTAAGGTATGTAGTATGAAGGATAATTATCAATATGTTCCCCATTTCAGCGGTTCAAATACATGTATAGCGTTAGGATTGAGTTAATCGTCAAAGCGTCGATTATAAAGACGTTAAAACTAAGTTAGTCGTAGTGGCGTCCATCATATAGGCTTAGCGTTAGAAATCGATTGTTTATGGCGTGTTGCCCAGGCCTTACAAAGCGTTAAAACTAACGTTATTCACTGAAACGTGTTAAATGTACTCGTCAGTACTTACAATAGTAATATTTGTTGCGCATCCTTTAGCGAAAGCGACAAAAATTATGTCATCCGTACGTGCGTCATCGCAGTACTTGGCCATGAATGTGCTAAGGCTTTGGATAATCTATTACCATTGACAGAGTGGCGCGCTATTTCAGCCTTGATATACCTCAGTTATTTAGGGGCATGTTTGATTTGTGGCGATACCGGGGCTGTGAGTGCGCGTGTGTGGCTGCCATGGAGACAGCCTTGACAGCCACCCACGCTTCTTGCAAACAGCCAACTGGCTTGAGGCTGCCATCGCCGCCAGCTGTGTACTACTTACGCAGCGTCAGCTGAGACAGTCAACAAATTCAATTATTTCTCAAGGTGTTGGTGCGGTTTTCATTATGACACCTTTTCGCTACCTATTGCTTTCTCTTGCATAGGCTAAAACGAAATGCTTTCATTGTCATGATTACTCGTGCAAATTTTTGGCTTCAGAAAGTAAAAACTGCCTTTGGTTTACAATTAGCTAGTAAAGATGCTACTAAGTTTTTCAGTGAATGTAACAACTCCCTGGTTCTGAGAACAATAGGCTTAAGAAAAAAAAAAAAAAATGTTGGCGTTTTGCAGTCGCTAACCTTAATGATTAGAGAGTTGACGAACTGCTTGTGCTCGCTGTTCTCTGCGGACGGCGTTTGAAATTATACTGTTGCTGCTGGAAACTACAACTTAATTATGTCAATTCACGCTTAACGCTTGTGCAATGATGGCATTTAGTCTAGTCCTATACGTTTGTGAATGCATATTGAACGATTGCACACGGGACATTGAAATTCAAACTTCGTTTTAACTGTTGATAATTCAACCGATAACAGATGTAGGCCAAGGACATTATATTATGATGCGGCCGTGCAACGCGTAGCCGCACGTTGGTGTTTCCAGTTCACCAGGAGTTTCCGCCTCTGCGCAATCATGATGTCAGCACACCCTCTACTATCGGCAATTATATATTCCCTCAGAAGGGTTCCTTAGGTTGCCTTGATCGAAGTGAGGGTCCTCAAATTCCTTACATCTTTCTATCTTCGTGCACTTTATGTACTGTCTTTTTCTTAACAGTTATCGTCTTATTTATGTATCTTGTTCTCTCACGATTTGTGTTTCCGTGCCCAGTAATCTCCAAACATGGGTTGCTCATTAGCTTGACGTGCGTACATATTCCTCATTTTGCCTGTCATGGGGCCCGGAATTTTCGGTCGGTCGTGAGACTTTTAAGCAAGCTGTAAAATATTGTGGAAGTTATCACGAAAAACATTGAGTTCTGTCTCATTCTGCTTATATTAGTGATGTTGTTTTTGTTCTCCTGTTGATTTTTATTTTAGCGTATGGTGGTAAGTCAGTAAAAAAAGATATCTTCGCACACACAGAATCAGCGTCATTATGCAGTCTTAAGTGTTAAACTAGTAGGCTATATCAGTGATTGACGTGGTAAGTCGATGCATTTTCGCATTCATTTATATGACAAACTCATCATCGTATCTTAATTTCAGACATGATTGTCAGTGTCTGATGACAAGCACAATGTTAGGCCAACCGTGTAAAATTATTTGGTATGTTCACTAAATGCGCTGTGAACATTTATCGGACTCCACGAAGATTTCTGATTGATACGGCGCACTTTCTTCTTGAGTTGCATTATCTTAATTTAGGTGAAGCTGCACTTCTAGAATATTGGAGTATTTTGGTGGGAGGGGCTAATAACATTATTGATGTATATTTCTAAGGAGAAAACTGATATTACCGTGCATGATAAAGGTTTGAAATCTTGAACTAGAGATTCCATTTTTTGAGGGACATGCAGACAGATAATTAAGTAAGATTACTGCCAAAAGTCAACGTTGCGTTGTGATCTCGTCCCTTATCTGTCTGACGTCACTGGACGCAGTGCCGAGTTTCTCTGACTTGGCCTTCTCTCGTGTTCCGCTTTGCTTCCTTTGTTTCTCTACTGATGATCTTTTCTTACCGCACTTCTTCTTTCCCCGTCTGGTGTTCTCTTACGAGATCCCCGTTTCACTAGGCGTACATTATGCCCCTTCCTCTCCATCTTTAGCTGGCCGCTGGTGCTGTAGTTAAAAAAGCCTTTCCTATTGATATTTTTATGATAATAATTATGAACTTATAAAGTTACAGTTTCATCCAACTGAGTTTCGTTTGAGATGTTGGTTACAATCGGTCCGGTGCTCATTCATACTTGAGCAGCTAATAATTGAGCANAAAGCCTTTCCTATTGATATTTTTATGATAATAATTATGAACTTATAAAGTTACAGTTTCATCCAACTGAGTTTCGTTTGAGATGTTGGTTACAATCGGTCCGGTGCTCATTCATACTTGAGCAGCTAATAATTGAGCACAAAATAAGACCTCAGCAATGATGCATGAAGGCCAGGCGGAAGAAAAGGTCGCCTTCGGGGAAGCTGTGCGGAAAGGTGGGCGGTCTGGAATGCCGTTAGCCTGTCTGCTGTACGCGAGGTTTTGTTGAGCTTGCTGTGGGGAGGCGATAGCGGGGCTGCATAGGAGACAGTTTATCTGCACTCCGCCAGCTGTGTGTGCTCCAAATTGAATGCTTATCAGAATCGTATTGGTGAAGGTTACCTATGCTATACTGCGAACTGTAGGTTCCTGTGAGGACTTTATGGGTATTTTTTGCTAAGCTTAGTGAATTAGATATTTTGGTGATGATAAAAAAGTTATTAGCACATGCACATAATGATGATAATGGTATTAACATGAGGTAATTTATAGTAATAATCCTAACCATAGTAATATTATAGCGGTTAGAGTCCTCGGGAATACGCACTTACAAACTTAAGGCGCAGCAGCTTGACAGGCACTGAATTCCTTTTTCCCCTGCCTGCCCCACCCCTATCACACTCCTGCAAACATCGGACAAGGCAGGACACGGACAAGTTTCCGCACTGGCACCAATACAGCCTTGGTATCGCTTCGCTAAAGTGGGCTGTAGCAGTAAAGTTAATACTGATTGTTAAAAGTTTTCCATGGCCGACAGGGCTACTATAGATTGGAAAATACTTGCCCTGTATTTGGAAATAAATTTCACATGAATTCCAAATTGCATCGTACGACTATTACTTGCGTAGTGTAGTTATTACATGTACGATTTTGTTGTATCTCGATCCATCCCTAATTGTTTGTGTCGATATGTTTAGGTACATATCTGTGTTCAATTGCAAAGGGAAACATCCAGAGTATGCGTTTTAGTTATGTATCAAATTGCATAAAATATACTCATGTGTATTCTTTCCCATCTATATGTTAAATCGTTACATTCTGAACTACCTACTAAGTAGCTCCTGTCTACTTAGCTGTCACCCGTCAGCTGCTTAGGTGTTACACACGGTGAGTTTCTAATTATTGTTTTTCTTCTCCCAAACTATGGAACATGCTTGTATTATACGAGTCCCTCAAAATGTTTCTAGAATGTTGGCATTTCTTGTAATTTTTGGATTATAATTATTCCTTAAGAACTTTATGAAATAGTTTAATTTTATTTATTTCTCGAGCAAGTTTCGTACTTTTTTGTAGGTACTTTGCTGTTTCCTCAAGCTTTGGAGAGTGTCCGGTTTCCTAATTAACCTCACAGAATTCCTAAAAATGCTGAAAAGATTCTTATTTTTACGAGCTTTGAAGAATATCCGATGTGGCACAGTAGCATATTATATGGAGCCGTTGTCCAGGATCTAGGGTCTGTTTTGTCAGCAATTACCCTATAGCTGCGGACTCTGCTTGCGCTGATAGATGGAAGCCGCTGCGGTTTATACAGCGCCGGCTCATCCGTTCCTGCCCTTTGAGGCTCCGCTGCAATGGATTATAATTTGCTGATGTACGCATAATGGCGCCTCGAACCTGTGCGTAACGAGCTGCTCCAGCCATTTAAGTGCGGTAACTGAGTCCGTACAGACCTGGCGTATCGAACAGGTACCTACTACGGAAGCAGGGGCAGTGTGTATGGATTACGCATTACCGCCTATCATTACTATAGCGTATGGACGCAGTGTTATCACATGCAGCATGAGCTGGAGGTGCATCGGGCAGTTGCTGTGTATGGATTACGCATTACCATCTACCGTTGTAAACACATCAGATTGTTATTGATTGTATAGGTCGTCCGTCCTTTGTTATGGGGAGTTATGCCCGCGTCGATCCTCAATGGTTACTTCAGCTGGAGTTATGATTGTTAAAAATTTTTTCCTCTAGGACTTTCTTTCTTTTTATTTAGATGGTGCAGTTCCTCCTTTATTCAGTGTTGACATGCTTTGGTTCCTCGCTTATGACGTATTTCATGTTCCTTCTTTCTGTCAATGCATTCATGTGTGTTGTGTGGTTCCGGACTATTGAACGCAAAATATGACGTTCTTAATGCCGTGGGTGTAGACACTAGAGTTGCCGTGAGGCTGCAATTGGTCCCGTTCTTCCTGTCATATTCGTTGGAAAATGCGCGGTTTCTCAGTTCAGAATTGCTGCTAATTTTAATGGACATTTGTCCGTATGTTTTCAAAAGTGCACGGAAATTCTAACGTCGATAACATCTGACTGCATGAGCTAACACGAGGCTCAGGACGTGTAAAATACGATCGAGTCATCCGAAATTTTCAAAAAAAAAGACACTACTTGACGCTAAACGATCCAGACGTCACCGAGCGTGGCCCGAGTGCTCCTTGGCCCTGTCCATTTATTGCGAACAGTTTTATATTCTATTGGCAGGGAAAATGGGTTGCTTTAGATCTCCATAAGTACTATACAAAACTATAAAAAATGATTGTTCATATGACGTGATAGTCTTGATCGAAAAAGTTCTTACGACGCGAGTGTTTATGTTAACCTTATCTTGCTGTTTCGCTACTAGAATTTTTTCTCTGCTGTTTCGCAACTAGAATTTTTTCTCCTGCGTGTTGTATTCTCATGTGAGTAACAGCTCTTGTAGCGTGAGTCGGAGATAAGGACTAAATTTGTCAAATGCCTGTTACTATTTTGTTACCGTACTGAAAGTCCTGCGTTTTTTAAGGCAAAAAATGTTCCAACGGCAAACGTGTTAAGAAAATAATGCATTTTACGCTGAATATTCATATCAAATGAAATCATTAAAATGCCTTCTTTACTGTGATAACTTACTAAACTTTCTATGGAGTAGCCCTGTTGTTATAGTTAGGGATTATGAAGTTAGTAGTTATATTATTAAAAACTAGTGCAGTTATTACAGTTGTAGATTCACATGCACCGTGGGTATGTCCTCGCCGAAACGATAGATCACCTTACTGTGATAGTATGATATATGACATCGTTAACCCCTCAGGGGGCATAGGATGCGCTATAGGCCATAGGGTTAGGTTAGTTAGGTTCGCCCATTCTATGTTATGAGTAGTAGCGCCCCCAATGGGTTAGTGCAGGTTACCTTATCCCGACTAGATCGTTCGTATACAAACTTACTTCATAAAACATAGGATACCTGAGGAGCACACTATCTGTGTCTTCTTCAATCTTGAAAAGGCATACGACACAGCCTGGCGACACAGAATACTCCTGCAACTGCACAAACTAGGCATAAGAGGTTAAATGGCCTATTACTTTTAGCAATTCCTAAGCGAGCGGCGTTTCAGGGTCAGAGTGGCACAGGCCTTCTCCCCTGAAATGACGCAGGATGAAGGGGTTCCGCAGGGAGCGTCATTAGCTGTACCCTGTTCCTGCTAGCAATAAACGACATCATAGCGAACCTACCCCAATTTGTGCACGGGTCACTATACGTAGATGACCTGATGCTATACTCCTCCTCGAGACATCTGGAAGTTCTACATCGACCACTAAAGCGAACCGTTGACCGCGTTTCTAACTGGGCGACCGACTATAGTTTCGTGTTTTCAGCTGGCAAGACCTCGGCCCTCCACTTGAGATGTGCCAGACTTGTGGAGTCACTGGAACTTGAAATGTTCGGATAACAGATAAACTATTGCGAAGAGGTGAAATTCCTCGGTATGAAAATAGATACAAGACTGTCATGGAAGCCCCACATCGAGATGCTGAGAGCGCAATGCATGCGTAGGCTCAACCTACTCAAGCACCAGACGATACTGTCGTGAGGCGTCGATCCGCAAACCCTT
>LQNS02015106.1:9154209-9164591 GCA_001587735.2 Parhyale hawaiensis
CGGTGCTGCTCCTCATTCGAGACAGCGATGAGAACAACTTTACCATATTCACCGACTCACTGAGTGCAGTACAGGCCATTCGACCATACGACAGCATCCACCCCATCATCAACCGAATACTAAGTATGATACAACAATTACAAGACCATAGAAAGTCCGTCTGTATCTGTTGGGTACCTGGTCATGTTTACCTGTATTGGTGACATCGCGGGCAATGAGCTCGCTGATGAGGAGTCGAGGCAGGTGGCCCTCTCGAATTTGCCCACGGCAAACCGTGCAGTCTCCTGCCGAGACTATTACCCACTAATCAAGCGAAACCTGCGCGAGCTATGGCAATCCCAGTGGCTGGCCCAGAGAAATAATAAATTACAAACAATTGAAGAAACCGTCCAACAATGGCACTCGTCAAATAACGACGACCGCCGAATGGACGTCGTACTGTGCCGCCAACGTATTGGCCTCACGATACTTACGACTGTCTGCGGACATGGCAGCCGCAACTTTACTTCGATGACTTCGCCGTACCACTCACTGTCTTGCACTTGATGGCCGAGTGTCCCACCTTCTCCGACGAGCGGAGGGACTGCTATCCGGACCTGCATGGTCGAGATGCCGACTCCATCCTCCGAGGAATGCTTTCTGGGGGACTTCGCGGCCAATATAATAGAAATGCCCATAAAACTTTTCTTATCAGATGTAACCTCTATCACAAACTGTGATGAATCCATTACGATAAATGCTATCGTCAACTACGGCTCTGCCGGTTTCTTTGTGATTTACATATACTATACGTAAAAGGTAATAATGAAAATAATATTCTATTTACAACCACTTTATGATATAAAATGAGACAAATTACGCGCCCTAGTGGCGCACGAGCCTGTGATTAAACACCAGGAATAGTTTGGCGCGATATAGGCACTGTGCCACTGAAGCGCGTGTAAAAACTTCTACTACTACTACTTCTACTACCTTAGCCCATTAGCCAGGCCTTCGGGACGTCTGTCTTTCGTGCCCACTTTGCTTCCTGCCACTTTTATACTCCTACTGATCTTACTATTATCTGTTTTTCCTTTTCTTTTCCGACTTGCTTTTCCCATGAGCGTTGATTCTGTGTGGGAACACCATCGTGCATGGGCTCCTCGTTTTTCTATCGACATACTATATGTCCTTTCCATTTCCTACCTTCGAAGAGCTAAGTACGGTACTTATTTAGGGAGGCTTAAATCGTCTTATACTATTACTGACATCGTTAGTGGGTGTGGGGCTCAAGAAGCCTTAATAGGCCTACATATAGGAGAATAAAATTAAAGTAATCAGCTTCTGCCTTCAGGTAACAACTAACGGGAACAGTAAAACTAAAGTTAAAAACCCTCCAGGAGGGAAGATAAATTAGCACTCGGACAGTTAATTAATTATGTAGTGTAGTGAAATAGCTTTCAGTGCACCTGAAGTAGGTAGCTACATTTTCATGGCATTTGGCTTTATGAATATCACAGTTCTCATTGTAGTCATTATTCTTTGTAGTTTCATTTTATATGTGGTTTATGTTTCTTAATGTTCTCTCTGCTGCTCGATTAGAATCGTACTATTTTGTAGAATAAAATCGAGTCTTCCCATGTCAGTTATCTCTAATTTAGAACAATCAAGAATCATTATGTAATTTGGCGCGGCTTTTTGCTCGAGTAGATTGCTGCCGACCTATTGCCTTTGTTATGGGCACCGTAGATCGAGCTGACCTTTTAATTCAAGAACTTACTCTAATTGAGCTCGCACACTTGTGATTGGTGCTCAGTGGAGTACGGTAAACGCTCAGTGTAATTGCTTTTCCTGCTTGCAGTATATATGTGAGCAGAGAACCACTCCTTTAGGATCAGAATATTTTTTTTTCTTCAACTTCATGATACTGTCATGAAATCAGATTTTCATTAATGAAGATAAAGGAACGTCAGACAATTGATATGTAGGTACCTAGATTATTTTTATAAAGAAATTATATGCCCTCTGATCGACAATGCTATTCGGGTAGTAAAAAAAAAAAAAGAAATCGACTGCAGAATCAAAATATTTTGTCGCCACGAAGGTAACTTCAAAACACAAAATCCACGAAGTGTCTGAACCACCAATGTAATTTTATGCTGTTTCGTATATTCTGTTCAACTCGTTTTAACTCGTCTCATTTCTGTATCAGCATTTTCTTCAGACATCCTTGCGCTGTGAAGTAGTTCTGGTAGGTATTTTATACTATCTTCCTGGTTATCTAAAACTACAGCGCGATTTCAGTTAAACTTCTCGTAACTCGGCGCAGTTGTTCGCAGACATTTGAAGGCTTGCGCGTCTGCTAGCTTAGCAGGTGGGTCTTTACTGCCTTGGTCTTCCCTCTCACTCATATACGAGTAACCACTTTCTCATGTATCTGTTAGGTAAGTAATTAATGTAATTAATTGGTTGTGAGAACTTGCTAATGTCTTTCTTACAACCCCTTCTCTTACTTGTTGACTGTCCCATTTTGCTTCGCTGCTTCTCAAGTTCTTGCAGTCCACCTCCACCCAGGGGCGGTACCCCCGACTTACGGAACCGCTTATCCCCACTCTGCGCTGTTGCAAGTGCATCCCGGCGCTGCATGGAAACTGTGACGGCATTTCTTTCGTTAGAGAATCGCACTGTCGCCTATATTGTGCTGCAGGGCACCATCGGTTGTTCCTTTGTCTTTTTCGGTCTGAGAATATATTTATTTCCTTGCTCATGTTGCCTCTTTCTTCTTGCAAACGCCTACTAATAGTGTCGGTATTTGTTCCTTCACTTCTCCGGGATTCTCCCTCACTATATGTAGAGATGCATCGTGCAAGCATTTCCCGGTTTCATTAACTTACTACACGGTATATGACTGTCATTTTATCCCCCTCAATTTTCATAAAAATAGGTTCTACGGACAATGTGGCTTTAATCATAGAACCTAAAAATTGATTGATAATAATTTTCTGATATAGGTACCACTTGCGCCAATCTTTTATACTACAGTACACAATAGTTTTTGTAGAATTAATTGGGAGTAAGCACCACTGACGAGACGCTTCTTTGTAGCAAAGACCCCTTGCTTACGTTGCAGCATTGTCATATTCTATAGATCACAAATCCATTACCTGCCAGTGAGGTAGTAATAGCTGCACTATTTTCACATTATTTATCAGGTCGTACGTGATCTGATCTTTCCCAGTCCAAGTAAGGCAATCTAAACCGATCAACTTTAGTCTTATATTGCTGCCGTCAACGCGAAGGACTTTCGAAGCATTGTTGTTCCTGCTAGAAACCTCCATTTACATGGGCAGTTTAAGATTAAATTATGAAGAACTTCAATCTGAAGAGCTCAAATTACCCTTTCGGATCGGATTTAAGGCGTTAATTGCAATTCGATTACGTTGGGAAGTCGATTCAGAATGGTGCGTCGAATGCGCAAGACTAAAGTTACGGACAAGAGCTAATCTGATTAACAATCTCGATCGCTGTGGGTGAATAGAACCCCTTCAAGACTAGAACTTTCCCATAACATGATCGAGATAGTCTATCAGGCCTTGAGAGTATTTATTTGATTGATATATTCGTATGACTAATTGCATTTAAGATGTGGTTGAAGACCAACGAGTTTCCACATGGGATTAGATAAGTTTAAAAAAAAAAAGAAAATTACGGAGCACGCCTCTGATTCGTACAGTAGATAAAAGGGAGTGACTGACACACGTTTTGTCATGGTTTGTTTACAAAAACCAAATTGTTGTAATTGCAGCTATGAAACTGCGTATTCTAACTATTTATAGTTACTGTTCAATACTGTTGCATTTGGCTGTTCTTAGTAATTATAACTAGTATTTTGTCTAGTTATAATGGTGAAAACAATCACGTGTGCTTGCAGTGAAGCAGCGCTTTCGATACCTTAAAAGCATTACTTGGGTAATTATTTAAAGCTAAAACTATCAGCAAGATCAGTTTTGAACCTGAAATAAAATAGCTACTTGTTGCTCTGAAGCTGACCGAATGACTTGGAACAATCATGCTGAAATTGCTTTTGTTCTGATACACTATTCGTTCTGTGTGCGATGGGTCCCTCGTCGGTCCGTCGTCCATTGTTAAGCGAGACAGTATTCCATTATATCACCTCAGTATCACAGGCTATGCGCTAGACCCGTTAATTTGGTCCGTCGCTGCGCCAATGAAACACAAAGTTTAGAATATTAAGGGAAAGCGTATACATACGGGCTGCCGGGCTTGCCATCGCGCTATCCGCAACTGGGCTGAGGGACACAATAAGGTTCAACTTCGCCGACATCCTCTCTTTGAGTTCTCTTTGGTCAGAGGTCATGGTGTCCGAACCCTGGGCCTGTGTCGTGCGTAGACAGCAGGAGTGGTTTACTTTTGGGCTTAAGGAGAGTTAAGGCGCCATCGATTGGGGCAGTTTCAGCTACATAAGCCAATCTTATTTGCTTTTGGCTTGTGTGAAACTTAGGTCAAGGCTTTGGTTTCACCTTTTTTGGACCAAGCTTCAGGCTTGAGCGTCGATCTGAAGTGTGAAACTAGCATTTCGTTCGCCCATCATATATAATGAATATCGCACGGTGCCTATGGGATTCCATACAGGTTACTTGTATCATAGCCCATGGTGTCGACCGCGGAGTTTGGGCTCGGCAGTTTTCCAGATACGCTTACGTCCTTTTCTTTTCTTGTATACCAACTTACAGTTGCTCATGGGAGGCTTCCAATGATATTCACGGTCTAATCTATATAGTTGTGTATTTTGCTCCTTGCCTTTTTTGCAGACAAAGAGTACATTCTTCCCGTACTGGTTTGTGTTGTTCATCGAAGGTTACAACGACCTGAAATATTTCACCTCTGATTGCATTCATCTCGAGATGCGCCAAAATTAAGCAAGAAGTTTGCAACTTGCCTGTCCTAATTACTCAGAATGCCTAATTCGCGCCTCAGACAGCATTTCTTGATGCCTCAAAACTCTGCACCGTGTTGCTTTGATTTCGCTAGTTGTTGCGAAGTAACATTGTTAATATGCAGCAGGTGGAATTTTAATCGGAACTCGCTCGTTTCGCAATCCAAGCCGTTCCAAGAACTTTCGTAGCTTTCAGTGGGGGAACTTGGGAATGACAGTGTCTAATATTAGATGGCATTTTTAATACGAGGTACACTTATCAGGTAGGTACCTAAGTTGCTTTATGACACTCTCGTAGTTTATGAAGTGAGAACATCAGTAAATCAAGTAAATTGGTTTATCGTTGAGGAATCTAGTAAGTTAAGTCGCTTTGATGCTGGTGATCAAACATTTGGTGTGCGAAGATGGAACTGCCGCCTGGAGACTGGTAGATTGTTGGTGATGGTTTGTGGGACGACGGACGAACTGTTCACAATTCATGAGGTCCGGTGGAGCAGACGACGGGACGGGTCTCTCGGGCACATCCGTCACTGGGTGCGGATGTCTGGCGAAGACTCTGGTGTCTCGTGGCTTATGCTTCGTTTTCATATGGAAGTGGACCATCTTACTGATCCGCTCTTTTCCATGGGTGGTGTTTCATGACATGGTCCTTGCTTTTCCTCTTATGAACCACCGTTATAGTCATGGTTTGAGTTAATCTAAACTATCACTGCCATCACGACGTACAATATCGAACAAGGCAATATTCCTGTAAAATTTATTGAGCTACTGTATATATGGACTCTGTTACTCTGAGTGAGTCGTGTAGCTATAATGAAATACAAGTCGTGCGCCATTAACCATTTACGATCGTGTCGACCCACGCGGTGATGTGTTAAGGTGATATATTCATACGGAAATAATAAGGGGTTTAATGTTGATAGAAGAAGGCTAGGTTTGCTGCAGCAAAGTACTAAATATCAGACTTGTAAATGGCTGTACCAATCAATCATACGCTATCGTTCATTTTCTACTTAAATCGGGCCAGTTTTCGTCCCGCCCATTTGACTATAATCGATATGTGTGTTTTGAATGCTGAGTTTCAAGCCGTAAACTGGGATGCACATTTATCTTATTCTGTCGAAAGTTAAAACACAAGTGAAATACCGTACTGGAACAAATTTAATGTAATAACTGCATGAAGCATCTTCGTCCAGCGGAAAAAAGTGAACGTAGACACAACAAATTCCGCACAACATTGCTCAAGAAAGAGGCAAAATGAAGATAAATAGCTAAATTAAATTCACTGTATTCGGTACACATACGGACAGGGTACTAGTTCGCAAGGCACAGCTTATTCCTAGAGTTACATTGCATGCAAAATCGAATCGGGTACCAGCTTAAGTATTGCAACGGCAAATTGGGAACGAAACTAGGAGCAGAATTATTGTACTTCAGGGGCCGTTGAAGTGAAAAACCGTTAAAAGAATATTTTTGAGCATTTTTCTATTGTCTAGAATTAGTCTTCATAATTTTCTTTATAAGAAGGTGAAAACTGAAGAGAAAAAATGGTTAAAATGACTACAATCATTGTGTATCTGCTCAGAGCTTATCAGGGAGGAGTGGAGGGGTGTGTTGTTCACATTTAATTCACACATTTCTCATTTTTCTGCACCTTTCATTGTCATTTTGAGTGCTTTTATTTTCTAATAGTAATATAATAAAATGACATAGTCATATTATATTATTATAAAATAATGTAGAATATATTGATATATAACGTATTATTATAAGATATTAATATGATGATATTGTATTATTATAATTACTGGGAACACCCCGAAAAACTTTGGACATTTTATCTCGATTTCTGTTTTTGCAATATGTACAAACTTCAAATCGATACATCTTCGGTATTTTCGACCAATTTTCGCCAAACAAATTCAAAGATGATGAAAAAAGTGTTAGATATAAAAGTAGGGGAGTAGAATTTCAAATTTTGTACTTGAAATTTTTTGTCTAAGATTTTCGCAAAAATCGCCAAAAAATCGAAATATTTAATACATAAAAAATCACAACTAAATTCAGAAACGTACCCGGCAGCCATTGTTTTCGCGTGCATTGTCAATGTTTAGAGGCAAAAACCAACAAATTTTAACTGAAAATTTTCAGAAAAAGCAACTCAAAATTTGCTTGAAAAACTGCAAATTTTCACTTTACTCAAATATAGAAAATAAAAAAAAAATCTTAGAGCGAAAACGTCTGAGAATTCATTTCTACTTGTAACTACAAAGTTTCAGAAATATCGGACAATAAATAAAAAACTTTTTCTGAAAAGCTCAACGGCCCCCTCCAGCTTGCGCGATCGTACAATGATAAAAAAAAACGAAAAAGTACTACAAGCCATTGAGAATATTATAGAAATTTCAAATATTTCACCCAGCTTATGCCCTCTCAACGACTAACTTGTGTACGCAGGAGGTGTAACTTTGGACGACCACCAAGAAATGAGCAAAATACTAAGTCGCCTAAAGCAAAACGTTTTTCTGACACACCAACCCCGTAAGTCCAATGTTACAATCAACAAGGAATTATTTCAATGACTTTTGAGTTTGCAAGCTGAGTACCGGAATAGCCAGCGAAGAACTAGCCTTAGCGGGACCGCAAGATACAGATATGCTTCTAAAAATCTTCTAAATCTGTAAGCTGGGTTGGCTGGTTTAAACCAAATGGGTTAAACCAAATAAAAAACCATGGCTTCAACCACCCAAAAACCCAAGTTTTTGTTTTTATTTAGCTTTTTTTTTATTCATAAACATTGCAAAATAAACAGTTTTACTTCTAGAAAGTACATATCAAATTTTAGTCGCACAGCGTTGGACTGTTAGGACAGTTAGGTTCAGCTATTGTTTATGTTTGTTAAAACCTATCACTTATTGATTTTTGTGTTATTTCATTTTGGAGATGCATGTCTGATTATAGTCTGGTAAGCTAGAAGCTACTGAATATTAGAAGTATATTGTAGCTACTTAGTTATATAAGTGCTATTAGATGGCTATTGAGCTCATGAAAAGGATGTAGGCATATAGCTATTTCATTTTCATTCAGTTCATTACTCTACTCTTAATTAGTTCAAAGCTAGCTATTTCTATAAAGATTTTTTTTTGTATTTAGGAGTGCTTCTAAGATTTTCAAAGGATTTTATAGCTATTTCACTTTCTTTAGTTCATTACTCTGTTACGTATCAGTTCGCTAGTAGCTTGCTACTTCTGTCAAGTCGTATTTCTAATATGAAGTGTTTTCACGTTTTTCAAAGGATTTTATATTGCAATAATAAATTATAGCATCTCTGCAGTTTGCATATTAAATGTAGTCGTAGAAAATACTGGTACTCTGCTAAGTGCTTTTTATCTTAAAATCATTCTTCTACAATAGGAAGTTGAAATGAAGTGACTAAGATTGTTGCTGATTAGCTAGCTACATGTGTCTACACAGCAGAATACCCTTTAAATGTCGGATACAATTCCTAGAACTCAGGGAAAAAACACAAAATGTTAAAAAACAAACACATTATTTTGTTTTAAACAAAAAACTATAGTTTTTGCCAACCCTGTCTGTAAGCTAAGCATCTCTTACCTCCTATGAGGCAAAAGTTAATGAATGAAGGGACATTCCCTACAAATTAACTTGCATGCAGTCTAAACGCCAGTACCCAAAGCTGGAAATAGTATGGATCAAGCCAATTATAGACCTCTCTTCCTAAGTAGCTGTATAGTGAAATAGTTTGTAAGGGTGTTCTGGCAGCACTTACCACATTATTAAGTAATGATCTACTCGATCGAAACATGGCTGTCGGCGTAAACGATCCACCGCCTCACTACTGTTAGAGAATTATAACTCTAGTCTATGATAGATTCACCGTGACCAGGCCATAAGTGACGTAAGTGAGTTAGATGTTGCTAATGCATTTGACCACGGAGTCTTGTTGCTCAAACTCTCCTATACAGATATCACTGGCAAATATCTTCGGTGGGTAGAAGCTTTTCTGACTAATAGTACTCGTACAACATGTAGTAAAAATAAGAAAATATCGATCCAGCCGACAGGCAATACTTTTTGATACTCTGTGAAGTCTTACAGAAGGCACTATGCTTGGCCCCATGCTGTGCGCGAATGTAACTTGCAGTTCCTTCTTCGTTTACGGATGGCATACGAATATTACCTGAGGTACGGCTATTGTCACTAACGCACGGCGGTTGAACTACAAATATATCCTATAGGCTATACGATACAAGAAAAAAGAAAAACTCTCCTCTTTATGAAACAACTTCAAATGAGCGACGGGAGTAATACCAAAAGAACGACTGACTATTTTCTGAGACTATGAGGTGAGAACGCGAGATAATGCCACTTTTGAGGACGATGTAGCCAGAGCTGTAACCCATAGGAAACACCTCACTTTAGGAAAGCACTAGTAATGTCTGGGATAAAACGCTGTTAACCGCAATGGATACCCAGCAAAGAAAAAAAACTTAAAACACTTTGGGGCTATTTAAATATAATGTTTTGCCAAAATTCGAGGCCTGCAAGAACTACAGCATCACGAAATACTTTTTCACCTTCATGTGTACTTTATCTAGTGGTGATTTCAGCGCTTTACAAATATCATGTAGCTATGTCTGGAAAATTCTGGAAGGAATGACTGCCAATGCAGTGGAGTGAATTACAGACGAGCATTCGGAACGCACTTGGAGTACCTACCGATCGAAGATGACGCAATTACAGCCAAAGATTCCAATAATTTCCATGTGCTTGGCGCGCTGCAATTGAACAAATTCTCCCGTTATATTCGACATGACACTAATATTGACGCTACTTACTCATACCAAATGTAAGAGATAAACTAGGTAATTATTGGTGGTTACATGAACTGTGAAGATTTCGTGCTGCTGTCTTTCTTGCTGTTCATGGGGTGCAGCAATGACATCTTGTTACACGACGGGTGGCGCGCATCACAGCTTCTGGACCTCATTCGGAGAACTTTGAAGGTATCGAAGTAGAGGTATCAGAGGTAAGGCAGGCCCATGTTTTCATATAGTCTGTGTCATATTTTGTTTGGTAAATACATGCTGCCATGTTGTCGATATCGTAACTTAATAGGTAATAATTCCGTCCATGTTGTCTGTGCTAAAAATGCGCAAAACTTTTCTTAGGGTCTGAGCTAACGTAATTATTCGAATAACTAGTCGTCCTTGTCCCACTTACCAAAGCAAGAACCAGTTTTATCGCTTCGTAACTGCTTCATCGGCATCGATTCGATTAATTAATTAAGATCTGCACCGCATCGGACAATGGACTTTGCACTCGACTCATCAGTCCCAGGCCATGTTTTCGAAGCCATCTATCCAATAGTCAAATGAATACGGTAGTGTAGATTGTTGAGCAGCTCTACGTAGAAGCGTTACGT
>LQNS02015106.1:9232386-9248205 GCA_001587735.2 Parhyale hawaiensis
CCAAAGTGGGGAACAGTATTCTACTCTCGGAAGGATTAATTGCTTCCATAGTGTGAGCATTACATCTATTTCGCGTGACGAGAAAGTTCGTAAAACCCATCCACTCCATCTTTTTCCAACAGAGTTGCTAAAACGTTTTCCGTAGTGTCTGTTGGTGTTCAGCGCGGGTGTCACTAGTGAAGCATTGGATATCTGTTTACAGTTGGACTCAATTATAGGACTCGGAAAGCTGTACGTTTTGATCTCATTTAGGAGACAGCAACAAAACATGTGGGTGGTTGACGTAGGTACTCTGACGGCGCTACCTGATTGTACTTTGTCGATGCCTTAGCTCAAGGTTATATTCTGGCGGAGCCTTTCGCTGTCGGAATATATATGGGCCTCACGAACCCAAAGGCAGTCCCGAGTGCCTTCCTGCAGGGGATGTTGCAGTTGGTCGCAGTTCCTGCTGAGAAGGAGACTTGATTAGGTTAAGTAGGTTCTGCATACTTCCCCGTCTGTTCCGTGAGGTGGGCCGTTGGATGGTGGTATATAAGCGACCGTGGAGAGACCCCCGCACCGGCGTTTCTTGCTTCTGTCCACTTTTGTTCTTTCGTCTCTTCGAAGGGCTTTGCGCCTGATTTCCTGGCCGGTATTAGCGAACCAAGCGAAAAACCGAGACTTTCTGGTTGGAATGCTGAGATAAAATAATCGTACTGAGTTTTGTAGAACAACAGAGTCTTCACTGTAGAGATTACTCATTGAATAAAACTGAGATAATCTATGTTGATAACAGTAATGTACTGTGTTGATCTGACAAAATGTTGCCGTGTGCTAGGAGTTCCCACGGGCCACATTGGGTGGGTAATATGATTAGGTTTCAAGTAGATTCACTTAGCCCATTTTACGGGCATTGCGTAGCAGCACAACACAGGTTGATTTAACCTAAGTTTAGGCCTCTGGAACGTTTTTGGTATCCACTGTGTTTCCCTGTTTCGTACTGATACTGACTAATTGACTATAATTATTGTGATTTTATTCTTCTTCTTCTCCCCCATTTCTGTTCCTCTGCGCGGTGTTCTATTTCTGTGCTTTAGTGCTTAGTTATTATTTTTTTACATAGCAGTTCTTTTTCGCTTTCGTGATACTCCTCGTGTTATGGGAGGATTTAACCTGGCGTAGCTATAGTAATTTTTTAATTGTGCTGGTAGTATATGTCCAGTTGTTGAACTTGACTCTCAATTGTAATGCTTCAACTCTAGTAGAGCCGGGAATATTTTATACATCCAGAATTTCACGGTATCTAAAAACTCACAGACTCACAGCACTCGCGCGTTAATATGCTAGGGAGTAACATGCCAAAACAGTTCCGTGCAAATGGGTTTCTCGATCAACTCTCCTCTCCTCGCTTCGTATTCTTATACATAAATTTCTTATGTTGTTGCTCTGCAGATTGTGTTACGGTTCAAGGACGAGGTCGCTCGGTCTCATTTAATGTTTAATGTCTTGCATGACTTGTGTGGACCGTCACGCGAAGCTCGTTTGGTCTTATGTTTATTTTCAGTCCCATGACGTCATTTCAGCGTAGCCGAACCTTGTAATTCGCGCTTGATGCCTTCTCCGATATTCTTGGGATATGGACACGTGCCTGAATTTGTGCTGTTCGGGTGTTTACTTGTGGTGTCGATAGTGCTGCTTTCAGCAATTTATGGGCGGTGTTGGAGCTGCTAGAACTCGTCTACTTTCTTTGCTTGGGTTATTTATTAAAATTTATAATGTTGTTTTTTTTTCAATTGTGTGCGGCGTGCGCGCTAATCATTAAAATGAGCTGCAGTGTACCAATTTCAAGGCTTATTTATGAGCTTGATGTGTTGGTATTGCTTTGGCTTTAGTGGTATTAATGGATCTGCAATACTCGGATATAGATTAGAGTGACTTGCGCAGCTGTTGATCGATGAGTAATTCCTGTATATAAATGTCGTATTGGAATGCATCGGCTTCTAGAAAGTAAGCGTTTGCTACGCTTATGCTCTTCTTATATATACTCAATCCAGTGCATATGCCTCTGCTAAGCGATCACTGGCAATGCGTGTGCCGCAACCAAGCGATCACTGACAATGCGTGTGCCGCAACCAAGCGATCACTGACAATGCGTGTGCCGCAACCAAGCGATCACTGACAATGCGTGTTCCGCAACCAAGCGATCACTGGCAATGCGAGTGCCGCAACCAAGCGATCACTGACAATGCGTGTGCTCCAGCCAAGCGATCACTGACAATGAGTGTGCCCCAGCCAAGCGATCTCTGACAATGCGTGTGCCACAGCCAAGCGATCACTGACAATGCGTGTGCCACAGCCAAGCGATCCCTGACAATGCGTGTGCCACAGCCAAGCGATCCCTGACAATGCGTGTGCCACAGCCAAGCGATCCCTGACAATGCGTGTGCCACAGCCAAGCGATCACTGACAATGCGTGTGCCACAGGTAGGCGACCTTCTGACTATGCGTGTGCCACAGGCAAGCGACCATTTGGCTATACGTGTGTCCCAGGCAAACGACCACGGTACTTAACAATGCGTGTGCCACAGGCAAGGGACCATTTGACAATGCGTGCGCTTTTATACCCCCACAGGATGTTCGCCTATTGATGCCATTGCCCCAATGATGTCGAATGCTTGCGCCGCCTCGATGGGCTGCCGTCGGTACGAGGTGCCGGGGGCGCCCGCAGTTGCTGCTGCAGACGTAAAAATGTGCTGCACTGTGGGTAGCGCGGCACTGTGGAGGAAGTGTAAATCATTTTACTTTTTCGTTACGAAATGGGGAAGCAGCTTTGATTTTTTTATTTCCTAAGTAGTATTAGAGGTACCGGAAATCCTGTCCTAGGTTGTTAGGAATAATCATTGAAAGTTATATTACTGGCAAATTATAATTGCTCAACAAAATAGTCGCCATCATTAGATATAGATAGCTTTGTCCATCTACTTCGGAGCTTTTTAATCCCTCTTTTAAAATAGTCAACCTCATTGGAAGAAATAATAGAATTAGACTCCACTTCAATCTCATCAATATTTACGAGGTTTTTTCCACTGATACAATGCTCTAAAGACGAAATAAGTGAAAATCTGATGGAGCAAAGTCTGGCGAGTATGGAGTGAGGAAGAACTTCCCAACCTTAGGATTTAATTTTCTCTTGAATTTGTTCGGTAGAATGGGGTCTAGCGTTATCGCATTGCAAATTGACTCCTTTTCGGTTCAGTTGAGCCCAGCGCAGGACATATTCAACGCAGCGATGCATTCATACGTTCGAGTTGCTGATAGTAAAGACCTACAGTTAGTTTTTCCTTGCTGCAGTTACTGGAATTGATATGTACAACATGCAATGACGTATGATTCACTTTGAAACTTTTGTCTTCCATGGGCTCTAGATGTGTTTAAAATATCGGCAGAAGTAGATTTAACGAACTGTGAAGCTTCACTGAGTATCTGGCATCTGATTTGAGCTTGAAGAAAAATCTTTCTACGGTCCACCTAATCTGGTGTTTTAGTTTGGTTGATTAAAAGCGGGCAGAACTTTCCGGTAAACCAAATAGGAGGGTAAATTTTCGTGAACGTAGTTGCACGTTTGGGGCTTCAAATGGTGTTGGTTATGTTTTCGTGATTTTGACCTGTTCTGAAGTGTCATTGGTAACGCTATTGCTGTGTATATTTTCTGTGATTATAGAAATTTTGGGATCACATAAAACGACATGACGCTGATATCCTGTAAGCCGAAACAATCTGTTCAGACCATAAATTGAAAGTCCGGAAGTGCTCTGCCAACGCTTGAAATCTTTATGTAGAACTGAATGTTTTCTGTCCCAGTGCATTGCTGGTACTTCCATGTAAGGTACTATAGTTTCTATAATATGAACGCCTTCATAAATTTCATTTTGGACTTGTGTGGGAAAAAGGAAACTGCAGTAAATATATTCTGTTCAAAATCACCGTAGGCTTTCTCAGATACAGGATTGAATTCCTGTTACTAAAATGCATTGATGAATGAGCCCGTGCATAAGCTTCAATTAATAAGTGCCTTTAGAGCTTGCCTACTGCGTCTACTCAGCAGCACAAAAATTTTGTATTATGCACTTCGATGTAGAGTGATTGCGGTCAAAGAATCTCGGTATATGTTCCATTTCTTTCGGTCCTCCTTCCTCAATGAGTTATGTGAAAATGGATTTCCGTACACTAAATGGCGAAGAGAATATCAATACTGCGAAAGGTTGAAGCAATTATTCATGTTTAGCTGGCTCCTTGTTCTTGTTGCCCGTAAATATGACAGTCTTGCTGGTCATGATTCTGAGTAGGGCCAATCACTGCTATAGGTAGATACAGGATCCCGAGGTCATCGTTTGTGCTCCCGTACACCAGCATTGTGTGACCAGCTCCAACAGTTGCCTGGTAGGTACGTTAGTATCCTCATGCCTTGCGTAGTTCCCGTCTCTCTTTTCATTGGCATGTCAAGTTTTGGGATGTTCCTGCTTCGTCCATCCTCGCTAGGATCTAAGGCAGGGTGGTCCAACTTCTTCGACATCTTGGGCCCCTGCAGGACTAACCGGTTACATGGAGGGCCAAATATATAGATGTATATATATTTAAGAACTGAGCTCATTGCATGACTTATAGAAAACAAAATAAATCTGTAATGAAAGCGGTCGCCTCTAGTCTCATCAGAATATCTAGCGCCTCACGCTCCTAGGGGATGTTGCATTTGGCCACAGTTCCTGCTGAGCAAGCTTTGAAATGTTGAATATGTTCTCTATGGCTACTTCCTTTTCTCGAGGTGCAGCCGCCGAATGGCTGTAAGCTACTCATCTGATGAGACTGTAGCTGCTCCTTGTAAAGGCCGCGGAAAGGACCTCCGCATCAATGTTTCATTCTTCTCTTTTCTTTTTTTCGCCTCTTAGAGATGCTTTGCGCCTAATTTTCACATCCAGTACTAGCGCACTGATCCAACTGAAAGTTTTCAGGAGGAATGCCGACATGAAATATCTATATCGAAAAAAATATACGTTAAGTGAATGAAACACACAGCTGAGCTGCCAAGTAACGCCTTCAGTGGTAAACTTATAAATATAAGCGGTTGCGGTCACAGAAAATCATCCGGCGGGCCACAAGTGGTCCGCCGGTCAGTGGTTGGACCAGTCTAATGTTGCATGCCCCCCCCCCCCAATTTTCTTACATTACTGTAGCGGCTCAGAGGCTGCCTACCGGGACGCGAGAAGATCCTTTAAGGAGGTGCCAATTCTTGGATTATGCAATTCATTCAAAAACTAACTTAAATAAATTTAAAACAAATTTGATTTTAATTTCATTTTTTTCCATATGAGTTATGAGTTTTGTAGGCAGTGCGAGAACGTTTAAACAGTTTCTTGGGATACCAGACATGGAAAAGGTTTGGGTCCACGCGTCGAAATTGTGTTCAAGACTTTGAGGCCTGGGTCTTCCTGTCTCACTTTGCTTCCTCGTCTTTACCAATTGCATTTCACCACCCTCTGCAGGCAACAATACCGTGTGCGTCCGTAATGTCTGCCATGGGGTTCAGCCAAGGTTGTGCCCGTGGGGGCCTTTTTCTGAGTCTGTCATACTCCTGCATGTTATATTAGATTTTGTTGCTCTATGGGCTGTAGGTGTTCGAGAGGACGCCTCTTTAGTTCAGGATGATGATTAGAATCTAGTTGAGAACTTTATTATGTTACTGCTGCCGTTTTGTGGGTAATTGCAACATCGTAAACCCTCGACATTGTGTCGAAATTATTCGGACTCACCTTTCTTGCCAAAGGAGTTAGCTTTTTAATGACTACCTACAGCGATATATCTACTCTGTATAATTGTACGCACCGTGTGTCTTGCCTATGTGTGCAAATTTATTTATTTGTACTGTATGTTTATTGTAAAATGGCATTTTACAAGTAATTTCCTCTAATCTTTTACAGTGAAACACACGGATATAGCGAAAGAAACCAACACACTTTCAAGTTTGGTTTGCAAAACTTTTAATCCCATTGATGCGTATTATTATATAGTCTTATTATAATATTGTGTAGTAAGTGCAGACTTCCAGGATTCATAGCCAGTCTCGTGCGCCAGGGGCTCTCCGCATAGCCTCCCCATTTTCTTTTTTCTTTTGATTTTTTTCCTCCCTCGAATCGCTTTTCCAAAAGCTAAGGAGAACGGATATAATTGACAGTTTATGTATGTAGTAGTAGTAGTAGTTACGCCACTAATAGAGCCAACGTAGCCTGCTATGGATGCAATGGAGCTAACTATATATTTGCCTCCTTCGCAGGCAGCCTCTCAAGTTCTAACGTGTCGTTGTGTGAGGTGTATACTAGCGTGCTAACAGCTGACCAAAGTTACACGAACTGCTGTACGTACTACCCATCGCTTACGAAATTGCCGACTTAACCAAAATATACTGTAATTGGAGATCTGATCGACGTCTGAAGACATCGAGGTTTTGGCTAGCGTGAAGTTCCTTCGCTCGTTCGATTGCCATACGTTACCTGACGTTTGTTCCGTTACAGTAACCTGTGGTGAGTGTCGTACCCAAAGATCCTAGCTTCACTTACTCCACTTTACCTATCAGGAATTAGGTAACGCTAAACGTAGGGTGCATGTAGCGACTTGAGGCCTGTGACCCCCTGGACGGGTGTAATTGTACCTCTGATCGATATTAACAACTGCCATCAAACCTGACCACTGTAATTGAACAGACAACTTTGTGTGTGTGTGTGTGTACAGCAGTGGCTCGCTTTCGTTATAATGTCGGTGATTTTTAAATCTGGTCTTGGATCGGTCTGACCTTTGCAGGCCTAAATGCGTGTGCCAGTCTGGCTGCAGGTGTAGATCCCTATATAAATAACTTAGTCTTGCCAATATGGTCTGTGGGGGACTCCGTCAATCATCTCAGCATCGTGGTGTACCCTCGCAAAGTTTTATCAATTTTTTGTGCACTCTGTTTCATTCAAGTTTCCTATAATTAGTAGTGAGCTGTTAGTACTGTTCTTCTCTCTTGATTTGTTGTTCTTGTTCACGAATTGCATGTTTTGCTTTGGAGCCTACACTGTTTCTGTTAAGCACGCACACATACTAAAATGATCACACTTATTAAAAAGTCTCCATTCTTCGTCTTTGTTCTATTGATTGCAAATGATTTTTCTTCACGTTATCACGTTACTTACACGTTTAATTTTTAGCAAGAATCTTCCTCAGTGTGATGTTATCCAGTGATTGTATGATAACCTACCATAACTGCAATTGTCACTCTAATTTATTGCAAGAACTTCACTCGCGCTGCACTTTTATGTGACATCGTCGCAAGTTTTCGCTTAGTGATTACCACTCCTTGCAAATTCTCATCGACCTGCAAGCCGTAGCCTCTGATGCCTACAATGAAGAACCAAAGAATACCATCAGCTGGGCGTGTATTACGAAGAAGCCTTGCAGCGCGCGACTACGTAGCGTGAAATTCGGCATTAAAGACTGGGGGAACCTAAGAGTAAAAATGCCTTCTAAAGGTCCCTATCTCATTAACTTATTGATTCAGCCGACGAGCGACACGCAACCCAGGAACTTGAACCCCCCCAGAAAAAGCCTGTGTGTTATCTTGCGTTGAATTAGCCTCTGCAATCAGGGCAAGACTTCTTTATTCGGGAGTAACGAGCTGTCGCATGCGACGGAGAAGACACGACGCTGTCTAGCTGCTTCTTGTCAGCAGCAGGCTGCGATCGTAAAGCTTGCAATTGATCTTTTCCTTCCACTTTTTGCTCGGCTCCGCAAGAACGTTGCAGTATTTCTCCTCAAATCAAGCGCGTCGTAGCGCAGTTGAGCTCGTATACAATGACCGTCCTGTGCACTTGATACAGAAGGTATGATGGCTGTTTTCAGTTCTGCGTCTGGCGGAGCACAATTGTGTTCGTATATCTTCGCCACATATTTTTATGTCATTTCTACTGTAGCTGTTGCATGCTTAGAACGGAAATTGGAATAGAGTTTCAGTGACTAATGCTAACGGGCAGTGCACAAGACATAGATAAAAACAAAGCAAATTTTCAAATTTCAAAAGAGTAGAATTCCAATATCTTGGGAAGAATTCCAAAGAGTGGCAACGTTCGTGGGCAGCAATTTTGTCTCGAGTAAAGCCACTTTAAGCGTCGCCACTCGGTGGTGCGTTTGAAAGAAGAAACCTATGAAGCGCCCTCATTTTGTGCTGTAAAAAAAGAACACACGAGGACGACTATAGATATGCTCTGCTTCCTTACAGTATACGCGCAGATGTGAGGAGAAGCCTCTTCGCTTAAGCCCATCGGAAGACCTCGAATTTTTCTTTGTAGAGCTTTGATTATCCCTTGAGGAGCAGAACTTGTAATCCAAATCACAACTCAAATATCGCGAGCCTCTCGACGGCGATATTTCTCCTCTTTAATCTACGAGCATACTTGAAGTTGGTCGTTAGCGATATGAGACTGGGAGGCTTCAGGCGCCGCTTCACTGGACGCTGCCGCTGCGGCTCGCGGTATCCTTTGGCAACTGCTGGAGCCTTGCTATTGAGACCTGGAGCGGTCCTGGAAATCAGGCTAATGGAAGACCGAGGGCCTCTATAGTATTGCTTTTGGTCGATGAGCTTCAGTGGAATTTTGAATTAAACTATAATGAGTGATCGCTGGCTTATTCAGCACGGTTTTATACTATGAAATAGAGACCGTATGCATGAATGTTCTTCTGCTGGGTTATATAGTAGAGGAAGAGCAGCTGCATTCACGTGAACGCATTTTTAAGGACAGCCCTGTTAAATATTCATTATCTCTGACTTCAGGCATTCAAAATGTCCTGTTGTATCTGGACCGCTATTTTGACATAATTCGTATCGTGTGAAGTCTTCAAACGGCTCCTTGTGTACACGTACATAATTATGACCGTTGCATTTTGACATCTATGTATGTGAGCGTATACAGAGTTTTCAACAATTATGGTTACAACCTTTTTATTTATGCCTATTTTTGCTTTCTATTCACATATTTTATTGTTTTATAAGTTTGCATGTATACTAAATATTTTATTCACACTAAATATATTTTACCCACTTTGTACGCTCGGGCAACAGTGGAAAAAATGAAAAAAGCTTAGGAGTGGATGGCAAGCAATATGCTTGAATTTATTCCCATGGAAGAATGGCCTTCTTCATCTCCAGACTTCAATCCACTTGATTTCAGCATTTGGTCCATATTGGAGAACGAAGTCTCAACTTCCCATTCCAGAAATATGGAGGCTTTGATGGTAACGCTCTTGAAGGAATGGGCAAAAATTATCCAAGCTATCATTCGAGAGTCTGGCAATGTGTTCTCCAAGCGTTCACAGCAGGTTGTCGATGCCGACGGAAGGCGTATTGAATATATTAAAATTATTCGGACAGAATAATTAAGCAATGTGGTTTGTTTTGGTTTGATCCGTATATTTCTATTTATCTAATAAATGGCAAAAAATATTACACCTATAAATTTTGAACATCCTGTTGCGTTTCGTTTATTATTAGTCATTTGTATCAGTACCGATCTTTTTTATACTGCTTTCACATGTTACTTTTTCCATGTAGAGATTCCTAGTATTAATTTACTTGCTGCATGTCCCTTCTTTCACGTTCGCCATCTATGTGATTTGAACTTGCTGTGAACTTTTTTGCTGTGAACTTCGGGTAACACTGCACAACGTCAAACGACAACACTGAGACATTCACTGAGCCCTCAGTCCCAAACAGATATTATCCCCTGGGGCGGAGTGCGGACACACACACACAACACTGTCACTTGTACAGCAGCCCCCCCCCCCATTCGCTTCGCCCCATCGTGCTGTAATATTTTCTGAAGTTTTATGGCACCCCCTGGAACTGAATGTCCCAACTTGCTAGTTTTACTATGTAAATTAACCACTTCCTTTTACCGTTGACACCCGCATTTGTGAACCTATCACCAATGCTACTCACATTTAAATGAACCTTTTGCATAGTTATCCTTGACTCAAATTTGTGCACCTATCGCCATTGCTACCTAAATTTGTGAACAGATCGCAATTTCTACCCAAATTTGTGAACATTTTGCCATTGCTACCCAAATTTGTGAACCTATCACCATTGCTACCTAGATTTGTGATTTTTTGCCATTGCTACCCAAATTTGTGAACATTTTGCTATTGCTATCCAAATTTGTGAACATTTTGCCATTGTTACCTATTTTTTGTGAATTTATTAGTTGTTACCAAAGGGTTTCTTACCACGTAGATGTGTGATAAAGCAAGCCTGATAGATACAAGAGTACACACAGTGGGTCAGATAGGTATATTATATATATATATATTTAGGGTGCAGAAGAGTTATTTTGAAGATGTAGTGTTGCAAACATCACGTATAGTTTACAGTAGGAGTTTGTATAGAGTGACGAAGTTTAGTGACACAATTACATTTTACTAGGAGGTTTTAGCGTGTACCTTGATATTCATTTCAGAAGACACTTTCCAGAGAGTTCTAGAGAATTGTTTCACCCACAGTTCCTTTTATAGCAAGGGATTATATAATAACCACCTGCATTTAGGCAATTAGTTGCATTTTTTACGGGAAGCGCATTTTGCATTTTCCGGTGACTGTTCAATTGGGAATTATATTGCTGCACCCCTCGCTGCGTACACGTTAAATCCGAATGTAGTACCAGCAAATACTCGGGTTTGATTATATGTCTGGCAGGAGCAGTAATCAAGAGAATAGTGTTTGCTCGCTGCTCTCTGTGCCATTGAACCTGTAGCAAATCACAGCTGGAGTGCTTGCTTCTGCGCAACTCGCCATACCTTATGCAAACTCCAAGACTTGCATGTCGATTTGCTGGAAAACTCGAGATGGTATTAGAGAAGCTCCTTATGTCGGGCTTTACGTCATACGGCTGCGGTTTGGTGTTTAATATCACTGGCTTGGATTTAAAAGTATTTGAGTAGCAAAAACGACGCCGTTGAGAGCGCAAACAGCCTAGGGCTGCTTAGATGTAGACAGCTTCTCATCGTAGGTGTGATCCGGTGTTATAGAATCAGTTAGGAGCTCGTCACACTAACTTTGGTACATAACCAGTTATTGGAGCTAGGCACAGTAACTGTATAGACTATATGTTGCATATCCAGTTAGGGGCTGGTCACTATAACTAAGTTGCATAACCAGTTAGGGGCTATCCACCGTAACTTGTTACATAATCAGTTAGGGGTTATTCACCGTAACTTGTTGCATAACCAGTTAGGGTGACTGATATCTCTTTTACGCACATTTATTGTTGGGCCACTCGTATACGAATACAATGTTTATGGTCCAGGGAGTAGAACTCCTCAGGAGACATAGGATGAACCAATTTCAAAGGGTTAAATTAGTTGGGCTCCTCCCATTCTACGTTTTGAGGGGTCGTGCCCTTTTTGTGGTGTCATTAGTTGGCTAAGCCTTAGCTAGTCCTTTGGGACATCTGTTCTCGTGTCTGCCTTACTTCCTTTCATTTTCAAGCTGCTGCTGATGATGTTTTGTGCGGGTCTTCCTCTTCGCTACCGACATGCTGTTCCAATGCCCATTAATTGATCGATTCAGCGTGGGATCACCCTTGTGCATGGGTTCCACATTTCTGTCGACATACTGTGCGTCCAATCTTTCTTCCCCTCTTTCGTTGCCACTACAGTGCAGCTGCTGTAACACAAGGACGCTGGGCATCGATGGATTAAGAACTGTTCTTGCGCCAGGTATAATAGTAGCCTCCTACACCGTGCAAAGTCAATATGCTTGTAACCAGATTTTTATGATAATTTCCGTGGAGATCTGCAACATAAGCTTAATGCAGTGTAATTACACATTTGTGTTTTGTGGCTACAAAAGTGTTAAGCCAAGGTCCAGGGGGCACCGGCAACAAACTCGCCATCCTGTGTGCGCTCATCACTGTGCGTGCATTCAAGTAAGCTTTCTTGCCGCGCAATAACCACTAGAAGCACTACAATAAGCACTACCAAACCTAATCTAGTGTAACCTTACCTAACGTTACCTTACCTAATGTAACCTAACCTTACCTAATGTAACCTAACCTTACCTAATGTAACCTAACCTTACCTAATGTAACCTAACTTTACCTAATGTAACCTAACCTTACCTAATGTAACCTAACCTTACCTAATGTAACCTAACCTTACCTAATGTAACCTAACCTTACCTAATGTAACCTAACCTTACCTAATGTAACCTAACCTAACCTTACCTAATGTAACCTAACATTACCTTACCAAACGTAACCTAACCTTACCTTACCAAACGTAACCTAACCTTACCTAACCTAACGTTACCTAACCTAACGTTACCTAACCTAACTTGCCTAACCTAACTTGCCTAACCATAGCTAACCTAACCTAACTTAACCTAACCTAATCTGCGACACAGCGAGCAGGCACAGCACATGAACTTGAACGCCGCCCGCACGTACACCGACGCCCGTTCACAAACGTACATAGCCAATGGCGAGTTTGTTGCAAGTGCGTCCAGATGGAGGATGGTACTCTGCCAGCAATAAAGACTATGCGCAAGTTCGATTGGGTCGTAAAAGTCAATCTAAGCCAAGCCCACTTGACTTATTTGGAACTGCTGACAGAAACTTCAGCTTCGTCACTTGGAATCTTGTTTCAGGTGCTAGAAGCAGCCCGATTAGCCTATGTTGAGCGGAAAAAAATCTAAGTTTTGAGGAATAAGTCTCTCTCGACGGAAGTGTCACAGGTCGTTAGTTGATTAGGAGTCAACGACTGCATCTGGAAACGAGTCGAAGCCAGAGCATTTGTCGGACAAGTCACGCATCAAAGGCTTCATTTCGCTGTACAATCGAACGCGCCCTGTGTCACCTTCATTGGCGTGGCGGTGGGTTCTCAACATGCACTTGGCCTTCGACCCTTATGGGAAGTTGTTCACGGGAAGTACTTATTAGTAGCTTAGACCTCTAAGGGGTGTTCCGATATAACCTGTGTCAAAATGTCCGTGAGGCAACCCTGTAGTGCTTTAGAGCAGGGATCGTTGCATCTGGGCGCAGTTCCTGCTGTGAGCTTAGTTCGTTTATTTAGGTAGGCTTACCTGCTCCCTCGGCGCCTCTTTTTTTGCCAGTAGAATGGCGCACTTGGCCGACTTGAGACAAGTTACCAAGGTATGTTGTATTGAATTTTACTCAGTCGTTCGTAATCTATGCACCCTGCGACCTTGTGGGTGCGGTGGTAAACCGAGGGGTATAATAATATTGAAAATCGGAGAAGTATTTGTAGATATATGCTGTAACGTTGTAATCTAAAACTCATGTTTTTCAGTATATATCTGCCGTTATTGTCATAGTTCCATTTGGATTATTGTTGTAAGCACATCCTAGTGAGCTCATTAAAGCATTTCTTCGAAAAGAATTGACGTACATGTACTTAAAAATTTGATCCAGTCCTATCCTTTTCTTGTAGCCTTTATGTTAACTTAGGATAAGTTTTAATTTTTTAGGGTTAGTCTTCAATTACAGTACATTAGAAAAATTACTGTACACTACCAAATGAAATTCAAATGTGTAGCTCTAGTTCAATGGGTAGTTGCTGTGCGCAACATGTGCCTTCTGGATGCTTGTCATTGCTCGAAAATAATCATTTGACCTTGATTTGATAACATACGGTAATGTTTTGATTGTACTGTAATGGCAGACTTACACTACCGCGAGTTTTGCTCCTTGTATACGGCATGAGGTTAAATTTTGTGAGAATGGCAATCCTTACTTTGAAAAATTTGGTTGTGTTCAATCTGGGCCGATTAAGGAATGCTTGCCGCTTCTCCAAATTTCAGATCTGTTCCCGATAAAGTTCTACAAATTTGATCGCGTGTGAGAAATTGCTGTTTCTTCTCTTGCGGGATGGGAGTGAAAATTTTTTGCTGGCCAAAGACAAAAATGATGGAGGCCATTTCTTGTTCGGGAAGGAATCTGCAAGAGTGAATTTTGTGGGCGAGAAAATTCCTGATTGGGAGGAGTTAGCACTAACGAGCGGTGATCAGCCACGGGAAGCCTCTTGGGAGGAGCGAGAGAAAAAACCCTTTTGCTCAGAAGAAAGGCAAGACAGATGAAGACGCGCGGTCCCCGATAAAAAAGTGGTCCACCGGGAAATGAATAATGGCATGAAGTAATGCGGCGAAAGTCATCTCGCGCCGCCGGATGCGCTCATTAACACGGGCACCTTCCCTACCTCCAGTGGCATCTCTGTAACATTTATTGCCGGCTTGTTTTGTTGTGCTATTCTTTGAGCTCCTCATCCGGGCCACTGCCGTTTGTGTTGCTTTCGTGATGAACGGTTGGGATGTGCTAGAGTTTTCTTTGTAGCTGTGGGAATTCCGTTAATGCCTTGTGTGCAGATATTGTTAGTGTTGGATCCAAAGTGGGGCTGTCACTGAATAAATTTTTTAAACTCATTTCGCTGCGCTTGTATATTATTTGTGTCTCGCTTTACTGCATTTGAAAAACTGACAATCTGGCTTCCCTCGATGCTGCTGGCACTAAATTATTATTCAGTCATATAAAGAAATTTTACTTCTGTAAGCTGATTTTCCCTCTATAACTGATCTCCATATAATTTATTTGTGCACTCAGCTGGTTAAAATAACTGCGTAAAAGTCACTAAAATCTCTTCACTGTTGACGCTTGTGATCGTGATGTTGCTGTGAAGGCTACATTGCACCTGTCAACTTGAGCTTCAATTTGAAAATGATGAGACGTGAGCAGCTCTAGGGTACTATAATAATATCGAATAAGACAGGTAGACAGTAATTTAAATTTTGTATGTAATTAGCATCATACTATGACGTATTAGGGAGCCAGCGCCCGTGCAGTTTGTTTCAATTTTAATTGTTTCAATTTACTATGCCGTCAGTTGCTGTTTTTTTTTTTTTTTTTGGCTGCAGTGACCAGGGTATCAGAAATTACTTCAGACATTTGTTTAGTACAATTTTCAAGTGGTTACAGCACTTAAGTAAAAAGAATACGGTCTGTAATAGCCTTAAGTTGGTGGCACACGGGTAGAAAGTGCTGAAAATAAGTACCGCTAAATCCAGTAACGTAGCGTTGACAGTGCAATTCTTATACCCATGAAGGTGCTTGCATCAGTACCATGTATACATGGTATATGAGGCGTGCCTTGAGCTATTTTTTGGTGGTACATATATACTTTTACAAGAACTAAAATAGAAGCAGGTAGCTAGTGAGACGAGAGTATCTGCTTCGTATTCTTTTTACAAAGGAATAGCCATGCATGGAGCCTCAAATGGCGTTATCGTTAATCTTTAAATCGCATCATTTACTGCATCTTAGCAATTCTCAGCTCTGCAGACAAGTTTAGTAACAAGATACAATAAAGGGGATAACAAAAAAATATCGAATGCCAATTCGTAGCTTTATAAAAAAAATGAACTGTTTATCGAGTTTCGGCGGTGTACTGTAGATTGGCCCGACCCTGATGGCGTCACAGCGCACCCTTACCAATTCTATAGATTCTTGTCTGTTTTACCCATTGGTTTATTATACCCGGACTAGTGTTGTTATCTTCATCGTGCTGCTAACTTTTATGCCAAAAAAATTGATAACGATCCGTCTTTCAAACAGGCTGAAACTCGCCTTTTTAGTGCACTTTATTTACTGCAATTTGGTTTCGCAGTATCCTAAGGAGGATGGTACTTTATTTCTTTACCGAAGGGGACGTAGAGTAGAGCTTATTTTTAATGTAATTTGGCTACTCAGTAAG
>LQNS02015106.1:9252268-9264953 GCA_001587735.2 Parhyale hawaiensis
AACAGAGGGAGAGGCAAAGGACATAATTTTGACAATAGAAACGGGGAACCCATGCACGATGTAACCCATGCCAAAAAACTAGGATTAGCTGGCTATCAAAAATGACGGTGATGAAGTTCGCTCCCTCCACGGGTGATGGTCTTAGGCGACGAGGCGTTCTAGTTTCATTCTGTATGTGTCTATATATATACATGTTTTTCACCCAAAAGCTGTATGAAAAATTCAGCTATCATCACAATCTCTTGCAGGTAATCGTTATGGTGACTTAGATATGAAAAATGCCGAAATTGCTGATTGGACACTTTCAGGCACGCCCCCACCCCCACTGGTTCGACTGTCTAGCGTTCAAAAATCTAAACGCAACTCATTATTCCTCATGCCGTAAAACCCGCCAATATTTGCCTTTAAAATCTGTTAGACGTACAAAATTCCTGTCACGCTGAAAAAGCATTAAAAATATGTACCACACTCTATTTTCATGCAAAAATATATCGCTACATATGAATTACCGCTTAACAAAAGTTCTACCCCTCTGAAATGCCCCAAATTATTTGTCTCAAACAAAATTGTGACCAAAATAACTACCAACTATTTTATTGGCACTAAATTTGTCTTAGCAAATTTTTAGACGCCGAAAAATCTTTCGTCAACTGAAATATACCCTAAACTTTTCTTATCAAAACTTACTGAGCCCAAAATTTCAGTCTCGAACTAAAAAAATCCTCGAAATATTCGTTGACAAACCAACTTATCGCCAATCGTCAATAAGCCAATACTTTTACGCCAAATCATTCTAGCGATAAATATTTTCCATCAAAAAATTTTTCGCCGAATTGGAATATCGTCGAATATTTTATGCCCCAAACATCCTCTCCGCAAATATGCATTCCGCACACTTTTTCATCCGCAATTCTCTTGTCCGTCCAACCAAAATAATGTCGAATTATTTAGGAGCAAAAAATGGGGGTGTACCCCCGCGGCCTGTGGCGGCGTTGCCATATCGTGAGTAGGTATATCGTCTCCGCTAGCTTCGTAGCAATTGCCCGGGTTACAGCTAGTCCCCCCCCCCTCCGCTTCGCTGTCATCAACAAAATTGACACCGAAACGGCCGCCAGTGTCAGTGGCGTGAACCTAAGAAGAAAATCACCGCGGGATTGTACGGTAAAGGGCTGTTTATCTACCTCCACTGCAGTCATTTACACCGGAGAATCGCGCTTCTATTCCATAATTTGCCTCAGTAAAATCGGCTAACGGCATGAGTGATTGGTGCAAAACAAACGAAAACTTATCTAGCGGGATGGCGTTGAGAGTGGTAACGCCGTAGCTCCCGCTCGGCAGCTACCTACCGTAAAGTGAGATTACTGTGTCCGCCTGGGGTAAGGTTGTCCAGTCACTTTTTCTTAATTTACATCAAATGGATAGCTGCGCAAATTTGGATATACAGTATTTTGCACACTTCATACACATACACTGAAACAATTCGTATGCCTTGTCAACTTTTTACGCTTTGAGAAAAACAGCTGGACAATGTTACCCCAGGCGCCCAAAGTAACCCCACTTTACTGTACGAGTGGGGGTGAGAGGAGAAATTTGACGCTAGACAGGTTTGGGCTAAAACAGATTTGGTGTAAACTTCTAGCTGTCGCGCGAATGGAGGCAACATAGGTTTGGTGTACTATAATTCGGGGGAGCAAAAAGTTGTGCAGGACTGATTTGCGTCAATATTTTTAGGGTGAAAAATCAGTTGCCTTATAGAAAAGTGGACGATATTCTCATGGTAGAGATTATAAGTATGCGTAAAATTATTAGACGCGAAATATTTTGATACAAAGGAAGGTAGGACAAAGAATTTTAGACATCTGTGATTATTTAGTAAAAATATTGATGTAATTAAATTATATGGGGTAAAATTGGCGAACACACTGGTTAGTAAAGAATTCTTTGTGTGAGGAATAATTGTTGGGAAATATATTTGAGCTTGGATACTTATCCTGTTAAAATATGTGTGATGTGCAATTTTGGGTGAAAATGTCTAGACAATGGCCTAGCTGAGTATACAATGCAAGATTTGATCTAATTTCACTTTGACGGAAATTATTTTGACGATGAGCAAATTTGACGAAAGATATTTTGCTGTAATGAGGTTTGATAAAAGAAAATTCGGCATAGTTTGCCTTGGAGCTTAGAGAAGACGTACTTGCTTTTGAAGATACATTAGTGGCTGCTGTACAGCCATCCCCCCTCTGCAGGTGATGTCTTTATGCCACGATCGAGGCGTTCTAGCCATTTTTCTGTGAGTCTACTGGCGATAGTTCTTAACGCTATGGAATCCATGAACGCCGTCAGTGTTAAATATTTGGAGGGTTACGCTTCTAGAATGTTATCCTGGAGGATCCTGTTCCAGTCGAAATAGCTATGGGCCTCACGCTCCTAATGGTCTACCTGAATGACTTTTCGCTGTGGATGTTGCATCTGGCCGCAGTTTCTGACAATGAGATTAGTTTGTTAGGTAGGTAAGATTTCTTCCTCAACGTTCTGCGCCAGGTTTTCCTACCAGCAGTATAGCGCATTATAAGATCAACTCTGGTGACCACGTTGAGCAGTGGCTTTTGTAATGATGAAACTAATTGAAGCTTGGCCGAAAGATCCCTTTATACAAAGCACTAATCCGTGTACACCATTCTTTACCCCTCACAGTGCATAGTGTGGGCGATACACAGGCCATGCTTTAGTTAGGTTCACCCAACCTTTATTCTGGGGAGCAGCTCCGCAGGTGGACTCTGTACATCACCTTAGCGTCAGCTAATAATTTGGGAAGTATTCCTTCATGCTCACTTTGCTTCATTCCATTCTCATGCTCGTACTGATGGTGCTTTCTTCTATTCTTCCTCTACTCTTCTGACTTTCTGTGCCCATGCGCGTTGTTCCTGTGTGGGAAGACCCACGTGCATGGGTTCCTCGTTTTATTTTGTCGAATTGTATGTCTCTGTTTTTTCTTCATCTTAGAACATCAGACTAGTCATGGCTTAGGGAAGCTTGCATAAAGTGACCTATATCATAATGTTTTACGTGATTTGACTAGTGATGGCATAAAACTTTTTATTCCCTTGACTGCGCGTAGCGTACCCTGCGCAAACAACATGGAACTGACAGGAATGTTATTGCCCGCCATCACATTAATAAGAGGAATATCTTATTTCTGTTATTCTAAATGCCACCTGGAGCGGATCGTCCGCGCAATGTTCATCATCTGGGGACGGGCATTTGTGCCCTTTACGTGCGAATCTGTGCCGCACGGCAAGGGACATTGCGTTAATTTTATAGGTGACGTCTCTGTCGCCAAACGCGTCGATAAAGTGCAAGTATTGGACTCGTCCTCTTTAAGCCAGTAAAGGAAAAACAAGCCGCCGTGTACAAGCGAGAGGTGGAAATGAGGTTTCGTTTTTAGGTCGGTATTATGGGAAGGACGGTGGCCAAGGTGGAGTCGTAACTTCCGTATCGCTGAATTTGGTCGGTTTACTCCCCTGTCTTGAACTCAATTGGCGATCTTGTAAAGCCTTTGATAGGTCATCGGACTCTGAGATCGTTGCTAAACTGCTCACTGAAACTGGTCTCTTGTGCTCCCAAGGACCGGCCCGTCTTGTGTCCCCCTAACTTTGGTGGCGGCGCTGTGTTGCTGGGGTGAAGCCTTTGAATGTGATCCCTTTGTTAGGTCCAGCAGGGAAGGGCCTGGTGACACTTCAGGCGGAGTCGTGTCTCATGTGAGACTGAATCCTAAATTGTGGAATTTTCCTTCCCTTGTGTGTGACAGGACTGTTCCCTTATGTGATACTGTGCTACAAATTGTGTACACTTCTATCCTGTCAGACTCTGCCCCAAACTGTATACCCCTCTCTCCTGTCAGACTGTGCTAAAAACTGTATATCCTTTTAGGCAGATTGGGCCCCAAACTGTGCACCCAGCTCCCATGGAAGACTGGGCCAAGAACTTCCTCCTAATAGGGCATAGGATGGGCCCTTGGGTTAGGTTATAGTCTGACCATTTTATCAAGGCAGTTCGGTCGTGGTCCAATTCCTCTATAGCGTTGCCAATTCTATTGGTATTTTTCAGATTTTGTTCGGCCCATATCGTAGCCCTGCCCATTGCCTGTATAAAGAGAAATCGCAGAAATAGGCTACCCATAAAATTGGCACCGTTATAGAGGAAATTCACCACGACGGAACATAACGGAAATTCACCACGACGGAACTGCCTTGATAAAATGGTCAGACCATAGTAAAATTCATTCGGCCTACGTTCGGGAGATGGTATTCCCAGGAGGTATCCGTACTCTATGTCCGCGGTAGTTTCTTTATGGTTTTATATCTATTGAATGTGTTTTATTCTTTTCCTTTTTCGATTTATACTTCTTATAGATGGTGTTCCTGGAGTTCCTAATTTTTAAATATTATATACTCATATTTGTCCCTTTCTAGACCTTTCGTGAGATACCGCTGTTTTTTGTGTCTGTAGGTTTTTAAACTAACTTGCATAGTAAAAATTTCACCAACAACGTTGGCTGGTTGCGTAAACTTGGTTTGACTGCAGCACCAGCAAATGGCAGCAAATCCATCTCCAGTTTGTGCTGCAGAACTTGCCTCTAATTGAGGCCCCTGACACAACTTCAGTGTTCTGCGCCCGCAAACCTGTAAGCCAAATTATCGATGCTGCTCGCCAGTTCTGCATTTCACTGTTCCGGATTATGTCTGATGGTGCTAGCCGGCTTACCGAGGCTTGCAGCGCCAGCTTCGTCGCGCCATACACCGATCGAGATGGATGCTTTAATGCCATCCACATCTTTCATTTATTCTGCCTGCCGTTCGTTTGTTCGATATTTCATTCGCTCACATCGCATTCGCTGATCCCCAGCGACTTCTCAAGTCTTCCTTTGACATCCTTTGACAAAGCCTTTTAGCAATACCTGCTTGTTTTCACTCTTGTTTTTAGTTCTCAATACCTTAGGTCAGAGTTGTTTCGGTCGCAAACCAATCATGACCGTCGGAACACCATTACTTTTCCGAAGCTATTGATTATTGCAATGATCTGTTATTTCATGTGATACCATAAATTATTCTCCAGTCTCTTGGGTGATGCACCTCTATGTGTCCCTTCAAATGTTTACAAGTCTAGCAGATTATCTTTGTGTCCCAAATCACGTGGTATGATCCAATCTGGCATTTATGCGCTGAGCAACCAATTTGTTTTATTTGTGCAGATCACCAATCTCATGAACAAAGAATTTTGTTTTTCAAATGTCGTAAAATAAATGGCAATTAACATAGAAATATGGATGTATTACTACTGTATCTCTAAAAGTATCTCCAATATAATGCATTCAACAATGCCATTTCTGAAGTCAGAACCATATATACGAATATACGAATCAATCAATTTTTAGTTGTATTAGTCAAGTACTCGGATGCCGACTAGTCAGGGTTGTGTGCTCATTTCTTGCCAAGTAACAATACTTTTTATTCAGGGTGCCACAGTTTAATTCAATTATGCATCTTATGTATCATACACCAAAGGTTTATATTTCGAACGCGCGCAAAATTTCGGCATTTGTTTCAATGATAGGAATCACGCTCGTTATTGTAGCGTCTTGCTAATTTTATCTTTTGATAGTGAAAAACAACTGTAGGTAACGAGATGCCTGTCGTGCGTTTTCCCAGCAATCAGTGTAAATCGGCCCCGAAGTTGTTGTATCCGTCAGCAGTTTGGAATTTGAAGCTCTCCATCCTCCCGTCGCGTTCTCTTTTATCATCCTCCACAGCGAGTGGAAAGTGCAGCCTAGTGCGACGGCGGCCATTGGCGAAATAAATCTTTTCGAAACTGTTAAAAGATGCGGCGCGACGAGCATCTGTCCGCTCTCGCACAAACACGGCAGTCTGTCGTTTGAATTGAGTTTTAAGTGCTCGGTGACAAGAGAACTTTGCCCGTCCTAAAATATTCTGCATTTTGATGAGATTTTCCAACTGTCCTAAAACAAACAAACCAACCAAACGAAAGCAGAGGCTTTTTGAGTGTTGGTGTCTTGCATGCCCTTGTTTTAAAGGTGAGAGCGCACGAGGCAACCATCGAAGTAGGGAGCAGAGCCGCTGCTCTGGTGCTAGCGGCCGTCCTCTGCCCTCGCCCTCTGCTGGCACTGCAGTCGTTCTACCCTCGACCGCCTTGCCCTGTAGTTCTTCGTCATCCTTCACTCGGTGTCTTGAGCAAAAAAAAAAAAAAAAACTTGTTTGGTAACTGACACACAGAACGGTAGTTGTATTTTGCTTATAGTAATCCATATTGCGATATTACTGGCATCTGCAATAGTTGTGTCATCGTTGGTTCAGTTTCTTCGTACACAATGCAGGAAGTTGTTTTGAAACTGATGCAGAACGGTAGTTATATAAAGTCGATAGTAATGAGAACTATATCGCTGGCATCTGCTACATCCTTGCACTGTAGTTCTTCGTCATCGTTGCCGAAGTTTCTAAATGCAAAATACACGGACTTTCTCTACTTCCTTTGCAACGCCAGTCAAATTAAACTTCTTGCAACTTAACGTTGCTGGTCATCCATGTAATTTGTGCTTTTGACAGCTTTCTCCTGTTCTTTTGTTATTGGTAATTTCTTAGCCATGAATTGTATCAACTTTCCGTATAAAATGTGCTAGTACATTGCTGACGCTTAATACACTAGGTTATGCGTAAACAATTTTCCATTTACGGTGATTTCCATTATCCCCCTTCTGCCAGATTTTAGTAGATTTCTCCTGATGACACCGTATCTATACCTACTTATTTTGTGAAGCCCCTCCACATTTTACATCTTACTTGAATCGCTTCCGCCCCCCCCCCCTTTTCAGCCGCCCCAATGCATTTTCCTGGGTCTTCCACCGACTTGAAACGATGCTTTTCCTTCCAGAAACCGTGAAGTTTGTTTGGTCGTTATAGAGTTGAGCTGCGATATACGGGATGAAAACCCGAGTACCGCGGATGTCATTGTTGATACGTCGGATGCGGAGGTACGACCTTAGTTACAACTACTCTTCTACCCCCAAGAGGCACAGCATGGGCCATTGGGTGAGAGTAGTTTGGTTTCGCCTATCCTATGTTGTGGGAAGTCATGCCAAGAGAAATCGCAGGAGTTCGGTATACGTTTTTCTTCTGTACTCAGTTGCTTCTTTACGTTGCTTCTTTCCTTATCCGTGCTTCAGTCATGATGTTTTGTGGCATTCTTCCTCTCCTCGCCCGATTTGATGTCCCCATGTGCTCTTGTGTGGGAATGCCCTATATGCATGGGTACCCCGTAGTTATCTACGCACTGTATGTCTTTTCCTTTTCCTCTCTTAAAACTGGTTGGCAATGGCTAGGAAGGCTTAAATTAACTTATATAATTTAACTACTGTGTTTCTGTCATAGTGCCATCTGTTTCTAACTTACAACGCAATTCTGGACTGCGACGATCTAACTTTAGCGACTCGATGTTACACCACAGAAATGCAAACATTGGTACGCCAAGTAGCGAAATTTGCGCTTGCTTGCTAATCTACTCCGAAGTTCTAATCTCTGTCATTTGTGCTCCTTCGGTGCCTGGCCTATCCTCTTAGTTGGAGTGCCACTAGCTGCCTCTCACACCCCCTGCATCCCCGGCCTCTTTTCTCCGGCTGATGAGCGCAGGAGCAGCCTAATTACCTCTGCAGTTGTCCTCGAACGCACTTAGTTTGCCAGAGTGCGGAATCCGCTGCAGTCGCATGCGCCGTCTTCTCTTGAACGATTTGCGCAGTCCCTCCCTCCCTGCCTGGCTGGCTTGGTTGCTTGCTATTTTGGTATTCGTGAATTGATGCGTCGCAGGCTCGGGTGCTTCAAGCAGTTATGTAAATTAGTTGGATATGTGCGTCGACTCTGTGGCTGTTGACGACTACCACAAGCAGCAATTACAGAAGTGTTGCTCTTTCTAGAAGCACCATAAAATCTGGTCATTCGCAGCGGCTGACGATAGCGTCATCGTGGTTACGTGCCAGCAGTCCAAAGAATTTTGGAACTTTTGTTTAGAATATTCAGGACATATCATTGAGTTAATTTAACTCCTTAACAAAATAGTTTTTCAATTTTATTAATGGATGCGAGTTGAAACTCGCGATAATTATGCAGTTCAATGAATTTAAATTGTATTATGTTGTATAACCGTTTAACTTGTTATTAGCTACGCACATATCGTAGTAATATTCACCACCAGTTGTATAATAACACGTACACGTTGTTAAATTTCCATGGCAAGTCCCAAGTTTTTACAAACTAAAACGCGATATATCTCGGGTAATGTCGTTAGGAGATGAACTATCGCAATTCCTGGTTGCATGTAGACTCGTTATTTATGTCGTTGTAACCTAGTTATTACAGCTTTAGTGGTCCCATCTCGTGCAGTTTTTTAACACACATTAATAAAAAATTGATTTACCGTAGGAATAGCACACTTATCGTTACATTTTTAAGTATAGGCAATGGGCGTAACTGGGTTATTCTGTAACAGATTCAAATTATTCTAAATCTTTTTCTTATGCTTGAATTAAACGTGACATACGTAGATGTAGCACTGCTTGCATCATCCAGTATTACGTACAATGCGTACGTACAGTAGGCACCTCATATGTTTAATTTGATGAACTGTTTGGTAATAGCATCGGTGTGAGCCAATTATTTTGTGTGTAGTTTTATTGGGATACGATTTATCCTTCACCGTTGTAGCAGTTTCCTGCACGTGTCTGTGTCCTTAACGGTTAACAATACATGAAAATGATTAATTTTACTGAAGGGTTTTGGCCTATTTGCGTCGCTGCAACCCAGATATTAAATAAGGCTGTAGTTATTAAACTTCAGCTGTCAAAAAAAAAAAAGATACTGGTACAGTATAATTCCAAAGGTCTCAATAATTAGAGCCCTCGCGGGACCCAAAGCCAGCAGCAACGCACATCCATGCACACCAAGTGTAAGACACTAACTAAGCCAAAGTCTTCTAGGCTTATCCTATTGGTACGAGTCACAGCTTCGGCTGAGCCTTACAGGGAGGTATTGCTGACATACACGGTGCTGTTGCCAAGACATCCTGGCATTCAATTCGCTTCAACGAGCTGTAATCATTCTGCATGTGGTCCGCTAATTTGTACAAGAAATTGGAGAACACCTTTCTAGTTCGCTAATTTTCACTAAGATATGGAGAAAACCTTTCTAGACCGCTAATTTTTTTTTACAAATAATTGGAGAAAATTTGCTCTCTAGACCGCTAATTTTTACAAATGGAAAAAACCTACATTGTAGACCTTTTCCATCCTATGTTAAGCTAGTAGCAACCCAGGAGACCCTGTAGGTTACATAGGCCGTAGCCATTAGCTAGGCCTTCGGATGTGCGTCTTTCGTGCCAATCTAGCTTCTTTTCGTTTCCTACTCCCGTTGATCTTTTATCTGTTCCTTCCTCTTCTTTCCCGTCTCTCTCTTACTATTCGCGTTGATCCTGTGTGGGAACAACCTCGTGTATGGGTTTCACGTCTCTATCAACATACTACATGTCCTTTAGTAAGTATCTCCTCTGTTGGATCGCCGTTGTAGTGGAGACGGAGGCTTAAACTGTTCTAAATACTTATATCAGTACTCGCTAAACCGCTACTTTTCACAAATGAAGAAAACTTATTTTCAAGGCCACTAATTTTCACAAATGGAGAAAAGCTGCTTTCTAGTCCTCTAATTTTCGCAAATAAACGGAGAAACCTATCTAGACAGCTGATTTCTACAAATAGCGTAAACTTGCTCGCTAGTCCGCTAATTTTCACAAAGAAATGCAGAAATCCTATCGAGACCGTTGATTTTCACAGCGCCGTAATTCCTCGTGTCCATATTTGCTTCAGCGGTGCATACAGCCGCAGCTGTAAAATGTGTATTGAAGTTTTTCCTAAGTTCTTGCTCTTAGAGTCAGTCATAATTCATGACAGACGCAGATGAGACTCTTGACCCGATGTGGCCCTACTGAAACACTTTCTAGTGTCTAAGAGGGCTTAACCCTCTGCTGATAATGAGGACCAGACCGTCCCGTTTCAAACAGTGCTATTCGTCCATTAACGAATTGAGGGGAAAACTAGTGTTTCCAACACTAGCATTAATTGCATAATTCATCTATTTATCCTAAGTTTAGGTCTTCGTCTGTTCATTGTTATCGCATGTGTTCGGAGAACTCTTACTTCAGACCCGCGATGTTTTGGAAGTAAAAGAGAAGAAGTGACGTTGTGGCTGCTCCATCCGTGTATCTTGGATACGACTGAGGCAGTTCTTGGCGACAGTATAACTGTTGTTGGCCAAGTCTGAGGTTCAAGTTTGTCATTTGCTGCACTGCAGCCTCCGTTGCTGAATAACGATGGCAAGCTGTCAGTCTAAGGTTTTCGCGGACATTTCTGAACGGTGGGAATACTGACTGATACACTATTAATTAATTTTTAGTTCCTCCACCGTATAGTATCCGCTACTTGCCGAGTCAGCAGTGTATCTCAGTGTAAACAAATTACATCTATAGAAACTATAAAGAATTTTAGTTCATAGAATTAGAGACCATCCGAGGGCAGATCAGCAGAAATGTTGTATTGCGCAGCTAATCCTGTGAACTGATGATTTAGTAATAGGCTAACATACATTATTATGCAATCAATATTGTGGACTCCAGATGTCATGACTGCTTTGTACGCCTCTGGGTGGCTGAATTGTCAAAGGCTTCGACTTTAAATGATTGCGGTTGCTGCAACTTCGATCCGACCTATAGTAAGTAGATTTTTTCGCGCAGGCTAGAGGTTATGGAAAGTAGGTACAAAATATGTTGAACTTGGATTTCGGTGTTGGCTTTTTCTTCCTTTCTTTGTATCACCTCATGTTAGAATATCCTACAGATTGCAGTTGCAACGTAATTTTTTTACTGTATGAAACGTATCAAGTATGATTTTGATGTGCGGATTGCATACCGCATGGTTCGAAACAGGAATCTTGTACTGCGTCGCTCGGACGCGATAAAAATTGTTGTTTGCCTCAAAGAGATCGGTGACAAACGTCGCATATGCGCCGCTCATGAGAGAGATTAGCAGCTTTGTGTCTGCTCGCTCCCCTCTTCAAAGGCAACCGAGACTATTGTTGGATGATGCGCTCGCATGTTAGAAATATCGTGTTGGTCAGTGGCTAATCTTCCTTCAAGTCCTTTCGTGGTCCGAGGCTCTCGAGTGATTTATTTCTGTTAAATTAAAGCTTTCGCCTCCGTTCACGGTGTGTCAACCAGCTGATGCGGTCGCTGGTATAGAATGAAATGCCTCAGAAAGTAAAGGCAGAGACGCATGATAGGCACGAAGTATTTCGCTTGTATCAAGTTGTGTATCATACCTAACTTTAGGTAATTCAGCCTTGGAATGTCCTTCCTTTCATGCCCGCCTTTCGTCTGTTGCTGTTTCATATTTCTAGTTATTTTTCTTTTCGTGTTCGTCTGTGTCCAGTCGCTGCTCCCGCAAACTCATACGTTCCTTCTTCTGGTTGCTCTATATGAGGTGTATCTTCTTCCATCCATCCTCTCTTTAGGGAGCAACAGACGACGTGGATGAAGAAGTTTATTGAAGATGTAATATAATAGTAATATTATGGGTCAATTTCCTCAGTTTTATCGGTTCGCGCCGATGTCGAGTTTCATTGTTCAAGTCAGATTTCATTAAATTGGTTCTCTGCGTCTCGAGCTCTGGGTACATATTGTAGGTATTTGTTCCGTGGCGCTGTGCAACGGATGTGCTGGCATCAGCATGGTCAGTGAGATGCCATAACCCTAATCTATACTATAATAAGAGAGCTGTCTGTCAGTCCGTCCGTCCGTCCGTCCGTCCGTCTGTCCGAAGCCTTATTTTTCCCCTATCTAATACTGAAGAAAAATATTACAAAGCACCTAATTTTTTTTTGCCAAACCGTATCCAGGATACGTGCCCGGGAATTCCCGCGGCTGTGAAGGCCTGGTCACGGGCCTTTGTGAACTTGGTTGCTTTTGTGCCCTTGGTGGACAATGTGGAATTGGTGAAGTTCGTGGACTTTGTGGACTTGGTGGACTTTGTGGACTTGGTGCACTTTGCGGACTTTGTGGACTTTGCGGACTTTGTGGACTTTGTGGACTTGGTGGACTTGGTGGACTTTGTGGGCTTGGTGAATGTAGAAGTATTGTATAATTTTTCGATGGGATGGTAAGATGTTTTCAAATACATATTCTTATGACTTATTCAACAAATGGGTTGCTTTTGGTNTTGTGGGCTTGGTGAATGTAGAAGTATTGTATAATTTTTCGATGGGATGGTAAGATGTTTTCAAATACATATTCTTATGACTTATTCAACAAAAGGGTTGCGTTTGGTGCACTAGTACGCATAATTAAAACGCAAAACGCACCCTATAGCAGGGAAGTTGAAGTACAGACTTCTACTGCAGATTCATGTAAGGAAAGACCCGCAATTTTTTGTCGAAGATATTGTGTCCAAATACGTTTGTTCGCCCTGCAATCTTTCGTCCAACTTCATAGTGTCAGTATCATCCCGCTGTCCAGCTGGGGCGTGTCACTATGATCCCGCTGTCCAACTGGGGCGTGTCACTATGATCCCGCTGTC
>LQNS02015106.1:9282661-9305653 GCA_001587735.2 Parhyale hawaiensis
GACGACCCCAGGGTTCGCTCAAATCAAATTTGTCAGAACCACAAGCCGTACACTCTTAAAGAAAAGGGTTCGGTGCAGTATGTGGCCTATCTGAAATTATGAAGTAGGTTAATTTTGCGTAGGTTAGATGGGGTTAGCATAGGATAAGTTCGTTAAAAATTGGTTAGGATAGGTTCACCGTTCAATTCGACTGGTAGTGGTGCCTAACCTAACATGTACTCGTAGGTTCACATGGTACACCTGAAAGTTGGTAGGTCACTTAATTACTATACCGTCACCAAAAAAAAGTCTTCGCCTGGGAAAAGTTAGAAACACGTAGCTGTGATAGGCTGCTCCCAACGCTAGACACATGCACAATGATAATGCCGGGATAGAGCCGAGCTCTTTGCGGCCTCTTTTCTACCATCTGTATTGTCGAAATGACAGAGGTTTGATAATGCAATCCTGGCTCGACAATTGTGCGTGCCCTGAATGTAGCTCTGCTGAAAGCGCCCTATTGACGTTTAGCAAAGCTGAACAAGTTTCTTTATGTTCCACAACGCACTGCTGCCTGCGCTCAAAGTTTTGCTCTCGTGTGATAGCCACATTGTTGCCAAATGTTAGTTGCATTGTTAGGTGATGCAAGTGGTAATGGAGGTCCTAAAAGGTTGCTTTTGTGTGGTTGCTCTTGCAGAATTTTGCTTCACTTGTTTATTTGAAAAGACTTTATGATAACTGTCTGCTTTGACAGTTTCGCTGCAAATCGTGTGGTGTTAGTAAGTTGAGCATTCCAGATTGATATGGGAATCAGGTGTAATCTCTGAGCATGCGTCGCTCTTACATGTGGTATGCCCATGCTGCTGGAAGATAGCATGTGGTAGTCACCATCCACCTAATTTCTTGACTCTGATTAGCAGCTATCAAGTTTGTTTCCCTGCATTTTCTTATCGAACTCTCGTCTCATTTCGAAAAGTAGCAGTCGATAAAGGACTTTCTAGGCTACCTTAGCTTTAGCTGGGCGTTCAGAATATCTCTTTTTCCATTCCCACCATACTTTTCTTTTCCCACTCTACCCACTACGCTTCTTTCTGTTCTTGGTGAGCTCGCTTCACTGATTCTATCGTCCCATACGCGCCTTGGGATTCTTCCTGCTTCTTCTTCTGTTCCTATACGCAGTGATTCTTCCCAACTTCTTGTTCCTTTCCGCGGTAATTTTTCATTACTACATGTTCCTATACGCGGTAATTCTTCCTGACTTCATATTCCACTTAGAGGGGTTATTCTTTGTGTCCGCTCGCTTAGCATACTGTATGTCCTTTCCCTTTCGTCCCTAAGCTTGACCCACCATAGCAGTGAGGATGGTGCTCAAACTGACATTTATAGTAGAATAGAAGCTAAACCGCTCGAACTCGTGCGGATCACTGCACCTGATCATACATGCACAATCACTCCCTTGGTTGAGGTTATCCCTTCAACACCCTGATTTTTTTTCTATTTTGACGTAACGGCAATACGTCATAGAAGGCCTTAGCGTGAGTTTCGGCTCCTCTGTGGGAATGTTACTCTTGGTCCGTTAACTACCAGCAATCAAATCTAATATTCTACATTAAATTTGCGTCCAGAAACAAAAATGCTGAACTTCTGTGTTCTTGTGCTGGAAAACTACCGGCTGTTGCGCGGGGCAGTGGGGCCTGATTTAACGTTTCTTATAGAAGTGAAGGGCAAGGGAAAGCTGTCGTTCTGGAGACGGGCTGAGGCAATTAAAGGTTCTGTACATGACAGCTGAAAGAGGGCAGCACTCCATAGTCTCGCTTTTTCTCCCAGAAAAACGCAATGTTTGCTAACCCATCTCAGCTGAGCGAGAGCTTTGGTAGAGCTGGCGACTTTAGGATTAGCCCCTACGTATTGCTATTTATGTCTCAGTTTCACACTTGTTTTTGTTGTTCAATTCATGCGTCATTTTCGTTCTTGGTTCTGAGATTATTGTATTTATGTGTGAGTTTTGTTCTTGGTTTTGTGGTTTTAGTTGAACCTCAGTTGTACGTTTAAATTATGGTTCTATTTAGGCTTAGTTTTACACTTGGTGTTGTTGCTCGTGAAAAAAGTTGAATCAATCATTAACGCAATGTTTCGCAACAAGTTTTAGCGCACCGAGATGTTCAGAAAAACTACCCATTTGCTGTGTGTATGCGGTGTGTGGTTCATCAAAAAGGTAAGAAGCATATCTTCATTATAATTTGTGTTCTTAACAATCTTAGTTGGCAAATGGACTGCGTTGGGTCGTTGACTTGGGTGTAAGATTTAGTTGCAGCGGTGTGATGTGGTTAGTGCTATACTCTGTCCATTTTATTAAGACAGGCCAAATTCCTGTACAGCGTTGCCATTTCTATGGACATTTCTGAGATTTTTCTATTTGCGGGTAGATGGCTTGGCTAAGATAATGGGCCGAACAAAATCTCAGCAATGCCCATAGAATTGGCAACGCTGTAGAGGAATCTGACCACGCTCTAAATGCCTTGATATAATGGGCAGAGTATAGTGATCCTCGTGGCCAACTTTTCCGACACTAGAGAGACTAAAGGATAAGGCCAATAAGGAATAGGAATGTTGCGAATCACAAAAATGTTTAACTGTTTAGGTGCCAGCGACACCTACAATACAGAATTTGCTTATTTAAATATAAAGTAACTAGATTTCTCTAATGTTATTTCCCCATTTCTCACAGATGAAAGTTTGGGGGCGACTGCTCGTATGCTCTTCTCTCTGCACGTCGCTGTTACTATATACTTCAGTTAATTGCAGAGTTAGCTCTGCTTACTTGTTCATGGGTCGGGAAACTAGTAAGAAAACCTTTGGAACCATTCAAGGAATCCTATTTTCTATCTTCTTGTATGCCTTGTAGTTCACTCTGCGATGCTTATCTAGTCGCGCTATATAGCCCCTTTGCTTGTCACGGAATGCAGCATCCCCTCTGCGTAAGATGGCGACATGTATAACGTCACTTGGACCTCATCCGAAGAATTTTCATGATATTGTTCGTTGATTTCTCGTGATACGTAAGTGTTCGAGAGAAAGCAGATCGGCGCACACTGTTGTCAAACCATCACCGTCGCGTGCTACCAAACTCCCACTATCTAAACGTTGCAAGTAGTCTAATTTGGTAAGCAGGTCAGATAGTTGATGTAAGTTGAGCGCTACTGTGTTTGTTGTTAGGGAATATCTCTTAAGTAGTGAAGTGTGCATTAAATACGTTTTTAAATTACTTGGGTTACCCTTCCTAAGTTTATAAATTCTCGATGTGTGTAGAATGTATGCCTAGCTATTTATTTTACTTTAGGTAGCTTCTGATAAAAATAAACTAAACTAATTGGAGCAACAAAACTTTGGATGAAGCCGGCAAAGTCTACAGTACTAGCTCTGCAGGGAGTGAGGAACTTCAATAATTGTCAACAATTTCAGCAACGTGAATTTTACTCGCTAGGGTACACGGGAGTGTTAGTAATTTGCTAGTTTATCTCTTGAGGCAGTCCTACAGCCTCGTTTCCTAAAAAATAAAGTTTTTTAAATTAATGCAAGCCCCCTCAGGGGGGCATAGGGTGGCTATAGGGTTAAGTTAGTTCGGCTAGCCTATCTAATGTTACGGGGAGCAGTGATTTCAGGGAGACCCTGTAGATTACCTCAGCCTTAGCTATAGGCCTTCGGGATATCTATCCTTTGGGCCCCCTTTTGCTTCCTTCCGCTTTCATGCTCCCACTGATGTTACTTTCCTCTGTTCTTCCACTTCTTTCCCGACTTGCTGTAAGCGTTTATCCTTGGTGGGAACACCCTTGTGCATGGGTGCCGCGTCTCTGTTGACATACTGTATGTCCCTTCTCTTTTCTTATATGTTATCGCCTTTGTTGTAAAACGAAGGTATAAACTACTCAATAGAATAATCTTTAATGCGAAGACATTATGGTTGAGACTGTGTGTATAAATTGAGATATTTTTCATATTGAGTGTGGGAATTTCTCGTTCGTAGATATCACGAATCTACTGACCAATTTCGTTTTCTTTCGTCTTATCTTTTAACACCGCGTTACGTGTAGTAGGCAGGGAGGCTTAAACCGATATGCAGACTAGAATCCAATTGTTTAAAGTTCACTCACAACGGTAAACTTCGAACTTTTTTGTAGAGTAGACTCGTTTTTATGAAAGTAACGCAGAAGAGAGACACTATAATTTAAGGAATGAATAAACAATGGCATTTTTTTTGTGCAGTGTAAGCCTATAATATTAAATCTTGACATGCGACGACGAATTCGATTGATTAAAGATTATAATTACGTAAATTTACGGCTGTGATTTTGTTACAGCAATGTGATGCGTAGGTTTCTTGAGATTTCGATCTTATGCATCACGCAATAGTGAAGACGTAGAATATGCGTCCAAGATTTTGCACTCAATTAAACTCCAGTTTAATGCTGTATTTATGGTACAAAAGTTCTGTTACGCAATATCTCGTCGAATGGTAGTAAAGTTGCTTTGCAAACAAATTATAGTTATAATGGTTACAGTACCAACCACAGTAATTATCGTTATTGTTATTATGGTGCTTACTTCATTTGCACTTCTCCGGTGAGTGTTCAATCTTTGTCAAGTTATTTTCAATACTAGTGTCTTCCTTGGTAATTTTTCTGCACTGCCATCATTAGTGTCAGACGCCCACTCACTTGCATGGGTTCTGTGATTTGTGAACGTTCGAACTGTCGTCTGTTTTTACAGTTTCTCTATATCGGATAGTGCGTAAGATTTATGGTAAGGTTTAGTCCTTTCAAGCCGGAGCTAGGCATTTGGCGACTTGAAATTCGTAGTTCAATTATGCCAGTTTAGTAGTTTTTTGAATTTTGTTTGTTAAATATTACACTGTCGTGTAGAGCAGGAATTAAGCGCCACAGGCAAGAAAATAATACTCATAAAGACTTACACCTATACAGAAAAATTTTAACTACCTCCGCCGAGAGGTTATGTTTTCGTCGGGCTTGTCTGTCTGTCCTTCTGTCTGTCATCAAGATCACTCCAAAATTGATTCACCAATTTAGACTAAATTTACAGGGATTTTTAGGAATGTTAAGAGGAACAGATGATAAACTTTTGGTGAAGATCCGTCCATCCGTTTGTTTGTCTGCCTCATTTTTCTCAATGCTATAACTCAAATAGTTATGCACGGATTTTTATGAAATTTACGTGAGTTGTTTGGAATATTATGACGAATAAATGACCAAATTTTTGTAGCGATCCGTTTTTTCGTTTGGTACTGTTTTTAATTTTATGTTTGTTAGCGCAGTAACTCAAAAAATGAAGAATGGATCTCTATGAAACTTATAGGAGTTGTTAGTAATGTTGAAAGGCATAAGTGGTCAAATTTTGGTGCAGATTGGTGTGTTCGTTTGTATGTTTAACTCATGTTTGTCATAATACTTGTTAGCAGCATAACTCAAAAAGTTATGAACGTTTTTTTAAAAAAATGCTGAAGCTGTTAACACTATTAAAGGACACGAATGATTAGATTTTGGTGGTGATACACAGAAAATCTTAGTCTCAAAGCTAATTTTAATTTTTCGTAACCGTTACTTCCTTGCTTGACGGAGGTATGCGCTCTCAGAGTGCTCTAGTTTTAATTAAATGACTTGCCGGGATACAGCGTGAAAGGGGTAAGTAGGTAAATTGAATTTATTTTGTTCCAATGCATGGTGACCAATGCTTACCTTGAGTTGACTACTCTCCTTTATTCCGCATATATATGCCGATTATTTTTGCTCATCAATGCCTGCTGATCATTTCTTTAGCATTTTACCTAATTCTGCTTCTGAAAATGTTGGGTTGTTATTTATAGTTTTAGTGTAGGCCGGCTATGCTTTGCGCTTCTGTTTGCTGATCATTTCTTACATGAATTTCGTTGTACATCATTTCGTAGGCAGCATCTGATACACGCGGCCACGGTGATGTTCATTGTATTAGTAACCAACCGGCGAACTAACGTGCAGCGAAGTTATCCCTACGTACGCACCACGTAGCTAAATCATCCTTACCTAAACTACTCATATCTGACATGATATAAGCTCCCGAAGTTAACTCTCTGGTGCTCTCTTTTAAACTCGAGGTCTCTCCAAGAGACTCTTTACAAAGACATCTTACCTTTTTCGTGGTAATTTCTTGCAGACTGGCCTGGCCCTGCTAATATATTCATAAGCTGTGCGGCGAATTACGTATACGCTACACCCACCCTAATAATTTGTGACACCGCGGGCTCGGCCTCGAAAAGAAAAAAATTTTTCTTGGTCGTCTGTTCTCTCGGGGAAAAAAGGAACTTGACTCTTCAGCTTCCTCTTCTTGGTACGAATACACACACCAGGGCACTTTCGTTAGGCTCTTAATTTAAAACACTGACTGGCTTGTGTGGGAAGCGCTTATGCTGAATATAATTACCGTAGTAGAAGCGGGTGGCAGAGATTAGGTTGGTTCGTTTCACCACTTGAACCTGCCATAAATGTGGTAGCTATTTTTTTAATGGATCGTAAAGCAAATATGGGTGCGAAACTTCGATTGAAAATTTTGATAGCCTACTTTACATACATACCTGTTGTTGCGGATGTCGAATCTTCTTTACGTTCCGAATGACGTTATTGCTAAATGTAGCGAAGTTTTGGTTTGTCGTTATAGGGTTAAAAATACTTGAACTTTTTCAGCGCGATGCGTACGAACAGCAATTATCGTACGTCCAGTCTAAGCCCTTCTCAGTGCTCGAGGATCTGTGCACGTGCGGTGTAGTACGTCCGAAATACACGTAGTTTAATTTACTCTGAACATTGCGAGATATAGCTAGCAGAAGGTAGACGAGTTACATCCCTTCCTATAGCTCTTTCCACAGTTCTTTGCCACTAGCAAACGAGGTGCGAAATGCGTTAGCAGGAAAATAGTTAACCGTAGGATTAGCTTCCTTTCGTAACCATAAAATACCCAACAAAAGTCCCTATTGCTAGCAATAGCGTATAGGTATAGGGTAATTTGACCCGTGAGTAGTGTTCGATGGTTAAGGACCTTGCTAACGGCACTTTTCCTACAAGAAGCAGCGTTTATTTTCTTAAGCCATCTTATCATTTCCCTATGTAATTTCTTTGAATAAATAGCGATTAGTTACCTACATTGGAGGGCTAAAATGGCTAATGCAGTAACGCCTTAGGTATAATTTCACGTGTTACTGTATTTCTCGTAGTAGCCCTCCATTTCATCTCTGTTTTTATTCGTAATCGGTTTTCTGGATGCAATCACGAACGGAAGATAGCTTATAATTTTCGGAACACGAGCTTTATATATCAGCTATTCATGTTGTCAGAGTTCTCTGAGGGCGGACGGTCCCGTACACACCACCCTCCGAAGAAAGAGAGGAAACATACCCGATGGATCAGTGCCCCCATAGGGAGCCAGCTCAAGAAGAAGGCGGTGCACTTCAGAAGATCTGAAAGCAAAACCGGAGAACCTCGGTTCACGATCTCACGCTATAGGAATGTGCACCCGGTGCCGGCTGCACTGTCGTCGTTCGTGACTATTCTGTATACGTGCCGCGCTTTGCGTGTACGTTAATGCCGCGTCACCACCGCCAAAAGTACTACCCTGCGCTACGCAACAGTTGCCACACGTCGCTGTGTGACATAACTGCGTTCGTGTGAGCTTTGTTATGGAAACATCGTTAAGAAATTAACCTAACCTAACCGGCGATACGGCGACTTGCGAGTTATGACAATGAGACACAGCAGCACAGCACACGTACATACTTGAACGCACAGCGATGCACGTACTCAAAATAGTCGCGAACGACGACAGTGCGTCCCTCCTGTGGTTCTCATCGAAGTAGCGCAGCGCAACAGAAGTCCGCCTTGGCAGCAGGGTCCGCAACAAGGACACCACCAGCACCAACTAAAGGGGGGACACAAGAGCTCGCACCAAGCACAGCGCTCTTCAAGGTGAACCACCTCTTATATGCGCTACCAGACTAAGTCAACAACTCTCTGGACCTCAAATTATGCTCCCCTCTCAGCTTCCTCATAAGTAGCACCAGCCCGACGCTGCAGTTCCCTAAAACGCTGAAAGTCACCAGCAGACCGGCTAGGGCGCCAACGGGCATATGCCTCCCGCTTCAATTGGCGCGCCCTCCGACAGGCATCATCAAACCAGGGTTCATCGCCTGTCCTGACCGTAATGAAGCGGGAAGGGACATAGGTACGCATCGTGTCCGAGAAAAGCCGATCCAAAGTGGACCCAGCATCAGGAGACTCACAACACCCCAAGGTAGCGCCAGAAACGACGTCCCAATTCACTCTGGACTTAAAAAATACCTCACCCCTAACAGTGACTCTGGGGGACCCGCTGACGAACTTGCAGCTTCGCAGAGGGGGCACCATGGTCCAAGGAACCAATGGGAGACGACGCTGACACTCCAACCCAATCAGCAACATAATTATGTAGCTATACGCGCAAGAATAAAATTATTCTTTAATATTACTTATTATAACTTCTTCTGACGTACCGCGATGTCTCTGAGTTTGAGTCAATGACACATAGGCTAAATAAGTTCCATTGCATACGGTATAATCAGTTGTCGATATTATTGCATGACAGTGTACACATTTTAATTTTGTGTCTCTCTCCGCTTGTCTTTAATTTAACGTCAGTTTGTAGGAGTGCAGAACTCGGTGCATTTCTGGTTTCTCCTATCGCTTTTATGTCAACGAAAGGTATTCCTACGCCTGCAAAGTGCTAAATATAAGACAAGAGCAATTAAAATATCAGTCTTTGTTAGTGATAAATGTGAAAGGGAGATGCCGGTAACAAAACAGAAGGCTGAAACTTTCTTGTGATTTCTCCCTCCATATGTTTTGTTGACAACGTCTATGCTCTTTTGTATTTATTTTGATTACTTTTTTTCAGCGTATAACTGTACAATTGTTCTGTATACAAGCCAAATTGTATTGGACGAAGTTATTCTTGGTTAGCTGAACTTCAAGCTATTTCTGCAGGTTGCTAAGTTTCGGAAAAAACCGCTGATTGGGAACGAATTCTTTAGAAAATATCAGGTCTTTCTGTATGAAGTAACTTTTTTTTTTTTTGAAGTTGAAAGTGTATTCTGTACAGTATGGACGTTCATTTCAAGCACGCTGTCTACGGACGTGGTAGGAATAATGCAAGCGCAACTTATTTCCTAAAGTTAACCGGAAAGCAGCGGTTACATAGCAGCAAGGTAGATCTCATTTCCTCTAAATGAGAGGAAAAAAAGCAACTCTGTCACTGTCGGGGAGGGTGGCCCCCAGTTACGGGGACGCGCCCCATGACAGATGGGCTCGCACTATCTCGAGCCGTAGCAAAAGTTACCTACAGTAGAGGGGACGAAAATGGCGAAGTTTGTGAAATGGTAATGGGTGTGAACAGCTACCATTAACATACAGTACGCCTATAGAAATGGTTCAGTTTGTGATGATGTTTTAATGGGTATACAGAGCTACTTTTAGCATACTGACGAAAAAGAAGTTTGTGAAATTTTAGTGGATGTGAAGAGCTATCAAAACGTGAAGTTTGTGTAAAAATGTCAATGAGTGTGCAGCGTTGACTATATCCAGTTTGAAAATGGTATCACTCACCGTCTGACGAATTTCACATTCCTAAAATGACTGAAAAAATGTTGGAGGATCATGCAAATAGCATCATCCTGACGATTTTAACTCGTGAAGTGGATGATGCATTTGCCTTACTATTTACTTATTTAATTTTGTGAATCAGACGCCTTCAAGATATTCATGAACTGAAGTGTGGCGATGCACAGCACGGGAACGTCAACTGTTCAGCGAAGCTGATTAATAATTTGTAGTTGAATAATATATCCGCAATTGAGGCGTATAGTACTGGGCGTAATTTCAGCTGTTCATTAGCGATATTTAGTATGTATATATATTTTACTCACGTCATAACTTTTCAAGTACACAGTATTGCTTCTCGTATTTTACTTGCTGATGAATGACTTATCATGGTCTTGTTGAGACCTATTGCACTATTTTGAACGTTGCTGATATGCTGCAGTGAGAGAAGGCTGATTTTCTATCAAATTGAGGTTTCCTGTCGAAGACAATGTGCTGTGATCGTTCTTATTGTATGACCCTATTTCATATTGGCGGTAGTTTCGTAGATGCCCCCTCCAATTTTCATTTCTTTCTCTGAAGATTTTGAACATTCCCAATAGCTCTTTCGAAAGCTTAGCCGGTTTTCATTCGCACGTAGAATATAGTTAAGATAGGACCATTTCGAATAGTTTTCTACAAGAACTACTGAAATTCACTGCTGCAAATGTACAGTTTCCATAGAGTAAAGGTGTAGCGTTTTTGACTCTTAATTTTCACCTGGAACATTACACGTGAGGTTCAAATTACGCACCGGCGCTCAACACTTTTATTGTGCCGAGCGCCGATATTCGAGACGTAATGCAATTATCGAGGCATCATTACAAGTCCATTATTGGCTGATCATTTGCAGTGGAGTTAGGTAGAAGTCCGCTTGTTGGCCGGGAAGCTGATAGGTGCCTAGCCTCTCCTGAAAATTGGGGCAGTTTTGGCCTTCTGCGCTATGCAGGATGAACCATATGCTCTTATCGGCCTTGTAATTGAGGTCCGTTCGGAACTACTAAGACGCAGAGTTGAACTGTAGTTGTTGTGAGGCTCGACATTCTGTGCAAATACCGCCCTAACGTTACACCGCTACACTCATAAATACGTACGGTTCTAGGCTGCAAGTGTAGAGTGAGGTAAGGAAGGCAGACTAGTGCACGTTATCTGTTTCATGAAAAGTGCTCGCGTTACTGATGGCCGCTTTATGTCTTACTAGCTGCGTCCATGAAAATTTCAAGGTCTGGCGAGGCCTTTTAGGTTGGACCCCTAGAAATTCTACAGTAACTATATTTACTGGACCTGTGCGTGAAAAAATTCACGCAACAATCGATATGTTTGCCTAGAAGAAGAAGAAATAATTGTCTACACCCAGTGAAAAAAGTCGCATCGTGAGCGCTCTGTTGATCATTTGCGGAATTTATACGTCGTGACTTGAGAGAAAAAAGTTATAGAATTGAACTCCAAGTGCTGCATATATATTGTTCCGGACAAAAAATAAATAAATACACGGAACGTTTTATTATCTAAGGATGAACAAATATTATCAAAGTTTATAGTATACTAAACTGCCTGTGACCCGTTGGATCGTCATCACCATTTTTTTCCTTTCGCTAAAATCAAGCGTTATTTAACTGGTTATAAACAACGCGCTATTTGTCCCCGTTCACCCCTGGCCGAATGAGTCACCATCACCAGCTCCTTTGCTTTGAAAACTATATTCAACACTGTGCGCAAGGTAATTTATATGTGACGTATTGTCCAATTATATTGCCCGTATCACCTTTAAATTTAACGTGCAAGTTTAGTCGTTTATGAAGCCGAGCTCGACTTAATCTTGTATATCATGGATACAATCGAACTATATATCTAATTTCCTGATATCTGTTACTAATGAAGAGCGGAACAAACGAAAGAACGTAGGAACAACGCTATTAATATTATAGAGGATGACAGCACTCCGAAGGCTTCTCATAGGTTATGTTGCCCGGAGTTAATTGAGCCTTCTGGACATCTCTGTTTTCGTGCCTACTTCACTTCTATTTTCATACTTCTACTGATGAGGCATTGGTATGTTCTTACTCTCTTTTCCCAACTTGCTGTTTTCATGCGCGATGATCCCGTGTGGGAACACATAATTACATGGATGGGTTGCCCTTTTTGTTGACATACTTTGTGTTTTTCGCTTCCTCTCTTTGGAACACCTTTGCTTGTGCTGAGGAGGCGTAAACTAACTTATATGTATAATAATAGTTGCCCCGTTTTGGTCGCAGGGATGACTACGGGTAGAAGGACTTAAGCGCAGTAAATAATTACGGTATTTCTCCTAGAGTTTTAGATGCCGTTCTCGATAACTGACTGCAGCTCACTGCTTCTTTTTCTGATACTCGTGCCAGCATCTCGACCTGTCAATCCAAAAGTTTTAGTATCTTTTGGTATTTTTTTTGACGTAAGTTTTTCTCAAGAAAGATATTACAAGATTTTCGAAGAATCGAGTTTCCGTAGACAAACTGTTAAAAAATGGGAAATTATTTGAAGAGCGAGGCTTGCCCTTGTTCATTTATTTAATTTATTAATTTACTCAAGCAAGAGGGGAGACGACTGGCCTTCAGAAGGCGGCCTCAGCAACTTCGTCTGCCTCTGCAGAGCAGCCAAAAAATCGCTGCCTCATAATTGGACGCAGATCTGCGCCGCAAAAACGAGTCTTCATCAAGAGCTACGAACGCACCGCGTGTCTGCTTGCTGCTCTTGATGAATCGATATTGTGTGGTCTCTGTGAAGGCCAATAAAGGACATGTTGCAAGGTTTACTNAGAGCAGCCAAAAAATCGCTGCCTCGTAATTGGACGCAGATCTGCGCCGCAAAAACGAGTCTTCATCAAGAGCTACGAACGCACCGCGTGTCTGCTTGCTGCTCTTGATGAATCGATATTGTGTGGTCTCTGTGAAGGCCATTAAAGGACATGTTGCAAAGTTTACTTAGAGACTCTTATTTGTTTTATTAGTGCTAGCCAAAACCTGTGGAAATTACACAGCACAGAAACAATGTTGGGAGTGATATCTCAGACCCGTATCATCCTGATTTTACCCTATTATTGAACGAACCTTTGGAAATTCCGCAGAATAAAGGAGTTGTTCCTCAAATATGATACCCTCGGACCCGTATCATACTTACGAAGGGAAAAAAATATTCGGTCTGGCAGTGAATCATCTACCTAAGCCTGCGAGCAGCAACAGCTGCAGCTTAAATTTTAATTTGACTCCATCTGCTATTGACCTCTTCCCAGGTCTTGTCAAGGATGCGTCAAGGAAGCCCTAATTTCCCCCCTATCTGATACTGATGAAAGCGTTAAATGCATATTTTGCTGTACTGTTTCCTCAAGTTCTGCCTCATGGAGTGAGCTCATCATCCCAGGGTTACATGTCAGTGAATGGTTCCATAGTTAACACTGCCTCCATTGAAGGAGTGGTATTCATAATGTATTGCATTATCGAAAATATTATGAAAGCAAGGAAATCGGGAAGGCGCATGGTTGCAGATAAGGTCTTGCATTTTAAATTAGAATCTTCGAGCTCTGAAAATCAACGTTTTAAAGATACGTTTACCCACATGCTCATTCTACCCTTGCATCAGTTTAAAAGACAGCAACCAATTCTGTCCAATTGTGCTTGCATTGTTTTACGTTTTGCCGCTTAGATAGATCTGACCCAATCATACACCAATACAAGATATGTTAGTATTCGCCCTAAAGCGCTTAGCGGCATTTTTTAAATATTTACACAAATGAGTTGATGTAATAAACATTCTACTGTGTTTGTTGTCAAAAAGATGCATTAGTAATCTGTACCACGGTACTGCGCTTTAAAATATATCGATGTTGCTTTTCTGGGACTAAGGAGACGCCATCGGGTTGGATTATTTAAGTTTTATCAGCCTTCTCTTTGGGGTGGGAGGGGAGGCGCGCCCGTAAAGTACTACGCAAGGTACCTCACCAAGAGCCCAAAATTGACGTTTGGGACATTTTCTAAGTCCAAAAATCGAACGTTATCCTACTTTTTTAATTAGGCCTTCGGAACATATGCGTTCTTTTCCATGCCAGCTTGGCTTCCTCAATTTTCGCCCTTCCTATTCATCTTCTCAATTTCCACGGTGAACAGCTATTCTGTGGTTCCTCGTTCTGTCTAGCTGGCTGGCATCCTCCACATGTCTATACGTGTTCTCTTCCTTTCGTTGGGAATATCCCAACTGTATTCTTTGCATAGGACTTTCCCAGATGCAGTACCTAATGACCCCGTGACGTGCCACTTCGGTGATGCCGTTATAGAAGCTGCCCCAAAAATGCCCTCGTTATAATGTTGCTATCGCGTGACATCCTCCGGTGAGCGCGCTATAAACAATTGGGGAGCTTTATGACAGCTCTGTTATCGTGCAGTCGCAGATACCGGCTTACGCTGTTGCTTACGCTCGCCCCGTAATGGAATTCTTGGGTCGAACGCGTGCTGTTTTGCTCCTAAAATTTAGAAGAAAAACAGAGCGATATTTTTTGGAACTTGTGTAGGATTGGGGCGGTCAGCAGGCTCTGGTGTGTGTTGTGGGAGCGCGACTCTAGGCGTAGGTATATGGGATGGTGGCCGTGCGCGTTATGTTATCAGGAATTGCTGTAGTAAATAATAGCGGACTCTACCCTCTTGTTTACGGATTTTTGCTACTGAACTTTGTGTGGAACACGCAGTCTAAAAAAAAAAAAAAATTATAAAATTTCTGAACGGTCAATATTGCAGACGTTGTAGTGCACTTTTTATATTCAAAATGATTGTTTTAGTGTCTTCAGAAATTTGCTTATACAGTCGTACCTATGTTGATGCCATTTTGCTCTTATGTTTTGTAACTGTTTGCCTTTCAGGGGTCATAGGGTGGGCCATAAATATAAACCATAGGGTTAGGTTCGCCCATCCTATGTTATGGGGAGTAGTGACCCCAGGAGGTTGGTGTACGTTACCTTAGCCATTAGCTAGACCTGCGGGACGTCTGTCGTTTTTACCCACCTTGCTTCCTTCCGCCTTCGTGCTCCTACTGATGTAACTCTGCATTCTTTGTCTCTGCTTTCTCGACTTGCTGTTGTCCAGCGTGTTGGTCCTGTGTGGGAACACCCTCAAGAATGTGTTGCACGCTTTAGTCGGCTTACTATTAGATTGTCACAAAAGTTCGTAAGCACTTGGGAAAAATTGAATTTTTTTATTTTTCATTATACGTAAAGTTGAAACAAAAGTACCCGGCTCTGATCAGCCGAAAACGCGCTTTGATGAGAAGCAGCATATCGCCAAGAAGAAGAAGAAGACCAAAGACAAGTTTGAAGAGCTGGACGGCGTTGATGTTTTGCCACATCCAGCTTACAGTCCTGACTGGGCTCCATCAGATGCCAAGAAGTTTAGGAAAATGATGGTCTTTATGGTCTTTATTTTGAGGATTTTTTTTTTGTTTTTGTTATTATTTGGCGAGTAAAATTCCAATTTTTTGCATGTGTTTACGAATTTTTGGGACAACCTCTGCCCTTCCTTTCTTCCTCTGTGAGATCGCCAATGTTCTAACGGAGACTTAATTAAAATACTCATTTTATAATAGAATTCTTAACCGCTGATAAATTTTTAATTCATGTCTCCTTCACTTAGAAAACATTCTCACTAAGAATTCACAGTCTGGTGCAACTAACTGCATCCCCTCCCGTCGTAATTAATCCTTTAATAAGCGGATCGAATGTTCGGTGGAGCGTTGGATATTAGAATGACAATTTTTAAATCGCTCTGCATGCACTTTGCTGTGATACCGTGTACCTATTGTCTTTGTCTAAAACTACGTAGAGCTTATGGTTTCTATAAATACTGCGCAAACTCACACTCTTCCCTTTCTTTTCAGGTACGTGTTAATGGCTGGTGCTGAGTCTCTGTGACGTGTACGTAAGTATCGCTGCTCTCACATAAATTTTATTGTATGTTGAGTTGGACTAAATGCCTATTCTCTCTAGCTGTCAACAAAGGTGGCCATTCTGAGAGGGCATACGAGGGTGTCATCGATGGGAACAGTGCTCTAGCTTGAGTTTGAGGCTGTTTCCGCTAATGGTCTCAAGTGTAATAAGCTTGCGATGGCCTCCTGAAACTTGGTTCAAAGTGGTGAATCTAAAATTCGCGGTTAAATTTCCAAACAAATTAAACTTGACGGATTATAATGTTTTTCGCACTGTGGCAGTTGAAGTCGTCGCTCCCTTCTCAGCTTCAAGGCTTTGGACAGCAACTGTCCCCTGTCACCAGTTCATTATTGTCGCACGTACAGGACATGTTGTGCCTCTTGAGCCTTTGAGTGAGCCACGTGCGTAATACCGTAGCTGACTAAGCAGGTGCAACGTGCACTTCTATCGATGTCTCTTCTACGTGGAATTAATTTACTGCAACTCGTCTTCTTCTTTAGTTTGTCGTCTTACAAATACAGTTTGAATAAAGAATCGAAATTGAGAGCTTCACTGCGCTGTTCGCTGCTTTATCTTGATGCTGTGAGTAGCCTATGTCAATATGCGGTACTGTTGTACTGTTGATATCTCCCGTCTTCTTCATGTTGATTTTGTCCAGGTTTTCTGCTTTCCGCTAATGATTGTAAGAACTTCCATGCGTTGCTATAGTTTCAATTATTCCCAGAAACTTTTCGCGTGTTTAGAAGTATTTTTAATTACCACTTTGTACTTTTCTACAGATTTCTAAGTATCACTGCATGTTCTCAAATTACCTATCCATATTCACCAGCTTCTGCTGTCTACTGCGAGCCCCAATTTTCATTAGTTTCTACTGTACAATATCACAATTTTTTTTTATGCCTCCTCACTAGTTCTTGCTCACGAATCTGTCGTCCCATTTTATTTTCAAAGGCCTAGCTGGTACTATTCTATGCTTCATCCACCAGTTCGTGCTCACGAATACAAATCCCCTATTTTTTGTCAAATGCCTGGATTTTCTCTGGCCAAACGCTCAAGTTTTCTTTGGTCATATAGCACCGCTTTTCTACACTTCGCCCACCAGCTCCTGCTCCTCCATGCAAGGCCCCCGTGCGTGTATTTGTCAGCTGCGTAGTTTTTATGAAAGAGCTGATCCTATCATGCCAAAAGTGACGTGCCTTTCGTCCAGTCTTTGCGGCTGTTTGTGACTTGCTCCAGTCATCGATCAGGCGGGATCAGAAGGCGGCCCCTCTCACTTGCTTGTTTTCCACCTGCCTCGTGGATTGAAATATTGAAGGTGTTTTCAGCAGGGGATTTATTATGAAGCTGCTCTCATAAGTGTGCGTGAATGGAAGGATTATGGCGATGTTTTGCATGCAGTTGAGGAGGTAGTGGCCCTTCGTTAGCGCCGCTGCTTCGCTCATGCGAACTTCTTCCTTCCGCTAATCGTAGGAGCAGACGCAGAATGTTCGAGTGCCCCCCGCCCCCCCCGACTCACGCACGCCAGTACGCAAAATCAAAATCAAGCCTTCCTGCTAGACAGGTGGATTCTTGCGTAGTTTCACTTGTAGAGTCTATATCTCCGGCAGTCAGTGGCTTCTGTGGCGGTACTGACTCAAGTCAGAAGTGGAGATGGTCTGGGGATCGCCGTTGTCGCATGTTTTTTTTTTTTTTTCATCTCTGACACCGCAGCTCGGATAATGCGTGGTCGGCTGCAGCCGGGCACTTCCTGGTGCCAGCGGATACATATCCTTAACTTGGACGACTGCATGTGGATTTCCTCAATTTTCCTGCACGTTGACTGTACTTTTACCTCAAGTACTGCACATTTTCTTGATCCTCTGCTTGCATTTCCTCGTCATTGATTTAAGGGGGTCGTCCCGAAATTTTGGAATTTTCTTTATTAGTGGTCCGATCTTCCTGAAATTTTCACATAATATGTAAAATTGAAAACAAAACACTTTTTATTCATGTAACTTTTTNTTCCTTAGGTACAGGGTACGAACTGGCGACGGTTTTTGATGACGAAGTCGGGATAGTGATATTTGAGTTAATGGTAACTAGCTGGACCCGTGAAACTTTCACGGCCTGGCTGGGCCTTTCATTTTGAACCCCCGAAAATACCACGGTAAAAAACAAATATCAAGTTTTATGTTAAACTAAACTCCCCGTGACCTGTTGGATCATTATCACCAACTTTTTTCCTTTCGCAAGTCAGATGTCATTTACCTGGTCATAAACCATGCGCTATTTAACCCCATTCACTCCTGACTGTGTGGGACACCATCACCGGCCTCTTTGCTTTAGAAGGGGCATTGAACCCTCTGCCTGTGCGCAAAGGAAATATACAGTGCCTAGACATAAGTATTTGCACAACTCTATTTTTTATGTATTTAAAAAAAAATGAGGGACAAAGGTATTTGACCAAAAAAAAAATTATGACATTAGTACTTGGTGGTGTGAACTTTATTGGCAACTAGAACACTCTGAGAGCGCATACCTCCGCCAAGTGAGCCAATGGTAGCAAAAATTCAAATTGGCTCTGAAACCATAATTTTCTTTGCATTAACTCCAAAATCTAATCATTTGTGCCTTTTTATATTAATAATAGCTTGTTTAATTTCGTTGAGGATCCGTTCATAACTTTTTGAGTTATACTGTTAACAAACGTTATGACAAATATGAGTCAAACATACAAACGAAGCAACCGATCTGCACTAAAATTTGATCATTTATGTCTTTTACCATTACTAACAACTCCTATAAATTTCATAAAGATCCATTCATTGTTTTTTGAGTTATTGTGCTAACAAGCATAAAATTAAAAACAGTGACAAACGAACGAACGAACAATCGGACCATTACCAAAAGTTGGCAATCTACTTTTTTGTTATATACCTAACAACTCATGTTAATTTCATCAAAATCCATTCTCAACTTTTTGAGTTATGGTATCGAGAAATATGACGCAGACAAACAAACAAACGGATAGACATATCTTCACCAAAAGTTAATCATCTGTTCCTCCTAACATACCTAACAGTCCCTGTAAATTTCATCCAAATCGGTTCATAACTTTTTGAGTTATCCTGGTGACAGGCAGACAGACAAACAGCCAAACAGACAGACAGACAGACAAACACGACGAAAACATAATCTCCTTGGCGGAGGTAATACCAGCATGGAGACGATTGTTATAGCTGGAAATTAACTTTTCCCATTCACTTGGTATTTTTTTCCATTCTTCAAAGTAGATAACCTTTAATTCTGTAAGGTTTTTGGGACACCGTTTGTGGACACCGGATTTAAAAAGACGCCACAAATTTTCTATTGGATTAAGATCCGGTGATTGGCTAGGCAATGGAAGAACATTTATTTTCTTCTTTTGAAACCATTCTTTCGTTAAATTCGCAGTATGCTTGGGGTCGTTGTCTTGTTGGAAGGACCACCTGCGCCGTCCGTAGAATTTTTTGGTACTTGGAAGCATCTTCTTCTCTCATATCTCCCTGTACACGAAACTATTCATCTTGCCATCAATGATATGAAGATCCCCAACACCATGGGCAGTAAAGCAACCCCACACCATGATGCTGCCCCTCCATGCTTCAAGGTGGGGATGGTGTTCTTGGGGTCATAGGCAGTACCACGTTTCCTCCATGCATGCCGAGCTTCGTTTGCCAAAAATTTCTATTTTAGTTTCGTCAGACCATATAACCTCTTCCCAAAACTCATTTCCTTTGTCCAGGTGGTCTTTGGCAAATGTTATGCGGCTCATGACATGTTTTGCTGTAAGAAGAGTTTTGCGCGGAGTGAAAGAATGAATGCCAGTACGGTTCAATTCCCTAACAATAGTTTTCTTGCTGACATGCAGTCCCTGAGACGCCAGTTCACTCTGAAGGTCAGCACGAGTTGTCATGGGGGTCATTAGTCACCTTACGTAGCATGTAGCGTCGAGGACGAACCATGATCTTACTCGGAGCTCCAGCTCTAGGCAGGTTGGAGACCGCCCCAGTCACTTGATGCTTTCAGACTATTGCTCAAACCGTTGAAAAAGGAACATTGACACGTTCTGCTGTTACTCTATAAGTTAATACCTCACTAGGAAGTTGAATTATCCGTTTACGAGTAGCTTCAGGAATTTCTTTAACTTCGGGCATTGTAGTGAGAGTGTGCGCGACTTCAACGAGGTCTAGAGAGGTAACGATTGCGCCGGCTGTGGTTTGTTTACATTGCATTTGTTTCGAGACGGTTCGTGAACGTTCTAGAATAAATTCCAAACTAATTTATTCAAATTATGCTATTAAATATCATAGATTCAACATCATATTTAATTTGGTCAAATACTTTTGTCCCTCATTACTTTTACTTGTGCTAAATTTTCTTGTTATAAGTGCACATTTGACTGTTCTGTTTAAATATTTTATTATGTATATGTTATATAAACTTCCTATATTAATTATCCAAAAGCAGACCCTGAATTTTTAAAACTACATGAGAAATAGAGTTGTGCAAATACTTATGTTTAGGCACTGTATATGTGACGTATAGTCCAATTGAATTTCCCGGATCACCTTTAAAACCCGTGAAACGTTCACGGTCTGGCATGGCTTTTCAGATGTACCATGTCAATGCGGCATCTACCAGTACTTCACAACAATATCGAGACTCGATGCATGATATCGTACAACCAGCCTCTTTGCTGATAATAAATCCTATAAGCTGCCGTATCTAACGGAACCCGTGCAATTCCAAGGGTAGCAGAGCACGATTCAGGTTCCAACTGGTTTGTACTAAAACATTCAGGCGCATTAAGGGGGTCGTCCCGAAATTTTGGAATTTTCTTTATTAGTGGTCCGATCTTCCTGAAATTTTCACATAATATGTAAAATTGAAAACAAAACACTTTTTATTCATGTAACTTTTTCCGTTTANGTTTTTATGCTAGAATAAAAACAGAGACAGTTTTGGAATCCTTGAAAGATTCCCTACAACAATTACGTTTTATAATTTTTTTTCTTTTTCGTTTTCTATTGACGTGAGATTTTAGATGGGTGACTGAACTCTTTCATGGCATGTTCCATTTTTTTCATTCGCTAGCCCCCTAGAAATTTGGTATGCAATAGCCTTTGGTAAACTGTTGATTTTGCAGCAAAAATAAAAAAAGGCAAATTTGGACCCCCTGTGGACCCATTTCCCCCCCCATTTTGGGGGGTTCTCGTGCCGCTAGCCCCCTAAAAATTTGGGACGTAATTCCCCCTTACCTGAAGACACTTTTTGAGCAAAAAACAAAAAATTGATCATTTTGACCATTTTCGCCGGGACGACCCCCTTAATAGCTGTATCAATGTGTTCGTATGCATTAGTTAAAACTTAGTCATACGCTTCACTCTTTCACTACTAATTTCTACTAATTATTTTACTGGCTTTTTCTTTGATGCGAAGTGAACCTTGGCACCTGCAGGCCAGTGTTGTCTGCCTCTGCTGGCTAGAAGGACTCAGCGCCTTGACTTTCTCTTGTCCAAAGTCATGACCGATTTTATTATCAGTAATATGATCGACTTTGATTTGAACTACCGAACGCGACACGCTGTTTCGTTTTCTGAAAGCGCGGATGGTATCTCCAGTGTCATTTAGATGTATGTATTTTTGGACGTTTCTTTGTCTCTGAGAAAGCGTGAATTTCATTCCAAGAGAGAGTTCCTTAAACTTTCGTAAAGGCTTGACTGACGATCCAGTATTGATTTTCCATCTTGTGTAGTTCGGAACCATAGGACTAGCGTAGAAACAAAAGTGAAAAAAATTCTTCAAATCATCAGGAGTAACAAATGATCATGGCGGATGGTGCCATGACGTCGCTAATGTAATTCGACAAATTACACAATAATAGAGATTAGCGGAGTAAAACTGGAGACTGGCAATCGCACTGGGGCTCCAAATCGGACTGCCCTCTTACCGGATGTGGATTCCCCTCCATCTTAGCCCGCCCACATCGGTTTTTAACCATACAGATCGTTTCCCCTCAGATAGGTACTCTCTCTTGGCTCAATCTGTACCCATAGTTTGAATATCTGTGAAATGTCTATTTATTGAGAGCTGTGTGCGTCCGTCATGTACCGGTACTTTTGATTGATAGCCTCCTAGTAATTATGGTCACCTCCTTGGGCTGATATTCCTTGGCGTCCTGAACTCACAATGTTTATCGCAGAAGAAATAAACATGCGATAACGAGGTGGAGGCTGATGATGTGTCACGTTGGCAAGCTTAGAAAAAAACTTGAACAACGTGTTAGAGAGGTAAAGAATAGTATATAGGTGACATGAATTGTGTTCTAATCATGACAGCAACCCATTGTTTTCTTGGCGCTCAGACTTAATTATTACATACAGTATAAGGAAACTTGTTGTTCTTGGCAAGTCTTTGAATGCGGTAAATGCCGAATATGAAGTACGGTCGCGATCTGGAGTACGACACTATAAGGCGTGTTGTAATCGTGGTGTGGCCGGGCTACCGCAGCCTGAAAAACGGTTACTGTAACCCGAAAAGGGGTTATGAAAGCCCCAACTGTCGACGACTGGTGTTAGCTTCAGAATAATAAATTTCCATGTTTCTTGAAATTTTGCCAACTGAATGAAGCTCAATGTCAGTGATCTAATTTACTGAGTCTGGATTACGGAGTTTATTCGTCGCTCATTGTATTATTTTTGTTTTTGCTTCATTTGAAAGAGAAGTTTGTGATTGGTGATCTGCGTCACCGTAACCCGTGTCGCAATCGTCGTTACCGCTTTTTGGGTTATGGTTGCGACATTATTTTCGATTGGCTGTGTTATCTGAGTAGCACCGGTAGCTCAGAAATGGTGATTACAAGACACCTCAGCAGTCAGTTCTATCATTTGGACTAATTTTATTTCGGTGTATAGTTGAATCATAACTGAATAGATTGTTCTGACAATTAAATTGTACTAGTGTGTACTTGAAACTAACAATGACTGAGACACTTGGAATAACAAGGCCGTCGTTGCCGCTGGCAAAGAGTTTTCTGGAATGTTTACCTTCGGCATTGGACTCGGGTCCCTGCCGCGGTGGTAGGCAAATGTAAAGCTTACGAGATTTAGCTGTTGACCAGCCGTTCGTCATGGCTGTTGCTGAGCTGCTCACTGCAAGCTTAATATTTTCCGTTCACGTTTGTGTTTTTGCTTTATTCTATACTAGACGACCCGTGACCCGTTGGGTCGTTATTACGATCGTCTTGTCTGTCTTTCGTGCCCATTTTGCGTCCTTCTCACCAGTTACTTAAACTGATCTTTCCTCCATCTATTTTTCCCCTTCTTTCCCGACTTGCTGTTC
>LQNS02015106.1:9323976-9338018 GCA_001587735.2 Parhyale hawaiensis
AGCGTTCTCCCCTCCCCCCCTACCAAAAAAAAGTATCTAACACAAGACTGTCGCGATCAACATTTAAGAGCTTTTTAGATTTCGTTATTAATTTATCCAATACTTCTGCCCTGTAATTCTTTGTCGGATTTTGATGCGTTTCTCAAATTGTCCCTGTTTCTCCCTCGACATCTATGTAAGGTTAGATTTGAGAGTTAGTTAATTCGAAGCCGTTGTAGTGATTGTTGTACGAATTTGTTGTGGGTCGAAGCAATCCATTTTTCACTTGCTTTCAACAGCGCTCTTCTAGTTATGATCTAAACTGCAGGTGTCAGAATTGTTGCAGGCAGTGCACCAAGCGCGCCCTTCAGGTGGAGTCCCAGCGTCATCTCCCTCCTCATACGCGCATGCAGTTATATAATTTTGGGCTAGTCTATTGCTCTAATAGAAATATTTCTGCCGCACGCCAGGGTGCGTTTCCGTCCACTTTGCCAGACAGTTTTCAAAAGATCTGTCAAAGAAAGTATGGGTGTCTGTTTTTTGTATACTGCACAGGCTTCTTAACTTTTCTCTCGTCATATCCATGCGTTTTTATTACGAAGGAGGCGTAAGCCTTCAACCTGATTTTATTGCAATGTTCAAGTTGCCCTCATTGCCCTTGTGTTCAGTTTCCCGTGTCCGTTACCCTTGCAGTTGTCCGTTGCTCAAGCGACCTATTACCCCAACCAGTTTATACACTGAAACCAATAACTTAGGAACGATGTTAAGTGGAAATTCGACGCTCAAGTGCAGTTGCTTGATCAGGACGCCCTAAGTAAAATGCTCGGATACATTCAGTGCTTGACCGTCAACGCAGTTTACCCTGCGCATTATTCCTTACTGGAACACGTTAGCTCAACCCCCGCTGTGTACAAATTTCGCCTTTCCCGTACTAACAACACTATTCTATGAATACTGTACTTGCATTGAAGATTTTAATCCGAGTACCGAAGTACCACGCACGCAGTCAGTAAAGTGGGAGTCGTAGATCGTTAGCACGGGCCGTACCAGCGGGGGGGAGGCACTTCAGTACCAGTAGCTCTTTCCCAGCTCCGTCGGCCTCAGATTGGCTCTGTTAGCAGTAAGAGGTCGGCGGCGTACTGTAGGCCTATTGTACCGGTCGTTGCTATTGCTCTGCAGTTTACTTCTACCAGTGCTTATATTATCTTCTCACATTTCTACCCAGTGTTTGTTCTTTTAATTGTTGTTTGTTACTTGTGAGTATTACGCAAGACCCAAACTTCTTGCTTTCGTACTCGCAACTAAATGGGAGGATCCGTAGCTCACACGACGTCTCGATACACTTTGGTGTAACTTTAAAAAGCAGTCCATTGAGCGCTTGCGTGTCGCTTACAACGACATATTCCGTATATTATATTAATGAGAGTGCCTAGGTGTAATAGTGCGAGTCTAATATTTGCTCAAAAGTACACTGAATGTCTCAAAGTCAGAACCAGAAAATGCGCCTTGAGCCTAAAATACAGGATTGAAAACTCTAAATACTCATTAATAAAATCATCCGCAATGGCCCTGGCTGCAAACGATCTAATATGATCTACGATGGCAGCTCATACTGTTGCCTGACGGAGGCCAAGCAGTGGGGCGTAATGTTGTCTAGAGTGCAAGTCCAACATGTCATGTCCTTTGTTTGTAACCTAGAAATAAGGTACACCATCTTGTGTACCACCTAGCATTTCAGTATTGTAATGTCTCCATGAGTATTAAATAAGTTTTTTATTATTATATTCAAAGTCTGTAGCAGAAACGACATGCGAGCTTCACATCCTCGCATCTAATCCACTTCTGATTAAGAACGTCCGTGCAGTTCCGCGGCATTATGACGAGTTACGTGTGGGTGGTTTCTGGTGGTTACCAGTTTACCACTGCCGAGCTCTCCCACTTTCTCACTTTCCCCGTGTTAAATGTTTCCTTTCGTTTGTTGTGGTTGCTACGTAAAGTCATCCTGTGTTGTTTCTGCTGCAAGCAAATTTCATTGACTGTATTTTGGCTGGACTGCGCTGATACAAGAATCTAATTAAGTTTACTTTTTGACCCAGCAAAGCTGCAATGTGGTTGTACAATATAATATCCTCAGAATTTGATATTTGTTCTCTTGTAAATATATTTTATTTGCTCAACTTCCTAGGTTTGTTCGTTTTATAGAAACGTATTTATAAACAGTTGTTCGCTTTTAATATTAATCCGTTGTAAGGAACCGCAGACTTCTTGTCCTTTCCCAACATTTTTGCGTTTTATTTTTTTTTACATATTTTTCGAGTTATTACCAAATAATTTCTCGCAGGCTGACTTCTAGCACTGCTCCTTTCCTATCAGTATGACTTATTATTACTTGTCATTGTCTTTTTCTAACAAATGGCTTGGTCATCAACCTCTGCGCAAGAAATGTTATGCTTCGCAACCCTGAAGTTATAACTGATCATCACCTATGTCCCATAAATTTCATTATCAACTGCTCTATTCAGTATCTAACTGACGCATCTCCCTTCTTATGGTTGTTCTACAAAAACCAGCGCCTAATTTCATTATCATCAGATTTTCAAGTTTACATTAAGTATTTCACTGCAACAGCTTCCTTGTTATGTTTTTTTTCCTGGACAGCTATTATTTTACGACTTCCTTATTAGTGTTTAACCGACACCGTTCCTCATATGTCATTCTTTGAAAGCTACCGCCCTTCCTTCTAGTCTCATTCTCCTGCTGATGATGCGTTACTTGGTTCTTCAAGTCACTTGTTTCCAGAAATGCTGTGCCCATGCGCGTTAGGGCGCTGGCACACCGAAAGCAGTTGAGCAAGAAGATGGCAGGCAGACAGGCAGTTTCTAAGAAGCACGGAATGCAAATTAGAGCGCGCACACCGAACAGCGGCAGGTGAGCACGACGCTGCCGGTGTTCTGTGTGCGCGCTCCAATGCATTTCGTGCTTCTCGAAAACTGTCAGCCTGCCTGCCAGCTTTTCGCTTAACTACATTGGTGTGCCAGCGCCATTAGTCCTGTGTGGGAACACGCATGTGCCTGGGTTCCAGCTATAACTTGGCATACTGTTTGTCTCTTACTTTTCCTCTTTTAGAACATCTACTTTGGGGTGAATTAGTTAGACTTCAACGAGCTTACATAACCAAATAACTGTCTATTTTCTCCATTACCGCCTGCCTATGCAATTATTGTGTAGTGTGTACAGTAGTGCCTCAGTATAGAGCACAGCAGCCACATGCATCTCGCCGTAACCCTTACCTAGTGCTCCGAAAATTCGCTGCTGCTGAATATTCAGTTCAGTGTCCCACTTGTTCAGCTCCAACAATATCTTTATTTTCGGCAAACTACAATTTTTCTTCTCCCGTTTTGGTGTCTAGCCGCGTCACAGCTGTTAATTTGTGTATTTTCTAGACGCTCAGTGTCCCTTGAATCCTCTATTGCAACCCTGCGTCTCTAGTTGGCACTCAGTGTCACACACCTCAAAAAAAAAAAAAAAAAATCCCGTGCACGTTCTGCGCAAAGTAGAACGTAGCTCATCAAGTGCGCAGTGCGTCTCTCATCCGTCCAAGCGACGCTGCCTGCCGCCTGGCTTCCACAAACTTAATATATTCCCTGGCACGTTGCTCTTCTCCAGGCTTGCTTCGGCGACGCTGAATTCAAGCAACTCGACATAAAATGCAGACCTATTTTTCGAGCCAGGAATTCGTGCTGAACGGCGCGACTAGATAGCGAAGGCAGTGGAGTGCTTCGGGAGTAGCCCTTCTTATACTGGTGCTCTGCTCCATTCTAAATATTTTGTGTTATTTCTTTGCGTACTGCTTCGCTAAATGCCGTTTACTGCGCAAATTCTTCTTTCAGTTTCCGTCCTGGAGTTGCAGTGCTTACTGTTACACAAACTTACGGGTGGATTGAACGAGCAGCGTTGTTCAATGTACAATACATTTATGCTGTTCGACTTGGATTGAATTGTTGCCTTGCGCTGCATTGGCGGAGACCAAGTGTTGCTCTGCAGCTGAAAGATATTATAATGCTGATCTCGGTAGACGGCAATATACCGTACCACTCGTATTAACGATATCTTCGAATAGCTTAGTGAATATAATTCGTAAAAGTGCTCATACTAGGTAAGGTAGGGAGAGGTTCTTGTTGACTATAGTATCGCTGTGAAATATAAGAAATTCAATTAATATTTTGATAGTGCTAGCAATTTTCTTGTCGTGGTCTTGCCGTGCTTTCGTCCCCTTGGAGTAGGAACTTTATTTTGATTGTTGAAAAACGCGTAAAGGAGAAAGACAGAGTGTGTTGATTGAGCCGACTCACAATGAGCATGGCCTTCATAGTCTATTCATATATATTATACCACTCGGAAAAATGCCCGATGTATAACCTATACCATTTGTAGCGCACGGAAAAAAGTGCAAATGCCCACCGTATATATCTGTAGTGTGACTCCCTTACTCCTTTCATACACGTATAACATCAAGCAAGACACGTTGAGTGTGACCTTCTGCATAAATTTGCAGCACGGGCAAAAAGGCGCACTAAGAGTCGAGGCAGCCTTGCTGACCCCTTTATGTGACAGGGATAAAATTACTTCATTATTTGTGACCCGGCCTGGGACATTAGGCTTCTCCAGGCTGCGTCGTTTCAATCTGTTGGAGGAGAACATGTGTCAGCTTAGTCAGATGACTGACGGGAATAGGCGGGCCTGGAAGTCTTCTCAAATGTGCATTTACGTATCTGGGGCCGATTTTCTTTCAAGTTATTTCGATCCATGTTAAAAGAGGCTATGTGTCAGTTTAGTCAGATGACTGACGAGAACATGCAGGATTGGAAGTTTTCTCAAATGTTCGCTTTCATATCTTGGATTGTTCATGCTTATGGTTTTCTGATTCGTTTTGTATATTTATGTAGTTGGTATTATACTGTATCCAGGATGGTGGCTCGAATCGACCGGGGACCGCTAAGTTAGTTCAAATTTATATCTGTTCAAACGTAGAGCTTAAGTAACGTAGTCCTGAAATCTGCTCATGCAACTTTGTAATTTCAATTATTTGAGCATCGGGCAAAAATTGGAGGACTAATATGATTAGTGCAGTAACGCCTTCGGTTAAATCTAATGCTTTAGCGCTGTAGTTATATAAGCCCTTCAACTGTCGTTGCCTCTCATCTGTTTTCTGTATTTTTTTAATTATGAATAGCGAATATTCCACTTTTCTATTTTTTTATTGTTCATTCTATCTGAAAACTATTTATTTGCCATGGCTGTATATGTCATTCCCGCTGATGTTGTTTCAATCTACGTTCGTTGTTTATGTGTCGATGCAAATATGCGTGAGATTCGCAAAATAAAGCGGCAGAGGCTGCGCACGCCCCTGGACTTGTCTTGTTATTATATATATATTTTTCTTGTGAATTAGTAGCGCATTTCTTTTTTATTCTCGTAAGGTTTTTTCTTCTGGTTGAATATTTTATATTGGTTATATGATTCTGTCGTAAAGTTTACGTACCTACTTACTCGGAAAGTACCTTGGAAATGCAAAATTTCATAGTAAAATTCCTATTTGGTTTCAATTCTATTAATCGCTTTTACAATAATGGAACAATAGCGGAAAAAAAACTTCAGCAAACTGTACCTCTTAAAATGAATGTACAGTGCGACCTACGATAATAGACCATTTATTGATTTGTTTGTTTTACAAATATACTTATTATAGTATGTACTATATATTTGTTCGAAATTTGAATAAAATACGTGTATAAATAAAGTACATGGTAATTACATCCGCCAAGGAGGTTATGTTTTCGTCCTGTTTGTCTGTCACATACCGAGATTACTCAAAAAGTTATGAACCGATTTGGACGAAATGCACAGGGATTGTTAGGTATGTTAGGAGGAACAGATGATTAACTTTTGGTGAAGATATGTCCATCCGTTTGTTTGTTTGTCTGCCTCATTTTTTTCAATGCCATAACTCAAGAAGTTACGGATGGATTTCTATGAAATTAACATGAATTGTTAGGTATATAACAAAGAGTAAATGACCAAATTTTGGTAATGATTCGTTTGTTCGTTTGTCACTGTTTTCAATTTTATGCTTGTTAGCACAATAACTAGGAAAGTAATGAATGGATCTTTATGAAATTTACAGGGGTTGTTAGTAATGTTGAAAGACATAAATGATTAAATTTTGGTGCAGATCGGTTTGTTCGTTTGTATATATGACTCATGTTTGTCATAACGTTTTTTAGCAGCATAACTCAAAAAGTTATGAACGGATCTTCAAGAAAATTGCACAAGCTATTATTACTATCCAAGGGCACAAATGATTAGATTTTGAAGCTTTCACAAAGAAAATTATGGTTTCAGAGTCAATTTGTTTTTTTTTTGCTACCGTTGCTTCGCTTGGCGGAAGTATGCGTTCTCAGAATGCTCTAGTTTTGCAATATTATTAGGTGAAAGTTGGACAATCATAACTATAAAAACAACCCCTTTTCCTCATATTCTGACAGATTAACAGAGCCGCGATAATTTTACTCACTACCTAGTGAAAATCCACTATATAATAAAACACAGTTGTTGGTCGCTCCCTTGCTTGCTCTCTTGCTCCTTTGCTCCAATGTTGGTCCGTCTCTCCGTCACGCAGTTGAGAGTTTAATAAGAGAATATTCATGTACTGAAAAACAAGTTGAGATGCCATACAATTTCAGCGCTTGGGGTACCGGTGACAAATATAGATCTAGATCTCAGAGCTCTGGATCCTCAGCCTCTGGATCCCCGCTTTCATTGCTGAAATGATATCGAAGTAGTTGAATCTTCACGCTGAGCAGACGCCTTATTATATTGAATTTACATCGCAGCTAAAGTTCGACGCTGGAGGTTCAACAGTCAGTTGGTATCCACAATACGGTGAGTGAACTATATTTTTCTTAGTGCAGCTTAACGCTTGATCAATTAGAAACTAATATTCACTCCTTAAACTGTAGGGGGATATTTTTCTATCTTTAAAACTCATGGTTGTACTGCTTGCGTTTCACTAATGAAAGATGAGACCTGTAATACAGCAAAACCTATACTGGGAACCGGAACAATAAAAAACTCAATCACAAAATTTTTTCCGACATTTTTGACGGCTGGGCTCTCTAGCAAAGTACTATACGCAAAAAGGATATTAAGACGAACAATCTTGATTTAACCAAGCTAACACGCAACGAAGAACAAATTTTATGAAGAGATTTATTCAGCTACATCGAAACACTGGTTATTTTTTAATATAACAGCTGTTACACCGGGTGGTATCAAAAATGCGCTTGTTCACAGAATCAGTCTTTATTTTAAATGTTATAGCATCCTCAGCTCTCGAATCACTTTGTATGGCATGCAACTATTCCTCCTTCGAAGTAATTTACTCACCGTCAGCGTAAATTTTCCTCTTGATGATGGCAAAAAAATTCCAATAAGATTTAGAATTGGAGAATCTGGCGGCAACACCATCCTTCATCTTTGAGTCCCAGAGAATTCAGATACTACCTTGTTGCTCTTGCAAAATAACCGGGGACAGTATCCTGTATGAATACAAGATTTTTACGAACAGGTAAACTACACTTGTCGAGCAATGGAAAGAGCACTTCACTAAAAGCTGGCAATAACTAACGGAAATGATGTTTGCTTGGTCTCCAACCATGTTGGGGCTAACTATATGTCATTATTTATAATGCCTGCCCACAACATTACTCCACCTCCACCTAGGTGGTAACGAAAACTCTGATGCAATGTCCCCTCAATCCTAACTCATCCTTTCATCCGTCCATGAGGGCCGTCCAAGATGGCTCTGGTTTAATCTGTAAAGAAGACAAATTGCGTATATATCCTGTTTCAAATCTGTGCAAACCCAATCAATCCACAGTTGTATATGTCGTTTTGTCGGTGGAGGCTTTTATCGGGTTATCTTGTTGCTGCAGTGCAGCCTAGCGTACAGTTTCAAGTGGTGTTTGACACGTTGGGAAACCTGCATTTTCAAAAAATTATTTTACGGGTACCTGCTTTGGAGGAACATGCACTAAAATGGGAACAATACAAAGAAGGTTATGCGGCCCCACCCAAGGATGACCCGCAAAATCGTGAAGCGCTCCATATTTGTTGATGGCAAAAGCTCATAGATGGATGGGGCGTAAGTACCGGCTGCTCTCTGGAGAATGGGCGTGTTGGTCCGTTTACTACCGGCAATCTAATCTATTTTTATGCGGTTGACGCTTAACTAACCTTATATCTCATAAGTTTATGATTTAGTTTCTTGTTATCTTGACCTTTGCTTGCGGCTGGAGGGATTATTAAAAAAAAACTGGATTGCACCAACATGTCTACCAACGATTTTTGTGATGGGAGCCACATGAAGCTTTTTTGCAGTTTGTTTCATAATAAATATCTTTTATTGCATCCATAAGCTATTTAGTACGTCCCATATTAAATTTTAGTTGATTAGACTTGATATCGTGGCTCCTCTTCATGTGAAAAAAAGCAGTGACACAAGAATAACAAGAAATGGACTTCACATTGAAGATAAATGTTGCCGAAAGAGTATGCACGGTTTTGCACACATCATTCGAATATCAAGAGTATTTTCGCTTTGAAGTGCTTTAAAACTAAAATATTGAGTTCGGCTTTATATCGTGGGTCGCAGTGTAGATAACATTCATGTAAGGCATAGCATGAACAAGATAACAAAAGTGGTTTTGAAGCGAAATAACTCGAACTCATAGTAGCCCCCTCCCCTAGTAATGAATCTCCAACAATAAATTGTAATTTATCAACAATGGATTCAATAATTTCGATCTGGAAACTTCGACCGCAGTGCTGTCATTGCCCTCAATTAGACTGACCGACCTCTCTTGGTCTTGAAGTTTGATGGGATGTAGAGAATAAAATTGCCAGCAAATAGCCCTGATATTGACAAAATGGTTAAATATTTGCTACATACTGCAGTCCTGTTGCTGCCCGTTACGATCGGAGATCAGTCGTTTACACTCAGTTTACTCCGCAGTAGACTTGCTGTTCACACAATAGACACGTTTAAAAAGGAAGTTTTGCCTCTTCTTCGTCATTCACCGTACCTTGCCCTGTCCGGTTATCATCTTTCCAGATCATTTGAACGTTATTAGGATAAAAAGACCCGAATCGAGAAAAAGTAAAATAAGAATATAATTTTGCTTTTGACAAAAAACCCACAGCTTTGTGCGCCCGAGATACCAACAAAGTATCGGCCAGATATGGGTATGATCGTGTTTTTTAAAGCAGTGGAAGCTGTTAATCTCTGGTAAATACTTAAATTATAAACGAAAAAGCGCCCTTTTGTCATTTTTATTGCTACAGAGCTTTGCAGTTGATCTAGTGCACGCATGTATACTTGCTAGTTTGCGTAACATGACTGCTCCATTTCAGTGTTGATGCAATGCGCAACTTGAAACTGCTTTGCACGTCATCTCTACCGTCTAAGAGAGCTTATAGAATAGAAGACTTGCCGCTTTTATCATACAAAGTACACTTAGCGCACCTGGTGCTGCGCTCGCAGTACTGCGGGTTTGCTTACATTGCGTAAAAGACTCTGCAAAATAGCAAGTTTTGTGTGTGTGATTTGACGTTGCTTTGTAGATTATATTTATCGCGATGTTTGCCCTGGGAGCTGCAAAGCATCCACTCTTTGTCTTCCTTCTTCTAAATCAACATAAAGCGGCGAGTTGCGCTCCCTTAATTTCGACGAGCAAGCGAGTTTGCGTTCCACATTGTGTTGCTCGTATATGCAGGCGGCGACGCTGCGGCACACAGACTCGGCGTGCCTTTTTAATGCTTATTTCCAGCGAGATAATCTCAGCTTATTAGTTTGAACTGGCCCGGAACCTTAATCCTGAGCGTTCAGTTCGCTTCTTTCCATCGAATTGCAGGTGTTAAACCCAGTTTACGTTAAAACTGCAAACTTGATTCTTTGGGTTCCTTTTATTGAGATTACAATGAACGTACGTACACTGAAGGGGAATTAAGAGATATGGACGAATTGTGTGCCAGTGCAATGTTCCGCTGACATGTTGATTGATGCAACCGATATATGTTGCAGGAACTGTGCATTCATCACGCCAACTCCCTGTTCTTCACATTAACTCGGCATTCTTAATAACTCCACATTCATTCCATCAACTACTCATCCATCGTCAGTAATGCTGTAACAACAACTTCCTACTATACCCTATGGTCGTAAGCTTTGTTCGCCCTTGGGACAGTATTTAGTCAGGTGGTAAGTAGCTACTTGTCACTGGACTAACTACTTACCAAAACTCGTTCACACTATATTATTACCTTCGCCAAGGAGGTTGTTTTTGTCGGGTTTGTCTGTCTTTCTTATGTTTGTCTGGACCGATTAGAGTTATGGACAGATTTTCTCGATATCTACAGGGATTGTTAGGTATGTTAAGATAAACGGATGATTAACTTTTGGTAAAGATGCGTCCATCCGTTTGTTTGTTTGTCTGCCTCATTTTTCTCAACTTCAAACTCAAAAAGTCATGGATAGATTTTTATGAGATCCACACGAGTTGTTCGGTACATTATGAAGAGTAAATGACTAAATTTTTTGTAACGATCCGTTTGTTCATTCGTTTGTCACTGTTTTTAATTGCATGCTTGTTAACACCATAACTCAAAAATAATGATTGGATCTTTATGAAATTTGTAGGAGTTGTTAGTAATGTTAAGGGCATAACTGATCAAATTTTGGTGCAGATAGGTTTGTTCGTTTGTATATTCGACACATGTTTGTCATAAGGCTTGTTAGCAGCATAACTCAAAAAGTTATGGACGGATCTTAAAAAAAAAATTACTGCAGCTGATAACACTATTGAAGGGCACAAAGGATTAGATTTTGGTGTTGATACAGAGAAAATCATAGTCTCAGAACCAATTTTATTTTCCGTAACCGTTGCCTTGCTTGGCGGAGGTATGCGCTCTCAGAGTGCTCTAGTATTGGATGTGTGTACAGTGCTTTAGTGGCTACTCCCTAATGAGGGGCTACTTCCTGCTGACTTGCCTGAAAAATAGAACGGAAGGAATTGAGAATTTAGTCCAGTAAATTAGTAACTGACTAAACAACTTGACTAAATGTTACTCTTCGGCACTTAACTACTTACCACTTGACTAAATACTGTCCCAAGTGCGAACAAGGCTTAACGCTTGAATACTCAGCTGGTTTGAGATGAGCTATTGGCATGCACTTTCTTTTATCCTTAATCGGCCTTGGAACACAGAATGATAAAAGTAACTTAGCAGAGATTATGAGTGACAGTGGAAGTGTTTACCATGCGCAACACAAATCGATACCGGTGTATGTACTCAATCGAGGTATGCAATGTAGGAACGTTATAGCTGTGCGCAGCTCTAAAGGTAAACAAATTATTGCAACACCAGCTTACATTGTTTCGCATAATTGGGCCTTTTCTATAGCGTATAAGAATTAACTTATTCCACTGTTAATAACCCATTGCTACAAATTTATATGCCCCTAAATATTGTTTGTACACAAACGCTTATTATTATAGTAGTCAGAGAGAAACGTTTCTATAGCTCTGGTAACATTTTCAGGTGTTTTAATATGCTGTTGAAAATTCTCTTTCGTATGGATGTTTTGTGCTCATTACTCAAATTTCCTAAGTTAACTGCATCAGGTCACATAATTTATACGTGCATTTAACTACATATTCATTTCTTGTAGATATTGTAACAGTTGCCTGTGCCTCGCTAATCCCTACTTGTGATTTCTGAAGTTTTAGATATGTTTTTCAAATTATCTGGTTGCTCAAGTGAGTTACAGGAACACAACACTTCAGAGATGGTAGCTGTAGCACAACGTTAGGTCTAATACTCTTTTAGGCCTTTCTCTTTTTGTTGGGGGGGGGGGGTCACTACTGTTCAATATCGGGCTGAAAATATGCCATGTGCTTCACGTCTTTAGCGTAATTGCCGAATTCAATATCAACTCGTATTTCGGAGAAGTTGTTGACACGCTTAGTGTCATGTTGAAAGCAAAATACAGCTACTCGATAAGCGCGTCGATGTGGATAAAAATTTCTTGTAAAACTAGAAAAGCACTCCGCCAAGCAACGCAATTACAAAACATTCAAATTGGTCATCAAACAAGGATTTTCTTTTTCATCACCCAAATGTGGTTCTTTGTATCTCTTGACATTCCTGACACTGCCTGCACTTTTCTTGTTGTTCCGTCCATAATTTTTGAAGTTTTGCTCTGATAAACAAGAAGACAAGCATATAGCTAAACACAAACCGACAAAGTGATCATCACGAAGATTTGGTCATTTACGATTTTTAACATTTCTAACAATTTCTGCATAGATCATAAATATGTGCTGATAACTTTTTGGGTTACGGTACTGACAAACATGAAACTGAACATGGAGGCAAATAAACTGACTAACATATCACAAAAGTTTGGTCATCTGCTCTTCCTAAATTTTTTATTTTAACTAGACCACTCTGAGAGCGCATACCTCTGTTAAGTAAGGCAATTCGACAAACAAAGATTGAAATTAGTCCTGAAATTAGGATTTCCGTTTTATCATCACCAAAATTTTGTCATTATTTTTGTGCCTCTTGACAGTAATAACAGCTTCTGTAATTGTCTTGAAGATTCATTCGCAACTTTTTTGAGTTATGTTATGACCAACATTTTGACAAACATTAGTCAAACGCAAAAATGGACAAACAGATCAACACAAGAATTTTTTTGCTCCTACTAATAACTCTAACAATTCCTAAAAATTTCTTAAAAATCAGTCCCTTTCTGAGTTATGCTATCGAAGAAATAAAAACAGTTGTGCGGACCTTCTGCAAAAGTTGATCATCTGTTCCTTTAACATACCTTATGCAGGGGCCACACTAGTCATTCATCCTTGCAACTTGCTGTCAGGACGCGCAGCTCGTACGTCTTCGAGCAGCAAAATTGCTGCTAGCAACAAACAAGTTGCGCCTACGTGGCGAAAGGTCCCTTGAGGTTTTCTATGGGCAACTAGTTGGTCGTACAGCCGCGTAAATCAAATTTGTATTTACAGTATGATTCTGAGTGCTTTTTAAAGCCGCCTTTTTTGTTATTTGTAAAGTTTTTTAGTTACTTATCCTACGAACTGAGATAAAGTAAAAAATCTGTTGACATTATGGCGTTTGCGCTCATCGCTGCAAATTTCTGCCGTCAAATCGCAGCTCTGTGCGTTTTCGCGGGCGTCCATTTTGATACTTCCGCGCGATTTAGGCAGCAAACAAAGCAGATTCATCCGCAAAACGAATAAACTAGGCGTTCCATTAGTCTTTCTTGTTTCTTTATAGACATTTTAAAAGCCTTTGAGCCACTCTGATTTCTATTTCACTGCAAGTTTGACGAGAAATAGGAAACTTTACTACAGTAGTGACACTTGAGGAGAATACTGAGCTGACGGTAAACATTTTATCGCCGTTTTGTGAACGTTGTGTTTATGTTCGTAGATAAAATAAATCTTAGAGCCCTTTGGACTACCTCTGGGGAACAGAAAATTATCGAGTTACCTTTACTTCTCAATCATTTTTGGAGTTGCTCTCCAAGCCAGTCAATTAATTTGATTGAATCTTTACCGCGCCCTCGAAAGCACGACTGCGTGGTCAAAAAAGTATGAAAATGTTAACCTAAGCTCACTTAGCTGTACGGGCATTGCTGTAGCACGATAGAACTGGTATCTGCATTTACAGTAATTGTTTTTCCTAGTTGTATCGATACTAGAAGTAAAATAAGGTATAACAAGTGCGAAAAACTGCAATTTCTTTGGATCAAGAAGCATGAGCAACGAAGTTCTGCGGAACATCTGCGGGGTAGTCTGGACGGGACTTTGTATGGCGGAAGAGCAGCTGCCCGTCGCTAGTGTGTCACCTACAGTCCTTCCGATACACAACAAAGATTTCTGAGTGAGTTGCGCGTTGCTCGTACGAATGCCTAGTGTGTCCCC
>LQNS02015106.1:9343961-9372539 GCA_001587735.2 Parhyale hawaiensis
GAGTCATTCCTGAGGACCTGAGCTTAACAATTTCTTCCCGCAGCTCAGGAGTAACTTTCATGTGAGGTGCCATGTTTCTAGAATGGTGTAATCGTAAGAGTGGCAGTTCTAAAAGTCATGTACACGAAATTGAATGTTGCCAGATGACCGGGGTAAATGTGAGAATTTTAGAGACGATCGTTCTCTTATTTTGCACTACTCTACATGGTTAAACTTCATTTTCAAATGATGAACATCGTTCTCTTATTTTGCCCGCTACAGTATGTTGAAACTTATTCTATTAATGGGTTACGACAGGAGGCTGTCAGCTCGGAACTTTTACTTTGGAAACCAAAACTGAATTTCGAGTTTCCAATTTCATGTCGCAGCCTGTAAGCCGGATCATTTTTTACCATCGTGTGTCGAGCTTCATCCGATTTTTTTCTAAAGTTAATTAAAAATTCAGTATTCTAAGACACCACCCATCTTACTATATTCTAATTTACTGATAAGGACAACGATTTACGTTACCACGTTACCAGACGTACGTTTACGCAAGATGTCACCATAAAACTCCAAAATTCTTAAAATAGGAAACCATTTGTTATATCGGGTTAAGGGTAAAAAAACAAAGCATTGCATATCCTCTACCTCAGACTTCTTTCTTCTTTCCTTAATGATAAAAAGCAGAAGAAAGTGCGCCATGTGCAAATTTAATGAATACGGAACTTGAATGTTTACTGCTGCCATTATACGCCTCCTCATGACTGCATGGCAGTGGAGTTCATCCATCCAATATTGCATTGCCGGGCCGACGCACCTCGCAGCGGTTCAGATTATTCTGTTTCATCTTTTCATTTCGGTTCTACGATGCCAACTAACGATATGGAGAGTGCAGCTGAACTCCATTTGTGTCACCCCGGGTGCTTGAGCCATAATTTTGATGTTGTTACTTGGTTTACCTTGTACAGACCCCGAGTCTCGCTTGCCTTAGCTGCAGCATGGCATGTTTTGGTAGAGCCAATCTAGGTCTGGCAGTAGGTATGGCCGAGCTTGTTATGGAACAGAGCTGTGTTGGTGCGTTGTATCCCACGGCTCCCGCACCAATAAAGTAGGGTTATGGTCCGCAGCTCGCTGCAACCGTCAGACCAAACGCCTCATTTGCCAGGACACTTTAGGTCGCTCTTCTCTGGCTGCTAATGATCTGGAACGTCGGAGTTGCTGGTGTGTGCGACTGTTGAGTTTAGGTGTCTGTTGGTGTGACTGTTGAGTTTAGGTGTGTGTTGGTGTGACTGTTGAGTTTAGGTGTGTCTTGGTGTGACCTCTGCATCGGTGTGTTGGCGTGACTGTTGAGTTTAGGTGTGTCTTGGTGTGACTGTTGAGTTTAGGTGTGTCTTGGTGTGACTGTTGAGTTTAGGTGTGTCTTGGTGTGACCGCTGCATCAGTGTCTGTTGGTGTGACTGTTGAGTTTAGGTGTCTGTTGGTGTGACCGCTGCATCAGTATCTGTTGGTGTGACCTCTGCATCAGTGTCTGTTGTTGTGACTTCTGCATCGGTGTGACCTCTGCATCGGCGTGTGTTTGTGTGACCTCTGCATCGGCGTGTGTTTGTGTGACCTCTGCATCGGTGTGACCTCTGTCTGCATCGGTGTGTGTGTTGGTGTGACCTCTGCATCGGTGTGTGTGTTGGTGTGACCTCTGCATCGGTGTGTGTGTGTTGGTGTGACCTCTGCATCGGTGTGTGTGTTGGTGTGACCTCTGTCTGCATCGGTGTGCGTTTGTGTGACCTCTGCATCGGTGTGTTGGTGTGACCTCTGCATCGGTGTGTGTTTGTGTGACCTCTGCATCGGTGTGTGTTGGTGTGACCTCTGCATCGGTGTGTTGGTGTGACCTCTGCATCGGTGTGACCTCTGCATCGGTGTGTGTTGGTGTGACCTCTGTCTGCATCGGTGTGCGTTTGTGTGACCTCTGCATCGGTGTGCGTTTGTGTGACCTCTGCATCAGTGTGTGTTGGTGTGACCTCTGCATCGGTGTGTGTTGGTGTGACCTCTGTCTGCATCGGTGGGNCTGTTGAGTTTAGGTTTGTGTTGGTGTGATTGTTGAGTTTAGGTGTGTGTTGGTGTGACTGTTGAGTTTAGGTGTGTGTTGGTGTGACTGTTGAGTTTAGGTGTGTCTTGGTGTGACTGTTGAGTTTAGGTGTGTCTTGGTGTGACTGTTGAGTTTAGGTGTGTCTTGGTGTGACTGTTAAGTTTAGGTGTGTCTTGGTGTGACTGTTGAGTTAGGTGTGTGTTGTGTGTCTGTTGAGTTTAGGTGTGTCTTGGTGTGACTGTTGAGTTTAGGTGTGTCTTGGTGTGACTGTTGAGTTTAGGTGTGTCTTGGTGTGACTGTTGAGTTTAGGTGTGTTTTGGTGTGACTGTTGAGTTTAGGTGTGTCTTGGTGTGACTGTTGAGTTTAGGTGTGTCTTGGTGTGACTGTTGAGTTTAGGTGTGTCTTGGTGTGACTGTTGAGTTTATGTGTGTCTTGCTGTGACTGTTGAGTTTAGGTGTGTCTTGGTGTGACTGTTGAGTTTAGGTGTGTCTTGGTGTGACTGTTGAGTTTAGGTGTGTCTTGGTGTGACTGTTGAGTTTAGGTGTGTCTTGGTGTGACTGAGTTTAGGTGTGTCTTGGTGTGACTGTTGAGTTTAGGTGTGTGTTGTGTGTCTGTTGAGTTTAGGTGTGTGTTGGGTGACTGTTGAGTTTAGGTGTGTGTTGTGTGTCTGTTGAGTTTAGGTGTGTCTTGGTGTGACCGCTGCATCAGTGTCTGTTGGTGTGACCGCTGCATCAGTGTCTGTTGGTGTGACCGCTGCATCAGTGTCTGTTGGTGTGACCGCTGCATCAGTGTCTGTTGGTGTAACCTCTGCATCGGTGTGTTGGTGTGACCTCTGCATCGGTGTGTTGGTGTGACCTCTGCATCGGTGCGTTGGTGTGACCTCTGCATCGGTGTGTGTTGGTGTGACCTCGGTCTGCATCGGTATGTGTTTGCATCGGTGTGTGTTTGTGTGACCTCTGCATCGGTGTGTGATGGTGTGACCTCTGCATCGTTGTGTGTTTGTGTGACCTCTCCATCGGTGGCTGTTGGTGTGACCATTGGGTATTGAATGAAGCTTCACTGTATCTCGTACCATCCAACTCTTTCAAGCTGAGTTGGAAAAGGGTTTAAACATAACTTCTTCCAATTCGTACGTTGTTGCTTGAGGGGAGCGCTTAAGAAATTATTGCATAAACTATAAAAAACTAAATACATAAATGCGCAATTATCTATTTAGTGTTGCCGAGATTAGTGCTTACCTAAACACTCCATGATTTGTGTTTGGTTATACAGTTTCTCTCAGCAGGTAGTCAGCAGTTTCATTCAAGGCTCATAAATTCCGAATTATTTGCTTTCGATATTGCCCGTGCCAGATGCGAAAGCAAAACATTCAGAAAGTAATGTGGCTGCAAAAATTATATTGAGCAAACGCAGAGGTCAACTGGCAGTGCGCCACTTTCTCTCTGATGTTGCAGTTTTGAGGCCGGCAGTTGTGGAGAAAATAGGGACTTTTGGAGGCACAGTTAGTTGAAGGTTGGGGTCATTGTACGTAGAGTTCATGCTGCGCCATGGTCATTTCGCTCCTGCGTTACCTTGCCACTGGCCTCCGCATTTCGTGGCTTCGCACAGCTGTGGCAATTTCAAGTGCAATTTCTGGGAATGATTTATCTTTTCTTGTTGTTAAATTTCTTGCAGATTTTTCCCCGTGTTTCTTATATTCCATTCTGACTTCTAAATAATACAATTCTAAGAGCACACGAGCACCGATGGCATCACATGTGATAGCCTCTGAAAATGCAACATACTCTTCTATTGTGTCCTAACTATCGTGTGTTATTTTGAATGGTCCGAAGATTGTACTTTAATTATGCAAGTATATTTGCCTCGTCAGTAATGACAACGATTTTTTTTTGCCAATTTAGGCAATTTTCATTAGAGTTTGACAGGATTACTATTCCAGATTTCAAAATCTAACCATTAAATATTTATGAACTTCTCATCTGGATAACATCTGATGAGTATGCATGTATAAATAACCTAATATATTAGCTATAAATATATTTACCCTTAAACACACGTTGTAACTTATTATACATGTAGTGTTGATGATACGAACTGTAGGGAGCCGCTGTTCGCTGCCCTCAAAGGGCACTTGGATGGTCCATCTGCTTGAGTTAGTTGGGTTTACAATTTATGAAGATCACGCCGCCTGTTAACTGTATTGGCTACCTTACATAGCGTTTATTAGTCCTTCCCTTCATGTTTCTTTCCCTGTTCACATTTGCTTCCTTTTCATGCTGTTACGGTCATTTTCTTCTACCCAGACGTGCTGTTCCCATTCCCAGGATTTTTTTCTTCATCTTTTCCAGTTTGCTTTTATATTTTCGTCGACATACGAAATATACTGCATGTCCCTTACCTCACTTTTTTCTTAACAGCTGCTCTTGTCTGTATAGGCATGCACGAACTTATAATCACGTCTGCTAATTACTTATTTGGTAGTAAGTGTGAGTGGAAACTGCAAGTCCAGTTGCCTATTGTTTTAGTCGATTCGCACTGAGGCTTCTTCCTGGAAGTAATAAATTTTCAGTACCTTGGAAATTACGGTGTAACTTCTTCGATCAGGACGACGCCCATGCAAGCCAGACTGATATTCTGCAGACCGTCGCCTCCCTCAGTCATGGCGGCAGAAGAGTAGTATTCTCTGGAATTTTTGAACTGGTGGGATTACCTCGACTCTTGCTCGTGACTTAATCGCCCCGAGCCGTGAAGTGGCGCTTCAGATTCCTGGGGGCATTTGCAAATTCTACATTCTTTACAAGAAAGTTTTCTAGGTTCGCGATCTCTAAGCGGATTGCAAGAGATTACAATCGATAGCTAAGTAGCAGCTCACGTGAAGAAGGTTATCAGCGATCTGTCGCTGTGATTGATTAAGATGAATTCATCGTTCCATGAATAAAACGGCTCAGCGTTTTGACGATGTGTGTTTTAAAGATGTAGAAATATGACTGGTTCGTCCGTCATGCGATTTGTTCTCTCGCGCTCCTGCAGCTCCAGCAGTTTGGCTCTCATTTTGTTCATACTTCGTATGCCATGTGTTGTTAATATTACTAGTGTACCGAGCCATTAAAAATGATGACTATGATTTTCCGTTACTTTTCCGCATACTTCGTTACTGACTTGCCTACAAAGGATGCACTACAATAGCCGACTTAAATGATCATAACAGATAAGCGCTCTTGGCTTTAATTTTGCTGCGCAGTAAAATGGTTTCTCCACGTCGGTGGTGACGTGCAGCAGAATTAATTTTAGGAGGCAGGGACGCATCACCTACCGTATAAGTTTGAGCGGCGTATCGCTGCTATTCAATGATATTACTTCCGTCGAAATTTTTTCTCTGCGGCGTAAAATTATATCGTAGTGGGAAGCGATCATACTTAAGAAATATAGGTAATTACTGGAACGGAACGTTCGCGTTGTTCACTCCTCTTTGTAGCTCTACTGCCTTTTGGGAAATATGTTGTTCATTGCTTGGTTAATTATCTACTTAACTTTGAGCATCACGAAGCAAATGAAGTTTCGATGCAGGAAGAATAATCAGGTTCCGTGAGAGTGTTAAAAGTAACGGTAGGTATATAAGAGGTACGTAGCTATTACTTGTGTTTCCAAGTTGGGGAACTATGGGGCGTGTTCAATTTTGATAATTCCTTTCACTTGCCATCGTTTGCAACGTTGGTCTATTTCCGCCTGTTGGTTTCGACAGAGCAGGATAGGATTGTCGCAGTCCCCAACCTTGCTTTATTTTCGATTGTTTTCTTCAAAAGGCACAGAAGATGGACTAATAAAGATAAATAATCAGATATATGCACATTGCTCATTATTATGGCATTTGACCAGTGCCTTCAACCTTAAAAAACGATGGCATAGTATTTATGATGATAGTTCTTCATTTCTATCATCTGTTGTATTTATTGTATTGATTCTGTTTGGAAGTTCGTTGCTTCAGTCCCACTTTCCACTCTGTGTGCTTAAGACGTGAGCGCGGCTAATTTCATTCCTCGTTGAGAAAGCAGCATTCCTGTCCTGCAAATAGTAATTCCTTTCCGGCGGACAAGCTTCACCACAAAAAAATGTAGACCGATGCGTCTTATTCGCCGACGACATTCAGAACTGCTCTAATATACTCACTCCTGCTGTAACACATGAGGACAAAAACTAAGCGGCAACGAAGTGAAGATGTGAAATCGATTCTGCTTATCGGGCGCAAGAAAATTAAACTAAAGACTGGATAAATTGAGTGGATATTGAACAATGGGAACGTCGTCTCTATCAGTAGAATAAATATTGTTGCAACGAAGGAAAACCTTGATGTTACGGAACGTCTGGCATATCAGAAGCAACAGCAAAAAAATGGAAAAAGTTACTTAACTCTACGCTACTTACTTCAACATGGTAATGTCGATAATACTTAGACCTAATAAATAATTTTACAGCCCTCAGAGGTATATTTTCGCTAGCCCTTTCGCTGTCAGAATTTATGGGCATCACTCACTCTCAAGGGCTGTCCCGAGTGCTTTCTCCGCAAAGGATATTGCAGCTGGCCGCAGTTCCTGCTGAGAAAGTTTGTTTGCAAGGTTAGGTAGGTTCTCTATACTTCCCCTTCTGGTCCGCGAGGTGGGCCGCCGAGTGGTGGTAAATGGCTCATTCCTAATTGCTCCCATGTGGGAGGGGTACACGGAAGGGACCCTTCGCGCGGATGCTTGCCATCTTCGTCTTGTTTCGTTTTTCGTCTCTTGACCCTGTGCGGCGTGTCTGAACGAATTTGTTCAGCTGTGCCACATGGGGCTTAGAGATGCTTCGCGCCTTATTTCTCAGCCAAATGTAGCGCACTTCTGTAGGCTAGGGTCAAGACAACTATAGAGCTCATCTGGTGAGTTCACCGTCAAACTGAAATTCTCCGGCAGAAATGCCAAGTAAAACTGCGTTTCGCCATCGTGCCCGCTGCGGCGGTAGTCAAGCTATCACTCGAGTAACAATAACTATAATAATTTTACACAAATATTCCCAGATATTTTAGTTATTCATCAATGATTAAATCAATAAAACTATTACTGACCGTTGTGCGTTTTCCGCCAATTTATTTTTATGATTTACTCATTCTACCAGATTCACATACGCTTGAAGCATATTGTATGCTTAGACATGGCCAGACTGTCAACATAGTGGACACAGCTAGGGCACTGGCCATTTTTTCATCTTTTTCAATTTCTCACTACTTTAATAATACAATTTCCTGTAATATCTACTTCTGAGGAAATATTCAGTGTGTTTTGAGACTTGCTGTTGCTGTCCTGTGATGCGGTTCTGCTTGCATGCGTTAGTTGCATGATTTGGCTCGCTACTTTTCCATTCAACTTTTCGTTACGGGACGCAGAGCTTTTTGTTAGCAATGTTACACTGAGAAAAATTGTGCTGCACTTAAGTGCATCTCCTTTACATGCATTCTTGTCCCAAAACCGAAACATTTCAGTGCATCATAAAAATAAAGTGCATCATGATGATACATATAGGATCCTATGATGCACTCGGCACGAATTGATGCACTCGGCACGAATTGATGCACTATGTGTTTCGGTTTTGTGACAAAGCCGATGATGCAGGAAGATGCATCAAAACAGATGAAATTGATGCACCTGAAGAGACAAACTTTGGAAAACAATAGCGATTTGCGTGTTAGTATGTAACCGCGTCTCGCTTCGCACGTGTAACAAAACTACAAGCTTTTGTTCACTTTGTTTTTGCGGAAATATGTTTTTCTGCCTGCTGCGATGACGCACCAGACTACGCCATGAAGCACCTACGTGCATCCTGAAGCTTCTCTATGAAACACCTACGTGCATCAAAATTTTTCTCAGTGTACTTAAACTGATTCATTTTATAAAGTGCATTTTTTTCTTTTAGTTACCTCATTGTTTTGGTACTTTTTTCTGTCGGCATAAAACTTATTGTCTTAGGACCGATGAGTAGGTATCTGCTGCGCGTAGTGATTTTCATAAACTAAGAAAAGTAATAAACTAGAGTACCCAGCCATTAAATATGGCATCAATAATTATGAAGCTCTTTATTATTCTTGCCTGGAATAAGAGTTTTGTTCGAATAATTATACCTCTTACGTTTAGGCTTAATCTTTCACTAAAGTAACGAATGTTGCGCCGTCACGAGTTTGCGCGAGCAAAATTCCTTTCTGGAAGTAAATGCCCCAATATCAGTTTTCAAATGCTTGAAAGTCAAGTGGCACCAAGAAAATATTGTGTAAAAGAAATTACCGGTAATGCTCAGTGCATAGCCTACTGTATCATGTGTACCAGCAGCCAATTGAGCCGTTAGGTGAAATTTGGCTGCAATAATTAACAACGTTTTGGCCTCTGCTCTGTGTTAAGTTTCAGCTGCTACGAAGAAGTACACCGAAAAATGTTCGAAAGAGCGTATGCATGGCAGGATTAAATACTCGCATCAAAGATACAGCCTTTCATTTTCCTCGTTCAAAAGGAAAATCATATCAAATGTTATTGAGCTGCTTCTCAAAGCGAAGCGGGCCTCTATAGATACAGTATTTCGACTTTCAAATATACATTTCTCAAACTATAGGTTTTTACCAACGTAGTTCAAGGCTAAAATTCCGTGGTATCTCGTTTTTTATTAGGTGAATGTTCTCCTATCTAATTCTTTGAGCGCCTGGTAGAGTGGACTAACCGACCAAGCGAGCAAGCAGGCATGCAAGCAACCAACAACTACCTATGTATTATTATAGGGGAGATATAATGTGGCATACTGTATAGTTAAGGCTCTTCACTATCTTTGTGTCCTGTATTTCACTTGTACTCTTCATGGTGTACGTCATCCATTAATAACAACACTTTCGAGGTTTTGAAGTTATGTTGTAACTACTAAATAGAAGTATTGGAGAGGTGCAGTCAAGTTAGGTATCGTTGATACCTAATAACAATATTTTGTTAAGTGTAAATAATGGAAGTAATGCATTGTTCGATTCATAGACGGTTGTACTAAAGTTTAAACAATTCACCACCGACTTTATTCTTTACGATTGTGATGCGTTGCTATATTCTTCGTCTGCAGTTGTGGAGGCCTTTTGAGCCGTAAACGAACATGTTTTTTTTTTTTCAGTGGGAAGAAAATTGAAGTCTAATCGAAGTGAATATCTGACGCTTTGCTTCTTGTTTTCTTCGTAATTACAACTTTCAGCAATTTTCCTTTTGGTAAAATCGTGCTGTAATCATCCGATTGTCTTCCTCCGCTCGACGGCAATAATCTGGCCGCGTCTCTCAATCTTTCCAATGAAGAGCTCCGAGACGTTATATTTTTTAACGTAGAACCGTTCGCTTCGTCTTCGCTTCCGTTTTCTTCGACTTTTGTCATCGCGTAAGACGATTTGAGCTGATGCGACCTAAGTGTTGGAATTCGGAGAGGAATGATGGCCTGAATTGGTGATTAAGCGAATTAGCATGTCTTTCATTCGAAGATCAGAACTTTTGCAGGGGCATTTGCATTGGAAAGACCTGAGGATGGGTTTAGGTTTTTCTTTCTCGCACTTTCTTGAGATCAGAGCCTCTCGAATCTTGAACGTCACCTTGTCGAGGAAAAAGGCGCCGCTCACAGTTCATTTGCCGAAAGAAATGGCAGGGAAAAAGTGCGCCCCATTTTCCCCGACTCGCAAGTCATTTCTGCCTCTCTAATGGACTTCTGTGAACTGCAAATTTTGTGTTATTGTAACACCGGAGTTTATTGCCCTATTTTCTTGGTATTTCATCCACTTTTTCTGACACAATTTTACATGAGTCAACAAAATCGCGCCATGAAGTATTAAGTATTTTCTGCTTATTTATGGCAATATATAACAGAGCAACTGAAGTAAAAATACGGTCACCATTTCTCTATGAGCTGTTTTCGGTAATAGTGAACTCATCCAAAGCGAATAATTGGATGGGTTACGGGGTAAGGTTAGTGCGGCCCGATGTAAGTTGTGGTGTTGCGCACCCAGGTGAGGGCAGTCGGCACCTAATATCCCTCTGTTGTGGTGGGTTGTTTCCAGGGAGTTACCATACAGTAGAATGTATTCGAAAAAAAAAATTTCCAATCTTGCTCGAAAAAATAAGTAATTAATGACTTACGTTGATGAAATTTTGCCTTAATCTACTGTATACGGTAGCAAAAGCGTACATAGCGGAAGATATTACTAGGACTGTGTTTATATGTTGAAATAATACGACTACAGTAAACTCAAATTATATCACATTGCTTAATCATTATCGCGAATATTCTGAGAAGCCAAAATTTTCCTTCTTAACCGAATGAGTGAATCAAGATAGCTCTCAGAATGATACTATTTATCTTTGAAAATATTTTCGAAATATCCTTCTAGAAATTGAGCAAGACGTTCCTCTTTGCATGTTTGAGCACATGGACTTCGAGCTACAAAAGAAACAGCCATGGTTTTACTCGAACGTTTGCTGTACATGAATGCAACTTTGCAGTGCTTTCGCTTTTAAAATTTTTCGAATTTTTTCGACTTTCTGCTCAGTATTGTATCCCGTGCGTAACCTTAAATTGATAAGTGTTGTATTCCGTGCATAACTTAAAATTTCCGTAAACATCACGGTGTACATCGACTTCTACAGCTGCGTTGCAGTGGATGAAGTATTCTGATCTTCGTACATTGTTCTACGGTTTTGATCTGAAAAATTGCTCAAAGTCTTTGCAAGCTATGCTGTTCAAATGTAAATTCAATAGTTATGTGCGCTATAAAATGCGTCTGGGATGGCAAAACAATGAATCTAATAATAAGTAGAGCATTCTGTGAGCGCATACCTCCGCCAAGTAAGGCCACGGTAACGGAAAATTCAAATTGGCTCTGAAACCATGATTTCTTTTGTATCAACTCCAAAATCCAATCATTTGGGCCTTTTAATAGTATTAACAGTTTCTGCAATTTTTTGAAGATCCCTCCACAACTGTTTGAGTTATGCTGTTAACAAACATAAGTCAAACATACAAACGAGCCAACCGATCTGCACCAAAATTTAATCATTTTTGCCTTGTAACACTATTAAAAACTCCTGTAAATTTCATAAAGATCCATTCAAAACATTTTGAGTATTGTGTAACAAACAATATGACGAACACAACTCAAAAATAGAAACGAATCAGCCAATCTGAACCAAAATTTAATCATTCATGTCTTTTAATTAACATTACTAACAATTCCTGGGTTTCATAGAGATTCACTCAAGAACTTCTTCAGTTATTGCGCTAACAAACATAAACTCAAACACAGCAACAAACGTACGAACGAACACAGATCATCGCAAAAATTTGATCATTTACTCCTTTACTCATTATGACATACCTAACAACTCATGTAACTTTCATAATAATCCGTCCATAACCTTTTGAGTTATGGCATTGAGGCAACTAAACAAACAAACGGATGGACGGATCTTCACCAAAAGGTAATCATCTGTTCCTCCTAACATACCTAACAATCCCTGTAAATTTCGTTAGAATCCATCCATAACTTCTGAATTATCTTTGTGACAGACCGACAGACAGAAAGACAGACAAAGAAACCAACAGACAAACCAGACGAAAACATAACCTCCTTGGCGGAGGGAATTACCTACGCTGTAAACATATTTTACTACTTTGAAGTACATGTTGGTTTCGAAGAATTAATTATATGGATCTAATCTGTTTTCAGTACCTACGCTGTGAAAATATTTTACTACGTTGAAGTACATGTTGGTTTCGAAGAATTAATTATATGGATCTAATCTGTTTTCAGTACCTACGCTGTGAAAGATATTTTACTACATTGAAGTACATGTTGGTTTCGAAGAACTAATTATATGGATCTAATCTGTTTTCAGCTTTCATGCGGTAGTAATATTAGTATCTAATCTCGACGCAAAAATATTGCCCCAAAGTTCTCGATGCCCGGCTGGAAGTAACCGTTTATCGCCAGTTATGGTTGAAATGATTTATTTCAAGATCTTATTGCAAAGGAAAAAGAGCGCTTACTTTATACCAGGCAAATTTTACCATCAAACCTTTTCATTTTTACTGTGTTGCTAGCCTCTATCGTTGCACGGACTTTTTGATGCCAAAATATTTTTTTGTGGTCTTGAAACTCACCGCACAAAAATACAACGCTTGAGGCAGATTTCGTCGATTGATATACTGAACAATAATATTACAACGCGGCAGCAGAAGGCCTTGCGTGCTGCACAGTTGTGCTGAAGGTCCCGGGAACGAGCCCCGTGACTGGTGAGTGTTCTTTGTGGCTTCCGATGCTATGAGTCAGCTAATTGCTTGGTCTGCCTAGCTACTGAGGGGGCACTTACCTTAGGGTTGGTGGGGCTCGGGTCGTTGAACCTTCCGCTAATGCGCCACAGTTTTTAGCGGCCTGTGATCGGCTGCAGCTGTACCTACTCCTATGGGGCCAGTCGCCCTATGCAGCACGAGCCCCTGCTTGTGAAATTCCCAGTCGAGGGTGTTGTCAAAGTTGACTTAATCATTACCAATTGCTGTAAAATCCATTATCGTTGTGTTTAGCGTTTCAGATGCCACAAAAGAGGGTTGACTCTTTACCGCGTTAATAGACCACTCGTCCACGGCTCAACCAGTGCTATGCCTGGTAAAGTGAAGGTTTAGTCGGGGCAGTTAAGGATTGTTACGTTCTCCCATTATTTTACTCGGTGCTGCGGCTCATAGTTATATTTTGCACCTGTTGAAACAGCGGTGCGCGTACCTTGAAATGTTTGTTTCTGAACTGGAAAGGGTTTGGGACAGTAAAAGGTTTTGGAGTGGAGGGTTCGGAGCAGTAACAGGTTCGGAGCAGTAACAGGTTCGGAGCAGTAACGGGTTTCGAGCAGTAACGGGTTCGGAGCAGTAACGGGTTCGGAGCAGTAACGGGTTCGGAGCAGTAACGGGTTCGGAGCAGTAACGAGTTCGGAGCAGTAACGGGTTCGGAGCAGTAACGGGTTCGGAGCAGTAACGGGNAATACGGTCACCATTTCTCTATGAGCTGTTTTCGGTAATAGTGAACTCATCCAAAGCGAATAATTGGATGGGTTACGGGGTAAGGTTAGTGCGGCCCGATGTAAGTTGTGGTGTTGCGCACCCAGGTGAGGGCAGTCGGCACTTAATATCCCTCTGTTGTGGTTGGTTGTTTCCACTGAGTTACTATACAACAGAATGCATTCGAAAAAAAAAATAATTTTCCAATCTTGCTCGAAAAAAATTAGTAATTAATGACGTGCGTTGATGAAATTTTGCCTTAATCTATTGTATACGGTAGCGAAAGATATTACTAGGACTGTGTTTATATGTTGAAAATAATACGACTACAATAAACCCAAATTATAACGTATTGCTTCATCATTATCGCGAATATTCTGAGAAGTCAAAATTTTCCTTCTTAACCGAATGAGTGAATCAAGATAGCTCTCAGAATGATACTTTGTATCTTTGAAAATATTTTCGAAATATCCTTCTAGAAATTGAGCAAGACGTTCCTCTTTGCATGTTTGAGCACATGGACTTCGAGCTACAAAAGAAACAGCCATGGTTTTACTCGAACGTTTGCTATACATGAATGCAACTTTGCAGTGCTTTCGCTTTTAAAATTTTTCGAATTTTTTCGACTTTCTGCTCAGTATTGTATCCCGTGCGTAACCTTAAATTGATAAGTGTTGTATTCCGTGATAACTTAAAATTTCCGTAAATATCATGGTGTAAATCGACTTCTACAGCTGCGTTGCAGTGGATGAAGTATTCTGATCTTCGTACATTGTTCTACGGTTTTGATCTGAAAAATTTGTTCAAAGTCTTTGCAAGCTATGCTGTTCAAATGTAAATTCAATAGTTATGTGCGCTATAAAATGCGTCTGGGATGGCAAAACAATGAATCTAATAATAAGTAGAGCACTCTGTGAGCGCATGCCTCCGCCAAGTAAGGCCACGGTAACGGAAAATTCAAATTGGCTCTGAAACCATGATTTCTTTTGTATCAACTCCAAAATCCAATCATTTGTGCCTTTAATAGTATTAACAGTTTCTGCAATTTTTTGAAGATCCTGCCACAACTTTTTGAGTTATGCTGTTAACAAACATAAGTCAAACATACAAACGAGCCAACCGATCTGCACCAAAATTTAATCATTTTTGCCTTTTAACATAATTAAAAACTCCTGTAAATTTCATAAAGGTCCATTCAAAACATTTTGAGTATTGTGTAACAAACAATATGACGAACACAACTCAAAAATAGAAACGAATCAGCCAATCTGCACCAAACTTTAATTATTCATGTCTTTTAACATTACTAACAATTCCTGTGTTTCATAGAGATTCACTCAAAAACTTTTTCAGTTATTGTGCTAGCAAACATAAAATCAAACACAGCAACAAACGTACGAACGAACAGATCATCGCAAAAATTTGACCATTTACTCCTTTACTCATTATGATATACCTAACAAGTCATGTAAAAATTTCATAGTAATCCGTTCATAACTTTTTGAGTTATGGCATTGAGGCAAACAAACAAACAAACAAACGGATGGACGGATCTTCACCAAAAGGTAAACATCTGTTCCTCCTAACATACCTAACAATACCTGTAAATTTCGTTAGAATCCATCCATAACTTCTGAATTATCTTGGTGACAGACCGACCGACAGACAGAAAGACAGACAAAGAGACGAACAGACAAACCAGACGAAAACCTAACCTCCTTGGCGGAGGTAATTACCTACGCTGTAAAATTATTTTACAACATTGAAGTACATGTTGGTTTCGAAGAATTAATTATATGGATCTAATCTGTTTTCAACTGTCATGCGGTAATATTTTGTAATAATACGCAAAAATATTGCCCCAAAGTTCTCGATGCCCGGCTGGAATTAACCGTTTATCGCCAGTTATGGTTGAAACAATTTATATCAAGACCTTATTGGAAAGAAAAAAGAGCGTTTACTTTATACCAGACAAATTTTCCATCAAACCTTTACATTTCTACTGTGTTGCCAGCCTGTATCGTTGCACGGGCTTTTTGATGCCAAAATATTTTTTGTGGTCTTGAAACTCACCGCACAAAAATACTACGTTTGAGGCAGATTTCGTCGATTGATATACTGAACATTATTATTACAACACGGCAGCAGAAGGCCTTGCGTGCTGCACAGTTGTGCTGAGGTCCCGGGAACGAGCCCCGTGACTGGTGAGCGTTCTTTGTGGCATCCGATGCTCTGAGTCAGCTAATTGCTTGGTCTGCCTAGCTACTAAGGGGGCACTTACCTTAGGGTTGGTGGGGCTCGGGTCGTTGAACCTTCCGCTAATGCACCACAGTTTTTAGCGGCTTGTGGTCGGCTGCAGCTGTACCTACTCCTGTGGGGCCAGTTGCCCTATATATGCAGCACGAGCCCCTGCTTGTGAAATTCCCAGTCGAGGGTGCTGTCAAAGTTGATTTAATCATTACCTTGCTGTAAAATCCATTATCGTTGTGTTTAGCGTTTCAGATGCCACAAAAGAGGGTTGACTCTTTATCGCGTTAATAGACCACTCGTCCACGGCTCAACCAGTGCTCTGCCTGGTAAAGTGAAGGTTTAGTCGGGGTAGTTAAGGATTGTTACGTTCTCCCATTATTTTACTCGGTGCTGCGGCTCATAGTTATTTATTGCACCTGTTGAAACAGCGGTGCACGCACCTTGAAACGAATTGGTTTCTGAACTGGAAAGGGTTTGGGACAGTAAAGGTTTTGGAGTGGAGGGTTCGGAGCAGTAACGGGTTCGGAGCAGTAACGGATTCGGAGCAGTAACGGGTTCGGAGCAGTAACGGGTTCGGAGCAGTAACGGGTTCGGAGCAGTAACGGGTTCGGAGCAGTAACGGGTTCGGAGCAGTAACGGGTTCGGAGCAGTAACGGGTTCGGAGCAGTAACGGGTTCGGTGCAATGATGGGTTCGGCACAGTACCGGGCTTGGGTCTATAAATGATATCAGGACAGTAGAGGGTCCTCCGATTGTCTTATCTGGTGCTACGGCGTTCGGCTGTAAGGAAACAGCACTTGGTGAGGTATAAAAACTTATATTGAACGTATAGAATGAAACGGTTTTTGTTGGTGCACTGAGTTGCAGTGCTTCGAAATCACCCAGCCCAGATATCTATAAGTTAATGGTCAGTTTTAATCTTCTGCAAGAAACTTCGAGAGTATCAGAAGTTTCGTGGGCTGTTTTTTAGTAGTATTTCTTATATGTGGAACGTAACTGCTTCTTCTATATTCGAGCAATGCAAATAAATCTGGCGAGTAACTGCATTTGAAGGATTTTGTTCCAATGAACATAAGAACAGAATCTTGATTAAAGGAAACTGCCTTTTGAACGGAAGCTATTTTATTGTTAATTTTCAGTGCAATTTGTTCACTTCAACAGAACGATGTGTCTAATTGTTTCATCATGTCTTGCACTTGAGTTTTATCGTGTTCTTTATATAGCTTACATTTGCGGCTCCCCATAAAGTTCAGTGTGCAATAAACTATACGGAAATTCAGCAGATGTTGGAATTTTCCCCGAAACCTATTCTATTCTGATATCAGTTGCATTTGCTACAGAATGCACTTCTCCTCTGAACCTAATTCCTTCAGATCGGATAGCTTCGTATGTGCTACACGTCTCTGTTATTTTGCAGCAAACAAGAGCTTTGGGTCGCTCACTCGGCTAGATTTAGCATCGTTAAATCTTTTCCTATCGAATTCTGCAACTTTTACGGTATAAAATACGTATACATCGTTCGGGTCTGCTTCTAACCATTTTGTTGCGGATGGACCTTCTGGCCGGGGTGGGAGAGATGAAGTAATTCCCGCACTTAATTGGATTTAGTAATTGGCAACGATCGAAAAGTTGCACGATTGAAACCTGGAAAGCTGAACACGACCCCGCCTCTACAACAGGCGTCGGACCTTCCGAACGAACCGTTCTGTATTGCTTTGCCTTCAAATTTGGATGGGCTTCGGAATAGCTTTGCTGGTCCATTACAATATTGCAGACTTGCAAGTTGGGCGCGTGCCCTTTTTGTCCTATTCCCTGTAGAGCTGCACACGAAGAGATGGGCTCGGCTTCCTAAGACAGCTGTAATAGTTGGTGTTGTGAAGGAACATGAGCAATTGGCTTTGCGAGGTTTCTTTTTTTCTGGCTACTTCTATCATTTTCCTGATTTCTGCTTGTTGCAGTTTTTGGGAATTTTTTACTTTGAGGGAGCCATTCTTTTTCTTTGTATTTGGTCCGATTGTTATGAAACTTGCAGAGTATACGTAGACTAGTATTAGAAGTACATTTTATTCCTGGAATATTTTTTTGCAGTAATTATTTTTGTAACCTAATCTAACTTATCCTAACCTACCCTAATGTACCCTAACCAAACATAACAAAACTGAAATTTAAGAAAAAAATAAAATAAAATGTTCTTCCAATTCAATTTTATGTCTACTGGGCGAGTTTGATAACAACCGGACCATAAATTACGAAAATAAAATGTTTGTATTGCAAATATGCCAACAACGACACCACAACAAAGAAAGCTATACGTCCACACTTTACAACGACCACCTGTAAAATGCTAATTCCTTGAAAGGGAATTCCAGATTTCCCTAGAGCTTGGGACAATTTCACAAATATTTATAAAAGAATACAATTAAAAACTTCATGCTGTAAATTAACACTTCATGCATGTCTCAATCTCTGCGGTTGTACATAGGTAATTAATTGCATAATTTTCAAGTATGAACTTGGAAGAATTCCCAAAATTGTAGTGGAAATTCATACACTATCTGAAATTCCGAAGTTCTGGGGTAAATCCCTCAAGAGTTGCAGCCATGCATTACACGTGCGCCTTGTTTTTGTTGATAAAGAAGATGAAATAACCTCAACATTTCTTCAAAAACTATTGGGCAAGTAAAAAATTTTCATGAATAAAATGTGCTTAAAATTCAGTTTACGTACACTATTCAAGTTTCATAACTGTCGAACCATAAATGAAAAAAAAAAATAGAATGGCTCCCTTAAAGTAAAAAATTGCCAGTATCTGTTCCTTTTTATCGTAACTTACTGTTTTCATGTCCAACATCCCTTCTTGCTTGAGTTCCCCGTTATATCTTGGCGTACGACGTCCCCCATACTTTAATATTTTTAAAATACCCATGCAATGACGATAGGGAGGCTTCAATCAGTATTTCTAATAATGTTATTAAACTTTAACATTGTTTTGCTCTCTCTTCTTCTGTTAGATGAAGTCTTTTCATCTTATTGGGATGCCTCTTTATTACACTTCAATGTTGTGTTGCAATTAGAAATCAGTATATCATACCAGTTTTGATACATTGGTTACTCGCCTTGAGAATCCATCCATCCTTCTTGATCTGAGGGTTAATCCACTCCCGTGCTGCACAACCTCTGTCCCAAAGCAACGCTCAGAACACCAATGGAACATTTTAGGAAGCTGTGCTTCTTCAATAAGCCGGCTTTCATACCCCAGCAAGTTCGAAAGCGCTGGAGTTTACGTTAGGCAGTGGGATTGGGTTTGCGTTACTTCAATTTCCAGGAAATGATGTAGCCTATCAAAGGCCGATAATCTTTACTCGTTGACAGCAGGAGGTGATCACGAGAGTCAATATGGTAGAATGTTTGATGGAGTCCGGAGCTGTGTGGATTGCTCACAGCCTGAGACCTTTTCTGAGCTTCAGCAAGACTTCTCATGTCATGAAGGGAGTTGATTTTATCTCCAGACTAAATTGGAAGGCTCCGGATATTGCTAGATTGGTCCAGGGAAAGTGGTTTTACGTGGTTCTTTATGGTTACGGTGGTCAAGGGGAAGCTTATTCGGCTTCCAGTGACGTGAAACCGTCATACGCAGTGATAGTCCAACCTGGTTAAGAGTACCGTATGCCTCAAGATTCTTCCTCACTGAAAATCATTGCTATTCTTAGAAAACGAGACGAATTTCATTTTCGTTTCATTGCAGGTAGGCAACACGGCAGTGAACGTCAGTGCACTATCATGAACTTAATCCTGACAGAATGGGGCTTAGTGTTGCTTGTGGCAGAATCTTCAGGCCGTTTCATATGCTGCGTCCCCTTCTTCATTCGACGGTTGGAACACAAAATGTTGTTGCTGCGCAGCGAAGCATAATCAAATACAGTGGAATTCTCTTTGCACGACACCTTTGGAACTGCATATCTAAAACGCTGTTTTGTAATACGGAGTAGATCGTGTGTCGTTTTTATGGTTAAGGCATATGCACAGAAAACTATTTCACGCCGGTGTTGAAAAACGTGTCTACTTTGTATAACCGGATTTACACTTTACACTATTGATTTTTGTTCCCCGTACGCAATAGAAAAATGTTCAAACGTCTCTATATGCGTCCTCGTAAACACAGCTAAGTCTGTCAAAAACATTACTAAAATATTAGTTGTTCAGTCAGTCGACTTATAGCAGGTATCAGTAGTCATGTCTGGTTATCATTTCAAATTTGCAGTAAATTAGAACTTAAAGAGCTCTGCAGTTTTCTACTGTCTACCATTAAAAAAAAAATCAAATGCACGCTGAAGTTGAAAACTGGTTCTAATCAAAGACTGCCATCTAATGTTCTTAAGTCTTTTCCGTGATAAAATAAGGCCGCGTATTTTATAAATTCGTGCATACTCAGAAGGAAGTACAGTTTTACTTATTCCTCACAAGTTAACCAAACTGTGATAAATGTTGACCCCAACTCAACAGATCCTTTACATGCAGTCGCCGGTACTGGCTAAACGTAAAGTGAACTTGACGACATCTGTTAGATGGATACAAAACGAATCGCCGTGTTGGATAATAGTGCTGGATGGTTGAAAGCTTCTCTAAAGCTGAAAACATTACGACGTTGGTGGAATTTCATTATATAATATGATAATTCATGATGCTAGTGGTATAAAGCTGATCATTAATTTATTTTTATTTTTATTACATCGAGCTAAATAATGAATTTTATGTATGTCGTCTAAAGCTGATTTTTTGCACGTCTAAAGTGGAGTAACGTTGTTGGGAATAGATATGTTTGGTTTGGTTCTCGTCAAGTTGCACTTCCTAAGCGGAGTGCGCTTTTAAGCGGCTGTCGCCTTAAAGTCTGCTCAATGTTCAGCGAGATCCAGTGTTCCAAATTCAAGGGCTATTAATTAGTTCATTTATCTTTCGTGTTTCAGTGAATTACTTTGCTAACAGTTTGGTTCTGATCTAAGCAACTCTTCGTTGTTTATCGTGTTTCTGAAGATTCCATCCTTAATAGCCGTGGCTACTTTGTCAAGAAGGCTAAATAATAAGAAAAGTAACTACTGAAATAAACGCTCAAGTACGCGCCGTAACTAGCTATCACATTGATTTCCTTTCACTCTCAATCTTCCATGGCTATGTATGTAATTCACTACTTATAGATATCCATTATCCACATATACCATAGGTTCTAATGCATAGCCTCGGCGAGGTCTTCGAAAAATCTTACCTTTAATGCTCACTTTCCTAGCAAAAATTTTTATCGCTTCAGAATCTAGTACTGTGATTCTCTTTAAGGGGTCTATAAACCCCCTAGACCCCCATGGGTCTACTTTAGATCCCCCACGGAGTCTATTTAAAGAAAACCTCTGTTTCCCCGTTTTGTATTTTTTGTATTTAAAGGCTGAAAAATTCTGCAACAAAAAACGTATGCCATCCAGTAATAAAGTAAAATTAAGAAAAAATCTAAATGCGTGATTTGTTTTACCCTTTAAAATAATGCACATTTTCTTAAAAAGCGTTTTCTTCTTGTATCAGAGCAAATACTAACTTAACCTAAACTAAATTCCCCTAATATCGTCAGTCTAAAATTAGTAAAGGTTTCTTTACATATAAAGTTACAACCTCTAAAAATATAGGGTGCATTACTTTTTTTTTTTTACAAATCTGATGCAATTTGAACCACTGATTGGCAGCAGTAATGGATAAATTCTTATTAAATAACCTTAACTCTAGAATATTTTTGAAAAAATAGCCCATTATAGAGAATTTAGTTATAATATATTCCTTCTTAGTTTTTTAATATTCTTCATTACTGTGTGTATTTTACTACTCTGATTGCATTTACGTTACGCAGTTAATTGCTTCCGCCAAGGAGGTTATGTTTTTGTCGTGTTTGTCTTGCTATTGGTCTGTTTTTCTTTTTGGCTGTCACCAAGATAATTCAAAAAGTTATCAATGGATACTTTGGATATTTACAGGGATTGTTAAGGCATGTTAAGAGTAATAAATGATTAACTTTTGATGAAAATCTGTTCATTTGTCTGTTTGTCTGCCTATATTTTTCTTAGTACCATAACTCAAAAAGGTATAGAGAGATTTTCATGAAATTTACATGAGTTGTTAGGTGGCTATATTATGAAGAGTAAATGACACATTTTTTTATCTGTTTGTTCGTTTGTTGCTGCGTTTGATTTTATGCTTTTTAGCACAATAACTCGAAAAGTTATGGATTGATCTTCAAGAAAATTACAGAAACGGTTAATACTATCAAAGGCACATATGATTTGATTTTACTGTTGATACAAAGAAAATCGTGGTTTCAGGACTAATTTGATTTTTCGTCAGTGTTGCCTTGCCTAGTGGACGTATGCGCTCTTATAGTGGTCTAGTTAATTTTGATAAGACAGTGATTTTTCTTTATCCTTTGCAAGACAGTATTTACCTAAATGTAGCATAATGCATACATTCAACACTAGAACTATCGAGGTCTATGACAGTGAACTGCGCTTTTCGCAGGGGTCTACACTGGTTAGTGATAGGGAACCACTGATCTAGTGTATGATTTTAGCGCTTGGGGAGGCCAAAACTTTCGTATGGGTGTGCTTCCTTCTCTTACTTTGTACTTCTGCTAATATTCTTTTCTACTGTTCTTATTCTTTCCTATCTAACCTTTTACGTGAGTTGGTTCCACTGTTTAATGTTTCATGTCTCTTTTCTCATCGTTTCTTTGAATCGCTACGAGCAGTAAAAATAAGGAATTAAAACTAGGAATGTTAGTCCAATTGTTCGTTTACATTGAGAGATGCATTTGATTCATCTCTAAAATGTATTAGAGCACGGCTGAGTCTGCAACGTCAAAAAGAGAAATCCCCTCTCGCGTTTCTTCACTTGCTCCCTATACTGTTGATGATCATTCGTTCATTCAAAATTTCCTACTTTTCCGCTGCTAAAGTCTGCGCGAGTCGTCGATACTTTGCATGAATGATTACGCGTAAATGCTCCAGCGACGAAATGTACGCTTGATTGTAAATATCCCAAATATCCTTTAAAGATCGGACGGAGAGCTTGCATTGTCAGGACAGAAAAATAGACGAGCAAAGAAGCATTTATAATCATCACCCGCGAACAAAGTGAGAGAGGTGATATTTTCGTTGAAGATTTAAGTATATAAATTTGTTTATATATATATTTCGATACGTACTGTTAAATGGCCAACAATTTTTCTATGCGGACCATTATTTGGCCGGCGTCTCGTTGTAGGTACCATGAATTTGGTACGTCTATTGTCCCGGGCAGTTCAAATAGCATGAAAACTATTTAAAACACCGTAGATTTTCTCCGGTGCCAGGGTCTTTGAAGGCGGACGGCCCCGTATAGCTCTCGCGGGCCTTCCGGCTTGCGTGAATGGGCCTCCTCTGACGGGCCGGGGCAATATGATGCTTCTGTGGACGGTCCGCTAATAGGCACAGGCCGTCCGGCTTGTGCTTGCTAAGCGGTCTGTAGATGTCGGCCGTAGCGGCTGGCTGCTTTGGCTAGTGTGGGGATCCTTCTTTAGGCGCCAGACTATGGCTGATACTGGAAGGACCGAGGGTGCAGCCGTCGCCGTGTGGTTCCGTTAAGGCTTTAGCGGAGGGATCCTAGGAAGACCTGGGAGTGCTCTCTACGCCGTTTCCAGTCCGGTAAGGCTAACCAGTACGTGTTCCTGGTCGTGTGCCAGACTGCGAAAGCGGTCTTCCTGACAGGTTACCCACTCAGGCGTAACCTGTCTTTCGAGAAAAAACTTAGCTAGAAAGTTGAGCAAAACCAAAGTATCTCTTTAGCTAGTTTTATCTCGGAATATGTTGGCAAAATTGGGTCTCCTACCAGCTCAAACATCAAACAACAGTTGATCAAAGTCTAACATATGTAATTACTTAATTGTATACACTGCAGTAGGTTTGCACTTAGCTGTACAAATACAAATTTAATATAATACTCGGTAAAGTTACACGTACAAATAGTTGTCTCTATCGTATACCGTGGACAACACTAGAGAATAAACAGCGTTAAATATACATTCCAGCGGTGACTCAACTAGGTTACAAGCGTCCGTGGCGCGTCGTTGGCGCAGTACAGACACCAGGCGTAAGCCTACTGGGCGCTGGAGAGGAGACTGCTGCGCGATGCATCTAACTGGCTTAGGCATACTGAGTGTTGTTAAGGGTGACTGTACTATTGCCAGTGAGCGGATTCCATGTGGCCCGACATCCGGTTTGGTCTCCTTTTACGAAAATATATCAACGTTTGAACGCTCGCCCACTTCTCGATAGTAAAACGCGTTTGGGATTCTGCCACCCACCACCAGCACCACCATCACCCTAGTACAGCAGCCCTTCCCAAAGAGCTTTTACTCCGAGAACCTTGTAGGTTAGGAGGCAAGGACTGGTTTGTCTAGTGTACTGTATTTCAAGTGTTTTAAAGTGTTTTAAACTGTATTAGGATATTAGAAGAACCAGTCCTGGCTTCCTAACCTACAAGGTTCTCGTCGTAAGAGCTCATTGTTGGTTAGCTATTCGTTACTTAGCGTCGATCTTTGATTGGCCTTACTTAGAATCGTCATTATAGCGTTTATAGCAAGATTAAAGCTATTTTAAAAAGGGATGTACCTCAATTAGGTCAATTCGACATATATTTATTTGTATATATTTATATTTGTCTGTTTACCCAATAAGTGGAGCAATGTTCATGATTTTTTGTAGGGCGTTTGGTGGGTTGACCTAGATGTGACCCATGTCAAGAAACCAAACTTAGCTGACCATAAAAACTGACGGCGTTGAATTTTCCTCCACCGGGGCGCATATTTGCCTCCAGCGCGGCAGATCGTCTGGAAGAATGGGCCGTTCTATTTTTTTTCCTTTGATATTATTGAAGAGCTAATCCATGGAAAGAATGCGGCTGTGCCCTAGCGTCGTTCATCGAAAGAGACTTCGTTGAATTTGCACCCTACCGCGGGTGGTGTAACGCCATCGAGGAGTTCTAGTATTATCTTTCAGTCATCGTTGCCAGTTGCTATCCTTCACCTTGTGAACGTGCATCTACGTTACTTCCGCCTTCAGTGCACAGAATTCTGAATCAACCGTAAGAGGCGTGTTTGAGTGTTTTTTATTTCATTAGGTATCTCTAGGGGGCAAAACTATAATTGTCATTTACCGTCTGAACACCAACTGCTATGCTTGACCCTTACGTTGGCTTGCCAACTGACACACCAAACAAATGATCACAAAGTCCTGGATCGACGGGAGATACTTTTCCGAATTAATGCGCTCTCGCTGCCAAGCCGCCGTGGCCGCCGGCGGCGAACAAGGCGCAGGACGGACGCTTGTTTGCTCAGGCTGGTCTTTGCGTCGGTAATTGACGGGTCCTGTCGCCACCACGGCTTCGGGAGCTTCAAAATACCTCGCGCTGGCCTTCCCTCCCACCGGCTAATGAACAACAAGTCTTTTGCTCTTCTTCGGGCTTTGTGCATCGCGAGTGAGATTTGGAGTTTTTTGGCGAAATGCTACAGACTTTGCTGGCGTCGCGCTGGCAGTGGTAACGAGCGGTAAAGTATGTATGGGGCGTTAGAGTTTGGTAGGGAAAGATGTTGTAGATTTGGCGTTGCGCTGTCGATGGTAGCGGGCTTTAAAGTAAATACGAGGGGCTGCACAGTATGTACAGTCGCTGATTTGTAACTGCGTATTATTTGTTAATAATTTAAGCGTGCGGTTCTCAGTTGAACCTTTGAGAATCGTGTATATTATATGTATATCATGCAATGAAATGCGTTAGAGAAGAAACATCGTATTGTTTTTTTTTTAATCATCATTATTAAATTTCGTAGAAACTTAGCCGCGTCCCTATCACAATTGGTAAAGTTCTATATCTTAATTTACGGCGACATATTGCATACATTGGGGCATTTGAGGGTCGACTGGTTTGGCCCCACATTCCATCGTCCACTGGGCTTACAAACTTCTCATGCCAAACTCACACTCTTCAGAAGTTATCACAGATTTCTAGAGAATTTCAGTTCCTATACAAAAGAAGCTCACCTTGGGAGTACCGTACGTATTCGTAACACTAAAAGTGAAACACGTGATTTTACGAAATCCTATATTTAAATTGCGGAGGATTTCATCGCTGAACCTAACCTTTCCTAGGCTACGTAATTAGCACACTTTGTCAACGCACCTCGTCTAACCTGGAGCACATCTTATTTATCCAAACTTACCCCGTCCACTTGTAAACAATTTCTGAAATTTTAGGGATTTGGTGAAGTAACGGTTTTTACAATCTTATGACATATAGGAAAATTTAGTTAAATCGTGAAGTACCTGCAAGATTACCTAAATATAGCCTATTTATCCCTTCGTTGATTGCTTAAACCGTCGATTTCGCTAAGTCTGTCTGTATCAGGATATGCGGTTTCGGTTGGTATTAACGGATGGTGATAAAAAGGAAAGTTAACAACTGTACGGAGGTCTGTGCAAATGCGTTCGCTAGTATGCGCATTTTGACTGCCAGTGCTATGTATTTTTACTCCTGCTTCTTAGTACGGAGATGAATGAGCAAATGCAAATGATTTACGGGCACTAAATAGGTAGACGCTCCTGAAAAACCGGCGATGCTGACGTCACATGTCAGTGACAGTAATAAAGTGATGGCAATAATGATAGCACATTTTGAAATTTTGTAATAAGTTTGAAAATACTGCATCAATATAGTTGAAATTTTAAGTGAATAATGTTACTTTAACAAGTTACCGATTCCTTATAATCATTATTGTATTCGTTGTCTTTTCAAAATTTTACCACGAAAATAATAGTTTGTGGGTGCAAATCGGGTGGAAATAAAGATAGCACATATGGAAAAAATTGTATTTTAGAAAATAATGAAAGCAAAGAAACATAATTCTTAATATTTACAAGCGTTGCCTTTTGATTGCAACACACCTGTACACATCGGTTATTCATAGGATTAATTAAATTAGCGAGCATTTCTTCAGGGATAGCTTCCCAACATTCATTTATGTTCTGCCACAAGCTTTCTTTATCATGAAATTGTCTCCCATTGGCGTAAACATGCCGTGAGAGTATCCCCCAAAGATTCTCAATTGGGTTTAGAGCAACTGTCCAATATGGCGACGCCGGTTTGTTTTGATATTCTACTCTACTCTGGATGTAGTAACGCGGAAATGTAATTTTTTTTCAAGTTGTGCTATCTTTATTATTTCCACCTAAATTCCAACACAAATTTATACTTTTCATCATAAAAGTTTAATCAAATAGTTTATAGGGAAACTATGATAAGAAATAGGTAACTAGTTGAATTAAGGTTTTTATGTCAAAATTTTACATGATATGGCGTAGTATTTTTTAAGCAGGAGCGCCACTCTTCTGACATTTCTTGACAGTCCTGGCAATTCCTGACGAAAATCGTGACAATTCCTGCCTGTTTGCGTGGGGCAGGATTTCAATAACCTTTCATTTAACTATCCTCAGGGGCAGTAAGGTTTCCACCTTAGTGCAGGGGAGTGAGGACGTCTCCCAGGTCCCCGAGTCCATTTGCCATTGCATATTTAATAATTGACATCAACATTTTTTGTTTTGTGTTGAAATTTAATTGCTTAATTACTGTTTTGTTTCAGAAATTATAATTCTTCTTTTGTTCCTCAGAACAATTATGCCCAAGGTATCAACAAAATATAGCCCTTCATGGGAAATTGAATTTCCATTTATACAACGTGGTCCTTCAGAATATGAAGCTCGCTGTGTAAAATGCGACTCCTAAGCAATTAGAAGATGATAATGCATTGATTCAAATAATTATTGAGAGAAAAAAAAAATCTACAGAAACCACTAACTTCCTTGCGTGAAAAGAAGGGAAAATTACGAAAAAAGTCTGTCAAGTTACATTAATTACTATGTATGTTTCCAAATATTCAAAGTGATAGTTATGTAATTTTTTCCAATAATAAAAATAGTTATTTCCCATTTGGTTATTTGTTAAATGTGTATATTTATTTCAATGTTTTTTCTGTCTAAAATGAATTATTCATAACTGTTCTAATTATATATTCATGTTATTTTTGTAAGTGTGATATCGAATTCTCTTAATTTTATATTTCATATATAAGTTCTTTTATGTTTAATTTCAGTAAAAATGTTGCCTGAAAGGCTTTTTCTTATCAATTATATAATGGAATCATAGTACGTCTTCAAATAGTCAAAATGCTTGCTATTTTTGGAAAAATACAATATTGGCAGGAAATAGCAGGAATGTCAGAAATTGGAGTGGCACCCCTGTTTTTAAGTTATCGAAAAATTCTGAGTTGTGCTATCATTATAGCCACCTCTTTATTCTCGATAACTAGTAAATTAAAATATTAACTTGCTTCTTTAACTTATAAATGCCTCGTTTAGCACAATTTAAAGATTATTTTATGTTGATGAATATTTGCTTGTTAGCAAATTAATGATAAAGATTTGGTCCGTATTAACGGAACGCTGGCCACAATAAACGGAGCTTCTTTGCGTAAATGCACAGCGTTTCATTCTGTTAGTGTAGAATTGGTCGCATTATGCGGCTGGTCATATCAACAGGTGTTCCTATTCAGCGACAACGACTGTGAATGGAAATTTATGATTCAAGAACTATCTTGCCTTTTTTCTGCTATGACGCGTGGGAATGTGCTGACGTACCGTGAGTGTCTCATTTCCCTAAGGTCTTGAATTAGGTACTTGGCTTTTTCGAGCAGCGATTAATTAGTTTTATTGTTGATCCTAATCGCGTGCTCTGTACCAAAAACTGCAATAGCTGCAGACATCTCTGAATTATCCGAAAAATCTCCGTTCTATGTTCCTATTGAATCATCTTTGATATGTCTTCTTCCCTCGCCTAAAGTATTGATTTAATCTGCTCACCAGTTTGTTGGAACATTTATTTTCTATTCTTGCGAAAGATTTTCTTTGCTCGACTCCATATGGCCCATGTGAACTGTTCCACTCCTTCATCTTCTCGCTAGCCTCATGAATACTTTCATCAACTCCTGGAAATTTTTCCATCAGGAGCTTGGAGGCGCAACATTTTGTCCCTCCTAAAAACATTTGTCCACTCATCAATCTGCGCGCCGCCCCCTCT
>LQNS02015106.1:9416221-9426590 GCA_001587735.2 Parhyale hawaiensis
GGGTCTTCTCCAGTCAACCCAACAACATCAAAAGATTTAATAACAACAAAATTGCTACGCCGTCAACCCGCCTATCAAAGAACCCATTAAAATGCTTGCTCCACGTTTTCGCTACGTTCAGCTTTTGGAGCAGCTTTTATTGAAGAATGGTAGGATATTGAGATATCCGCGAGCGCGCCCTTCTGCAGATATTGTCCTCCTGCATGGGTTCATATCCGCTCCCCCACCTCTCGTGCTCGGTCTTTTCTCTCCTTTGATTTGAAGTCCCCCTTCTGGTGACAGTGATTGATCCTGATAGTGATCGTTATGAGAAATTGATGGATCACTGCGTTAAGAAACTTGGAATATTTTGTGCAAAGAGAATCTCACGGCACTAATCCAGCTTACAAAATGCTCTTTATGTTTGTAGAGTAGCGCCCTATCAGATAGTGATGCCGTATTTGCCTCATAAATGATGCCAGTTTAGGTACCGTTTGCTCATATCAGTAGCTTAGACATATTAAGGATAAAATCCATTTTCAATCATGCAATGCTGCATGGAGGGTGAATCCTCGTGTGTTCGTTGTGTCACTTTCACCCAGATGATCTTGCACCCTTGCGGTACTTTATTTGATTATGTCTTTGGGACATCTTTCTTTCATTGACGTTTGTACTTCTCATCATTGTTTTGTTACTCCTACATTACATTTTTTTTTGGTTTTCATGACCTGCATGGCCGCCGCCTGTTCCCATGCGGGGTGGTCATTTGTGAATAATTCTCCCTGGTTTTAAGGTCGTGCATATTCTTCCGTGAGCTCTTTTATAACATCGCAGTGGGTGGGATATCTTGCAGTATAATAATTTTCCAGCTAGCGTTGTGCTTCATCAAACCCTTCACTTTTCATTGAGAAAACTGTCCCAAATCCAACGCTCTCTCGGATGATGTTTGTCCGGCTAACTGGGTTTACGTCAGCACTTTTATTCGTATTGCGTCAGAAGACGTTTAGCGGATAGTGTTATGAAAAGTTGGGCTGAAAAGAACTTTGATGATTAAGGTGCCTGCTAATTCTAAAGACTCTGGTGACCCAAGATGCCCAATTATTTACTTCTATAAACTCAGCCCTTGAAGCTTTTAGGTCCTGTGTGAGTGACGCAGTTGATGACATGAGTCTGAGTTAAGTCATATGGCTTTCTTCTGCATCATCTTTGATTCTTTCACGCTTCTGACTTCTGCTGACGATCTGTTTTAGCTATTTTTTATTTTGTTACCAGCGCCCTTCGCCGCCGTGTAATAATGCAGATAAAAAATTGCGTCAATGAAACTTGATGTTTTTCATGGCTCTCCCTCTTGGTTTTGCTTGGAGAATATCCCTGGTTCTTCGTTTTCGTTGATCTTTGAATGAATCCGTGGATCATGAGCTCTGAGCAAATAATCCTTTGTTTGGGGAAAGAAGTTAAATGCAATATCCATGTGTTTTCAATGGTTGAGTTCAAATTTGGCAGTACTTTGGCCTCTTTCAAGATTTCTGTGCACGAGTTTCTCGGATGGGTTGACGTACTAAAACACTTGTATCTTCTCTCCTTCTAAGCCTATAGAGGTGAAGCTTCACACACTCACAAACACCTTATCAGTCCTTGCTGTTGTCTTTCTCTTGTGCCCACATCCCACCTTGCGTGGCGATATGGTCCCCGGCAGGGAGTGTGGTAGCTAATTTTTTATACTTGGAAGAGCGACCCTACTCGATCGACATTCAGTTCGACAGCTACGCCGTTTACCGGCACTCCGTGCTTAATTAGGTTGAGGGCCCGAGTCATTTGTTCAATGGTAAGCTCTTCCGACGCATTGTGATGCCTTCGTGGTTTTCTGTATGGAGCCAAAATAAGTGAAAAGGTAGGATGGCCAAGGCCCGTGGGTCAGCGCAACGTACGTGTACTTTGTTCGAGCTCGGATAGATAGATCACAAGCTGACTCTGTAGCATGGATTTGTATGTGGCGCGGGAGAGAATCAACACACGTCATCCCACCCTCCTCTTTCCTCTCATATGGTGAGGAATGCGAAATCAAAGTTATTGGCTAATTATGCGATAACTTTGTTTCTGCGGCACAGGAGTAAGCTTTAGTTTTGCGGCCACTGTATTTTGTAATATCTGAAAGAAAAGCTGGTAAGAAATTTATCAACTGAGTGAAAAGGGGTTGAGATGGAAGGAAGTTTGAAACTCGACCACTAAATCTTAGTTGTTATAATATGCTTGAGATGCATTTTTATCAGCCTGCTTCGCTTAGAAAGGTAGCTACGTACTAGTTGTGTTAATTGGTGTGCTTTTGAGAGCGGGAGATGAGTGGCTCGATCTTCGATGGAGTTTCCGTTCTCACCGCGAAAAATCCATTTCGCGTATTTTTTTCCCCTGAATTTATTCGTTGCGGTTGATATTTCCTACTGAGCAGAGGCCAATACCTATATTCATTGCATTGTCAGTTTTTGTTGCCTCTAAATTATTGTGATGAGGTTACAGCTGGTATCCAGGTTGCGCTGCTGAATTCTTTTGGTCAAACTAGATAGTCCGTGCGCTGGTTGATTTTCGAGCTTTTGAAATGAAAATTCGCGATTCTACTTGCAGGTGAAAAATGCTGCCCTCCGAACTCATAATGACATATATCATCACAACTTGCGTTGAAATAGTAAGAGATCAGTCACAAAACAGGTGCCTATTTTTTTTTTGCAGCAAAATGCGTACCACAAGCAAGAACAATAAAAACGTTCATCAAAAATTCATTGTCATTTTTGTCGGTTGGGTACACCATGTAGTTTTCCTAGATTTAACACCATTTCTCTAACAGAATTATTGGCCCCTCCCGATGTTGTTCGATAATTTTAGCTTCTGGGGTGGCCCGGCGTACTGTTAAGAGTTACAATGGCCTCGAATGGATCCAGTGGACGTTAAAGAGTTAACGCTTTTGGTTATATTAATCTTGTGTAATGCATCAGCGACAGATCGATCATCCAACGCAACTTTGTAGTCTCTTCCAACGCAACTTTGTAGTCTCTTCCATATCGTGCGTTGCCGCTTAGTACAAAGTAATAATAATAAAATAAAGCGTTCCTTCAGTAATGGCCTCAACACCATTTTCCTAATCTCTCTCCCTGACAGATTGCTCTCAAGAATCTTAGGACCTCAGCTTTATTACATGAAAGAATCTCCAGATTCTGCCGGCATTATAGCAATACCGCTCTTGATCTATAAACTAACTTACGAGTTTAATGGGAAAACTTACCGACCGATCGATTGGACGGTGGGTTCTGGATTGATGGTTGCAGCCCCACGTGGTTGAGATAATGCCTTGGTCTCTCACGGACAGAGTTTCCTTTCTTAAAAAGTTGCTCCACTTTGTCATTGATGTTAAACTTGTGTTTCGTGAGCATAGAGACCTTGAGCTTGCAAGCGTCGAACAGTGTGAGCGTAAAGTGCCCCCATGGCGGGATGCGTTGAAACTCATTTTCCGTATGGGACACAACGCTCTGCAAGGGTGTGTCCACGGTGAGCTTTAGCACGTTCGATTGGGCGCCGAAATTAAGCACTCGAAACTAAAGATAGGTGCGCTAGCTTCGATCCGGGCAATTGAGTTTCAAGCATTGTCCCTTAATCGGTTATCCTTTAAGCTTAAAAAACTAAATCTTTCTCCAAAAAGTGAAGTTTTCTGCCTGCTCAATGTAATCGCTTTGTTTCTAATACTTTCAACTCGATTCAAAGGGGCAAAAGCTTCTGACTGGAATTTTAAACAAGCTAAGCTTCAAGGGATTATTTTGGGGTCCAATCGAACATGCTCCTGGGCACTGTTCACCACCCAGGAAAGTACGTAGGTATTACCCCAAGACGAGCATCTCTACCTGTGCGACGACGGGATTGATTTTCCTCTTGTGCTCACCCAGCATGGCTCCCGCAGGTTTTTCTGCCAATGCCTGGTACGTAAGGTAAGCTGGTATGGGGACGACATTTCTCTGTGCATTCTAGGCTTGCAAACCCGGTGGAAGACTGACGTCACTACGACCTCCAGCACGCAAGAGTCGTCACTTTACTACGTACGAAAATCTTATACTTTCAGCAAAGTTTCGGAGTAGTTTTGCTTCAGTGTGGTTAAGACTGCACTCATTACCTACAGGTCAGGCCTTCGATTCTATACCAGGGATGAAAAGTCGTGATGCTTGGAAGTGTAGCGTTAGCATTTGTCACTGAGGCAGAGAAGGAGCCTTAGCCGAGACTTCCGTCTATATGACACCATAACTCGGACAGTCTGTGGTGGATTTCAGCCGTGCACGGATAGTAGATAGTAGTAGTCTTCTGTGACGTCCTCGGGATCTGCCAAATCTTCACCACAATTGTCAGCCGGCGTATTTCATTACTAGATTGAGCCAAATCTGGTAATGAGATGAAGTTGGCAGTCTGGCAACGAACAAGCTTGCATTTTGTAATAAAGCTCAAATAGATGCAGTCTTAATTCAGAGTATAATTAATCCTATTTCCCCCCCCCCCCAAAAAAAACAAATTATAGCTTCAGACAATTATTTCTCACAAAAAAACGACGTAGCGCCAGATATCGTGTCTCTTTGAATGAAAACTTGCTTATGGTACTGAGACTGAAAAGCAATGGACGAACTTTCGCTTGCATAACCTCCGTAGATTCTAAAACCCGTAAGCACTGCCGCACGTAAGTGTGGAAAGCGCCCGTATGATTACGCAGAATGTAGCAAAAGTCGTGTCCGCACTGTCGTATCCACACCGTTGTGTCCATGTTACAGTGAATCCATGAAACCAGGGAATACACGTATTCCCTAGTAAATGCGTGTATTAGCTAATTCACGCAGTGAATTAACTATTTACTAGTGTCTGGAGGGCGACATATGACAAAAAAACACTAGTTACGGGTACATGAAGCTAACCAACAATGAGCTTTTACCTCCGAGAACAGAGGTTTGGTCCTCCAGGACTGGTTCCCGTAGTGTTCTAATGTATATCAGACTGGTATATATTATAGAATATTAGGTGAACCAGTCCCTGCGCGCCTAACCTCTGTTCTCGGATGTAAAAGCTCATTGTTGGTTAGCTTTATGTACCCGTAACTAGTGTTTTTTTTTGCCATATGTCGCCCTCCAGACACTAGTAAATAGTTAATTCACTGAATGAATTAGCTATTACACGCATTTACTAGGGAATACGTGTATTCCCTGGTTTCATGGATTCACTGTAACATCCACACCGACGCGTGACCACACTGTCGTGTCCACACCGTCGTGCCGGGCGCAGTGAAGTCGACCGTACGCTCCACGCTCGATGGGTGCAGATGTCCACTAGAAATTCGTTGTTCACGCTCCTCGATCCAAAAAAAGCTGCAATTTTTGTTTACTAGTAATAACTTCATTCACTTCATCAGCAATCATTGTGGATTCAGATACAAGTTATTTACATTTTCTAGAAAAGCGCGCACTGCTAACTGTGCTTGGGCTCATAATTATTTCAACAGTCTTCTGTTTATCACACGGTGGTGTTTACGAGGGCCTAGCTACTCGTTCAAACGATTGGCTCGGGAAATCCGTTATAATGGCTGTCAAGTGAATAAAATTTTCAGTTATGGTCAGTCGGCAATTTTCTGTTCCTCAAACGCAGTACAAAGTGTTCGAATACCCTATTTATTTTGTCTTTCAAACACGACTGTGTGCCCAGAAAACGTCGATAAAATGTCGGCCATCAGGTGAGCTTACTGAACAAGTGTCACTATGCTGTAGTCAAGTTTACTGCAGCTATTGAGATTTGTAGTGAATTAGAACTCGAAGAACGTTTTGGCTTTATAATGCAATATAATTGATTGCTCTTATGAGTGTATGCTTGTTTCTAGATCTTTGGTGTCAAAGAAATGTATTATTCGCAGTAAATTTAGATGCATAGTGAGTTTGGCGGTAAGCTGGAAATCTGATAATGAAAGTTGTTGCATCTGGCAGAAGACGTCTGGGACTGGGAGCCCTGACCTATGCTACACCGCCTGAATTCTGTAATGAGTAATTATTTCTTCTCATAAAACTGTGAACTAGCTTTCAAGATAACCGTGTTTTCCACTTCAACGTATTTTGTTCATTATAACTTATCTACAGAGCTGAAAATTACAGAGAAGCGGTAAATAAAGAATAACTGCGGCTCCTTATACGTCACAGTATGATGCCGGATGCTGTTTTTTCCCAAAATGACGATAATTATTGTCTGTGTTACCGCGATTATTTAAATTTATTGTACGCTGATAAATATGATCAATGATGGAAATGACAGGCTTCCGCGTTTTGACTTTTAATTCCATGATCAACATTACTAAAACTAGATGAAGGAAAAATCAAGACTACAGTTTTCCGTACAGAACGTGTTGACGACTTTTGTTCTTTGTCTTTGTTTTTCTGTGGACAAAGTTGTTGCATATCATGCCATTTTTCTTCCTTTCGCATTTATATACTCGTACCTATTTGGTCTTCTCTTCTTCCTTTTTTCCTCACCAATCTCGGTTTGCTGTTCTCATGCGCCATACGCGGTGAACTTCCATGATTTGGGTTTTCTTTTTTACTTACTATAATGCTTGCCCTTTGTTCGATGCTCTGTTTCTGTTGTTATGAAAATGAATTATGTAACTTTGAGTTTCATATTGACATTCTCTGCTTGTCCTTTGCCAGCTAGTGTTGCTGTATCACCGAATTGGGCATGNCATGATTTGGGTTTTCTTTTTTACTTGCTATAATGCTTGCCCTTTGTTCGATGCTCTGTTTCTGTTGTTATGAAAATGAATTATGTAACTTTGAGTTTCATATTGACATTCTCTGCTTGTCCTTTGCCAGCTAGTGTTGCTGTATCAACGAATTGGGCAGGAGTTTCATCGAGTCCTATCTTCCTTGAAAATTAATTTATATTGCTTGGGTAACGTAAAATGTAAACTTTCCTTTATTTTGGATCGCTTTTCACGATGGTAGCTTCTTATCCCTTAAACTCTTATTTTTGAATTCTTTTCAATTGAGTAGAAAAAAACCTGCAAACACTAGGCAATTACTGCACAATGTATACTTATGTTAGTAAGTTAAGAGGTCAATTTATTACATAATAAAGATGATACCAATTCTTGTTACAGTATTTTTAGCTGGCATGTGCAACATCGAGCATTTAATTTTTTATTCTTCGGCGGCGTTTAATTATGAGGGAAAATTGTCCACTATGAGAGCAGCAAAACTTTCAGCTCCTGCTGCAATTTAATTCATCATAAAACAGTGGAAATTTTACGGTCGTGCGCCCGCTTGAACAAAGAGAAATTTGAAGCGCTCCTGTGTCGCGGCTCCCTCTAACGCAGTCAATTTAGATGATTGCCAATGCCAATCCTAATCTGCTGGCCTAATATGATTAATTGATGATCACATAGGTCAGCCCAAAGTGAATTGCCCTTACAAACTTCGTTTTCATTTTTTAAGAGGTAAATGATGCAATTTTAGTTATAAGCATATGCGCTTTCCGCAGAATTAATCAGCATTTTGTTGCTCTACCTTCTGTTTTCAAGCAGAGTGTGTAGCGACATAAAGGAGAATTAGTTTTAAGGACTGCAAATTCAGGTTTAGGTTTTCGTGGACGTTGCTGTACTACGTTGACTTTCTATTAACTTTCTTGTGTGATAAAATCCCAAAACATTGGTACAGAAATATCTTAGTAGCAACAAAAATACTTGAAGCTGATAATAATCTCGATGGGAAAACATGGCCGTTAGCTCAGCGTGTTGCATACAGTGTTGAAGCCATCAGTGTGTCATGTGCTTCACAAGACGCGTTTTGGCAATATTCTCCATGTAATTTGACTAGCGTCTCTTGTTATTGCCATTAATTTTAGAAAGCTGTTATCATCTGTAGCCGAGGAGCACTGCAGCCCAAAGATGCGTCCAATGAGCACATGAGAGGGAGAACAAAATGAAGTATTTTCTGTTCATTAGAATGTGAATAATGACGGGAAGAAACTATGCGGGTGAAGAAAGCTGTTTGGAAGTTTAAATTAAAGCTATAGATAGGATACGACTTTGGTTCTTACCAAAGGCGAGCTAAGATGCCCAAGATATTATATAGATCGCCGAGGCTAACCAAAAAAATCATTTTGTCACTCACTATAGCCGGTATTAGCCATTCTCTTTAGTTTTTACTTTTTCAGAAACTCCGGTTTTTGACGTCAAATTCCCTACATTGCAATTTCAATTACTCTTGAGAAGGCTTTTAACCCATTGTTGTCGTTCCAAGCGTAATCAGTGTACGAATTACTCCTGAAAATAGATTCAAATTGACAAATGAAACGCTTGATTTTGCAGTTCGAGTGAAATGAAATCTTCCGAATCGAACGAAATTATATCGCTGGAGTGGGCGAATGGAAGGCACCTTAGCCGAACCACATACGGTATCTAGTGTTCCTAATGCGAAGGCTTTTTAGATACTATCCCTGTGTAGCCGTACGGTATCCCTGTGAACAGATTGTGCCTATTTTAACGCTGCTGGTCTAACTAGATCAATTTTTCGGAGCTGTATAGGTGATAGTATATTGCTTTCCCAATCCCTGCGCCCGCGACACCGATATACAGTATAGGTACTCATCCCCGAACTGTGATTGTCCCTGGGGCTCGGACACTCATTATTTTGTCTCCTATACATCCTCGCATTCGTTGCGCTGCATCGGGGTGTAACAATCTGTGATCTATAGAGAACCGAGTTGTTCTTAAACACCACTTGTGGAACTTGTTGACTTGTAAGTTGTGCCTGACGGGCTACATTGTCAGAAGAAATCGGGGGGTGAGCAGGTGAGCTACAGTGCTAATTGTTCGTCGCTGAAAAGTAGTCCTATTGTTCCTTATTTAATTCTAGATACATGCCTCGTTATATCTGTGTTTTCCAAGCCAGTGCGTTTGAAACTCTGACAGCGTTTTCAGCCATCAGCTGAAAAGTTCTACCACTTTCTGATTCCTTTTTTAAAATTTAAAATGTAGATAAGCTACTAGAAACAATAATAATTACTTACTATGAGCTAATAATACATGCTCTTTGGAAGAGCAAAGTTTCAGTAGCGAAAGGTTCTATGCCGTAAGTTATTTGCTGTGAAACGGTGCGAAAAAAAACTCGTATTTTAAAGTTTACGCTGCGTACTCTGCAGGCTCAGCAAAGTACCTCGCACAGTTTCGTCTCGTGAATAAATGCAGTGATAAGAGAGCGGAAGCGGGCGGGGAGAAAATAACTTCATGACTCCATTCCGTAGGAGCGAAATGCGCTAGCAGGCTGGCAGCTGATGAGAGGATGGCGTGTGGCGAGAACTTGAGTAGCCTCTTGCATGATGGCCGCATAGATTAACGATTGGGGACACCAACCAAACATTTCCATAAGCTTGCGATGACTGGTCACTGATTGCAGCGCCGCTGCTGATGACTGGCCCGTTGAAATTACCCTTACCTGGGCGACATGGCACTAAATTACCTCAACACGAATTTGACGGAATACGGGGCTTGCATAGACGTCCTGCGTGCTAAAGAGTAAGCGATATCCTTACTTGGGGCATGACACTAAATTACCTTGGCACGAATCTGCGAATTTGACGAAATACAGGCCATGTACTGGCGTCCTGCGTGCCACAGAGTAGGCGCCTCGGGAACGGATGACGAACTTACCTCTTCACGAATTAACGACAAGAAAAAAAAAATACTTCAGCTACTTCCATCCTGTTTCATTAAAACGAGAGATTTTTGGTTAGAGCTTCGCTATAAATTAGTTCACATTAGTTTACCCTGACTTGATATCGTACTGGTAGAAGTACGCGTATGCCAAACTGACAAACAGGGAAGCACTAAAGTAAAGTATGTGAGGACGTGTGCTGCAGCATCGAATTTCATTTGTGTCCAACGGAACAAAACTTTGACAACGAGAAACTTCGAGAAAACTCCTCCATGGGCAGCGCCGGCCGGTGCAAAAACGCAATGCCGGCACAGAGGTTGGCCGCCGGCACACGGTAGCGTGAGTCTGAACGCACGTTGGCCGCACGCACACGGTAGCGTGAGTCTGAAAGTAGGTTAGCCGCCACGCCGGCACACTGTGGCGTGAGTCTGAAAGTAGGTTAGTCGCCACGCCGGCACACGGTGGCGTGAGTCTGAAAGTAGGTTAGCCGCCACGCCGGCACACGGTAGCGTGAGTCTGAAAGTAGGTTAGTCGCCACGCCGGCACACGGTAGCGTGAGTCTGAAAGTAGCTTAGTCGCTACGCCGGCACACGGTGGCGTGAGTCTGAAAGTAGGTTAGCCGCCACGCCGGCACACGGTGGCGTGAGTCTGAAAGTAGGTTAACCGCCACGCCGGCACAC
>LQNS02015106.1:9433882-9448915 GCA_001587735.2 Parhyale hawaiensis
GTACCGAGACCTCAGTGGTGCAGTACCGAGACCTCAGTGGTGCAGTACCGAGACCTCAGTGGTGCAGTACCGAGACCTCAGTGGTGCAGTACCGAGACCTCAGTGGTGCAGTACCGAGACCTTAGTGGTGCAGTACCGAAACCTCAATGGTGCAATACCAAGACCTCAGTGATGCAGTACCGAGATACCGAGACCTCAGTGGTGCAGTATCGAGACCTCAGTGGTGCAGTATCGAGACCTCAGTGGTGCAGTATCGAGACCTCAGTGGTGCAGCATGGGGACCTCGGTGGTGCAGTACCGAGACCTCGGTAGTGCTGTATCGAGACCACAGCGGTGTAGTGCCGAGACCACAGCGGTGCAGTACAGAGACCTCAGTGGTGTAGTACCGAGGCCTCAGAGGTGTAGAATCGAGACGTCAGTGGTGCAGTACTGAGACGTCAGTGGTGTAGAATCGAGACGTCAGTGGTGCAGTATCGAGACCCCAACGGTGAAACTCCCGGTTGACATGGCAGTGTAGGTCATGCAAAGTCGGCGTGTTTTGAAGTCTTGAGCTAAACTTTGTGCAATAGTTGGGTCATTCGTTGAAATATTCAGTGGTGCCTGGTTATGCCAAATTGATTTGTTCGTGGAAGCGGCTCAACTAATCAGAATTGAAAACAATTAACGACGTACTAATGTTTAATTAACTTATATAAGTTTTTAAAATTTTTGACTAAAGCAATCTAGTAGTATGTATAGGAAACGCGCTCGAATTCCGATGCTCCATTTTATAGATCTCATGATTATTTTTTCTGTTCGGTTCGAGTATTGTTCATTCGATTAACAAAGTCCTTGCTCATTGTGATTAAGCATTTAGAAATGCCACGTGCTCTTTAAAATTTTCTGCGTATGCACGTGTATGTTGTGTCAGTTAATTGGAACTCATAAGCCATTACTGGCATTTTGTGAAATAATACATATCTCTTTACTGCACCTATGGTAGGGGAGCTCGCATCCCTTGCGGTTGTGATATAACTTTGTAGAGGGTGCGAAATCTTTGTTGATACACTGTTGCAAAATTAATTTAACTGAATTTGTTGCCCAAATTTAGCATCAATTCAGTTTTTTTCTTCGACATAATGCGAGTTACTAATTTTGTAATGGTGCGAGAACGCATCAAAAGCTTTTGTGGGGGCGAAAGGCATACGGAAAAAAGGTTGGGAACCACTGACCTATGAGCTTTAGGCTGCACAACGACGCATATGTTCTCACTTGTCGTTATATCTCTAGTTCCCGTCTAATGGTTAGTCTAATTGCACCACACTATAGACGGCTCTATAGGGTACAATTATTCTAGTGATATTCACCGCCGCTAAGTAGTTCCCACTAGTTGTGCATTGGTACAGTTATGATATTTTATTTATTGTCGTCAAAGCCGCTTCATGTTGTAGCTCATCTGTGCTGACGTGCTGAAGCATTAGTTTCTGTAACTTCTGAGGTAATGGCGTCTTTAGTTTTGTAAATATAAGTCATAAGTCGTTGCTCCTTTCGTTTTCGTACTCCAATAATTGATCATTTTATGTTATACTTATTTCACAGCTTGTTCTTTCCACGCTTCGATTCCTGGTTTCGATTAATTTACTGCTTGTTCACTTCCGTTTTTCATCAGGTGACGCGCGTTTATTACGTGTCTCACTTGGGCGTTACTCAGACATCGACTCCTACCCTCATTCTGCTTGCGCTGCTCGCATACTCGTACCCACTCAAAAATTTATAGGCTTTTATCCGATGTTATTGGTTAACCTTCACTATTTACCCATTGGCAGCCGATAAATGCCTATAAATTTCTGATTAGGTAGTAATAAGTAGTCCTTAGTGGCATTTGAGTTGCTATGAGTTTCCTTTGCGCTGCAGTGGATGTGTCCACTCATACCCACAACAGCAGCATGCCATACGTGCCTCACGGGATCTTTGTCTCGTCCGGCGCGCTGAGTCGGCAATTGTTTGGTATGCGGAAGCTGGGTGGGAGCACCTGCCTGACCAGGAATGGGAGGGTGGGGGGCTCGGGTCATAGAACCTTCGGTTTCGGCGCTATAGTTCTTAGCAACCCGTGGTCGGCTGCGGCTCTACTTACTCCTCTGGGGCCAATTGGCCTTTCTCTACAGCACGAACCAGTGCATGTGGGTTTCCCAGGGGAGGGTACAGTCAAAGTTGACTTTACCTCTGTGGGTAGGGAAGTAGAAGAGCGCTACTATACCTACTCTGCTCTTCATCTAGTATAGCGAGCAGCGCGTTGTTTGTCCGTTCAAGAGTACCTAGTAACCAGCCTCAAAACTTACAAGTGCAGTAAATTTCGGAAATTTCCTACGAATAGCATCAAATGTCTCCTGTCGTACGTGTGGCACTATAAATATATTAATATTACAATTATCAATAACATATATATCGTGTTAGCTTAAGCCTCCTGGTGGTACGGTACATAAAACAGGGATTAACGGAGTTTTTTAAAGTCTTCTGTTTTTTTCATTTAACCCGTGTATGTACTTCCCCGTACGTGCTGCCATTCGTTATGACTCGTTGAGCCGTTCGTTCTCTACTGCATTATCTGCAGAATTGCTACAGACGACATTTGAATAAGAACGGTGGAGGTCTGGCAAACAAACATCTCAAAGTTTTGGCACAGCAGTGTCATGTTACCTTCAGTTATTCAGAGAGCGAAACCTCACACCTGTAACTGTTCGCCGATGCGAGGGGAGTTCCGGCCCCTCCTTCCATCCCCTTTCTACGGGGCGTATCATGAGCGGATTTTTGTGCCTTGTGACGCCCGATATCAATAATGATGCATCTTTATTCTAATATGACATTGCGATCTTTGTTGTTATTACAGGTCACCGTTGTATAGATCATTGGTAATGTCAATTAAGATGTTTTTTTTTTCACTAATAGGTAACATTGTGGTTGGTTTTATGAAAGAGGTACAGGTATATTTATATTCTATATTACGCCAAATAATACTGTTGGGTTTACGCGGGAAATCCCTTATTAAAATTTTTGTATTTAAAATTGAAACTTTTCTTTTTTTCTAATTCATAGATGAAATTGCTGTTCTGTAATTACGATAAGCTTTATCAGTATTTTTAATGCCAACATTGATGCAATTTATTCGTTGTTTATATGAGATTCCAATGTTATTAATACCCTCGGTAGCAGCAAGCCTTGCGTGCTGAACTGCTGTGCTATATAAAGGTATCGGGATCGATCGCAGAGGGCCATGCTAGCGATCTTTGTGGCGCCCGGTGCGCTGAGTCAGTAAACTTGTTTGGTATGCCCAGCTACCGTGGGGGCACTTCCCTTACCCGGGAAAGGGAGGGTATGGGGGAGGTCGTTGAACCTTCCGTCATTGGTGCCATAGTTCTTAGTGACCGGTGGTCGACTGCAGCCGTACTTTCTTTTCTAGGGTCAGTTGGCCTATATCTGCAGCTCGAACCCGTGCGTGTGGGTTTCGCAGCGGAGGGTGCGGTCCAGCTCACTCTGTCTTTACGAGCAACGACCGTCGTTTATAAGGCCAGAAGTGAAGTCAATTTGACCGCACTCCTGAACTGGCAAATCCCCGTGCACTTGTACGTGTTGCAGGTGTACTTTGTCCGTTAGGCCAGGAGAAGTGCACTGCAGCTGACAACAGCTTGTCTGAGTCATGCCGTCAGAGACAGACGGCCCTTGTGAACGTCCCCATTTGTGGTTGGGTCAGTTCCCGCACAGTGGAGTGTGAGGGGCTAAACTCCTGTTGTATGTTTTTTTCTTCGCAATATATTGTGTTTGCTATGGCCTGTATGTCAGCATTAGGAGCTAACCGTTTTCTTAACATTTTTATTGGTAGATAAGTTTAAAGTATCGCCTTCATACCTTGAAGCCTGCAGCTTTTGTCTCATTTAGGTTTCGTGCCGAATTCTTCCCATTCATCTTTAGTTCATTCTGCAGCGGTTCACATCTGGAAAATGAAAGAAATTATGAGACATGCATTTGCTTGTGAAGCGCGTTTACTGGACAACCTTCTGTAGCGAAACGGAAGCGAGGATGTCGAGGCAACAGTCCTCTGCGCGTGCTCATGTCTGTTCGGGATTAAGTAAATGTCGTCTCAATGTCTTCCATACTCATCTGCCAAGTTGCGAACTTCAGGTTGCCGCAAAGGCTCTAGCGTTTTCTTTACCCTCAGTCTCCTTGTCGGCCTGTATTGATGATAAACTGAGTACCTGCTCTTTACTTTCTTGTTGATGACGTGATGCTTCGTGTTGATGAGCGCTACATGATATTTTTTACGTCTTTATTACAAAATCAAGAACACATCCTAATATGTTTCTGACGTGTTCTCTTTTTTTCTCCTATGTATGCTTTGGCCTTCCATGTCTTGCGGAACAGAGCTTTTACGCTTACAGTATGTTGGAGCAAAGTTTTTGGTTGTCTGCCATAGTTTCACAAATATTCATGGTTATTGATTACTGCATAAGAGCACTTGTGCTCTTTCTTTTGCTGTGCAGTGTTGCTTGAAACTCATCTCGATGGGTATTTGTGTGCGAAGGTAAATCCCTGAATCTGGCAGTGATCATGACCAATCTTCGCCACCAGAATTTTTTTCTTAGTGAAAACCACGTGATGAAAAGTAACCCCTGTCTCATATGTATTCCCGTTTTGTATTGCTGCGTCTTCATGATACGCCGTTTTACCTTGCGTACGGAAACTTCTGTTCTCCCCGTTACAGCATCAATTCCTTGACTGCCACAGAGCAGCAGCGTCGGTCGCACTACCGGAAAATAAGCAGGTTACAGTTAATTAGTACCGTGCGCATCCTCTACCAATGAGTAACTTTTCCTCCTGCCAACTAACCGGATTGCTAATTCGAGTCACCTGGCCCTCTGGCGCCATCTGTGATCATTACTGCATTCGAGTCACCTGCGGTCCGCCGTCCCTTTGGTCATTACGGAACTTCCCCTCTCGGTCGCATTTACTGAGGCACGCTCGTCCCCCGTTGCTATCGCGTTTGTCTTCTATTCAGTAGTGCATTTGTCCCTCTCCGTCGCCCCGGTCCTCACGAACAATGCAATAATGAAGACTTGCTCCAGGAAAAAAAGCCTGCCGCGTAGACCGCGTCCCTGTCGTGCACGTGACTGGGACGGTGACGCGTGCCGAACTGGACCTTGTTAGACAAGCTCAGTGCTGGTGACCGGGGTCGCGTGCTGGGGTTTCGAGCTGCCGCGTGTGTTAGCAAGCGGGTGAAATTGTTCTCCGTAACGTAGATTGGAGCGTTTATGGTGGCAGTCTAAAAAAGAGGGAGAGAGAAAGTGGTTCTGAAGCCTTTTACAAGTGACTGTACCTCCAGTTACTGTTATCGACTTTTTATTTAAGAAAAGGGGGAGCTGTATGTGCGTCTCTGTGAACTGATGGCACTCCGCTACCTTGCCTCAAGTAGATACATTAGACACTTTTCGAACGAGGTTCAGAAAGAGTTATGCTCCTCAACCGGCAGTTTTTCTTGATATGTTGACATAATTAAGTGCATACTCGAATTACGTTGGCAATTCTAAAGTTTTTATCTGTAAGAATATAAAACAAACCTGGTTCAAAACTGCATTTCAAGCGCGCAAGACCTTCTGTGTAGGAGGAAGTTCTGAAATGTTCCAGATAGTTGGACCGTCGAATTTGCAACATTGGATTTTCACAAAGCTGCCAAAGCCTGGTCGAAATGAGGCGTATCCTTTTTCGATATGTCATTTTTTCTCTCTCTCTCTCTCTCTTTTAGTTCTTGTGCCTCACCTGTAAAATGAAGGCTTTATACAAATTTTTACTTCACCCATAACCAGGGTTGGCTGGTTTAAACCAAATAAAAAAACCCATGGTTTAAACCAACCAAAAAAAGATTTTTTTTTATTTTTATTCAAAGTTTTTGGTTTTTATTCAATTTTTGCTGATTTTTATTCATAAACATTGCAATATAAACCGTTGTACTTCAAGAAAGTATCAAATTTTGGTCACACAACTGAAAGGATAAGTTAATGTGTTTCTTCTCAGGAATCCGTTTTGAGTGTTGGGACAGTTAGGGTCAACTATTACTTATGTTCAATAAAAACCTATAACTTATTGAGTTTTGTGTTATTTCTTTCAGAGCTGCATGCCTAATTATATTCTGATAAGCTAGAAGCTGCTGAAAATTAGAAGTGGTAGTTATATAGTTGCTATTAGATAGCTCGTGAGCTTATGAGGAGCATGCAGGCATATAGCTATTTCGGGCCTGGGTCATAATCCCGAAAGCCACAATCCCGACAGAATCCCGACAGCCACAATCCCGACAGCCACATAGGGCTGTCGGTGTTAGGGCTGTCGGTGTTAGGGCTGTCGGTGTTAGGCGAGAGCCACAATCCCGAGAGCCACAATCCCGACAGCCAGAATCTCGACAGCCACAATCCCGACAGCCACAATCCCGACAGTCAGAATCCCGACAGTCAGAATCCCGACAGCCACAATCCCGACAGCCACAATCCCGACAGCCACAATCCCGACAGCCACAATCCCGACAGTCAGAATCCCGACAGCCACAATCCCGACAGCCACAATCCCGACAGCCAGAATCCCGACAGAAACTCAACCCAAAAGTAAAGACCTTATTTTTAAAGAACGGATCACCCAGGTGATGCAGGAACGTGAGCATATCTCCCAATAATTGCCCACAACTTGCATCTTAAATGAAGTATATCTCAGTTTTTTAAATATTACTTCAATTTCAAATTGTTCAACTGTTGTGACAGTTAATTTTTTTTAGATTTTGATACCTGCCCGTTATTAGGCACTTCCATCTTCAATAACAAATATCAAATGTACCTTCATTTCGACACCTGTTCTCTACCATGAAGTTTTTGATATTTGTTCATTATCAGATTCTGGCCGTTGGGACTCTGGCTGTCGGGATTCTGGCTTTCGGGATTCTGTCCAGGTCCAAGCTATTTCACTTTCTTCAGTTCATTACTCTGTTTTCAATTAGCTAGAAGCTTGCTATTTCTGTTAAGTTGTATTTGTAATTTGAAGTGTTTTCAAGCTTTTCAGAGGATTTTATGCTGTAATTTTAAATCATAGTATATCTGCAGTTTGCATATTGGATGTAGCCATAGCAAATACAGGTACTCTGCTAACTGCTTGTTCGTAACCCCTCCGGCTCAAAATCATTCTTCTACAATAGGAAGTTGAAATGAAGTCACTAAAATTGTTGATGATTAGCTAGCTACATGTGTCTACGCAGCAGAAGACCCTTTAAATGTTGGATAAAATTCCTAAAACACTGGAAAAAGAACAAAATATAAAAAACCTGTTTTTTTTGTTCTAACAAAAAAACATGGCTTTTGGTTTAAAAAAAAACATGGTTTTTGCCAACCCTGCCCATAACCCTACAAGGACTTACTAAAACTTCGGTTACCCTTGTGAATAGCATGCATTGAAAAATATCCAATAATTGACCTTAGTTATTATGGGATGGAGCTAATAAGTTTTCAGCCACCCCATGCATGTAGTCGACTAGGTCGCTCACAAAAAATAAATAGAATGGTAAGAATATAACCTTTATTTCACTGCCCTTGCGTTGAAAATTACAACATAAATTCAGTAAGAATTTGGCAATGCGAAATTTTTTTAAGGGAAACACTTGATGGTCCGAAAATTTTAAAAACAACTTTATACTGGAGGTCCAGAATATTTTTACTTCTGTTATGCTGTATATTTAGTCAGCCAATTTTGTTAGGGTGAACCGACACAATTTGAATTACTTGGTACGTTTTTCTGGCGAAATACATTCAAATTGAGAAAAGGAGACAAATTGCGTCGCTCTTGTACTTTTTGATGAAAATCAGTACAATGTTCCGTTTCCAATAACAATAAACCTCAATTTTATCTATCTTTGACAATAAATGAGTAAAACTGTTTACTTATCCTCTATTTTATTGCTGTCGTATGTATTAGTCGAAATCAAGTCTTATTTCCATATATCACGTACGTCCGCAGGTAGTTATAGACGCAGCGTCTCTTATTAGCGTTCGTATGCCGCAACTATCCTATGATTTACGAAATGATAATTTCATGCTCTTTTTGCTAATTATTTTCTATGTGTCTGGTATTATTTTCACGGTCTCCGCTTAGATTGTGGAAGGACCATTTCATCATGCTGAGAGCAGTGCTGCTGCTGATGATGATTTTCTGTATCTTTTCTGGTGATCGACCGATTTTTCTTCTGCTCCGAATAACTGATTTGGTGCGCCATACTTTTAACCATGCCTTAATTAAGCCTCCGAAGCGTTGTCCTTTCGATCGTGCCTACTGTGCTTCCTTCTATTCCTATACTCCAATATTAATTTTTTGTTGCTGTTCCCATCCCTAGCTCAGTTTTTAGTCTGCCCGTCAGCTAAAACCGCAAATCAGCTTTCGCGCGACCAAAAAATATTCTGTTAATCATGCCCGTTGATCCAATGTGCATGGGCGCACCCTTCTGCATGGGCTCCACTTTCCTTTCAGCATAATCCACATGCGTTAGTTTTCCTCCCGGAAACGCCATTTGTAACAACCTGGGATAGTGAAACGATGACATCTCTTCGTATAACAACGATCTGACTAATATTATGCGAACGTTTACCAACTGTCATGGGTTACGTTACTACTTTTTTCCAACCGTATACCTTAGGTATGGAACATGAACTGGAAAACCATTGTGTTTCATGTATCAGTGCTATATACCTACCAGCGCCAGGTACGTGACGTAAAAAAAAAAGAAACAGTGCTGGTCGCCTGGGGCATCGCCCCCCACTCTCCTTTAATCAAGTTAGAGGGGAATATATCCCACAAACTGAGTAATGGACTCGCCTTTAATGGGCGAAACACTTGGAATTGAAGTTTGTGGAGGCTGTTATGGACTTTGCTGCTCTTACTCGGCTCTCCTTATAGAAACGAAGTAACTTTTCGTATGGAAGGAAAAGCTTTTCGTGTGCACGAAGAAACTTTTCGTGTGGAGGAAACAATTTTTCTTAACTAAAACGGAAAATTTCGTGTTGAATCAGCGACTGCTCATCCAAAAAGAGGGGGAAAATATTGCCTGTGAAAGGAATAACTTTGAGACATATTTGCACACAAAATTTTAAAACTAGAGGTTCGTTACCGGATCAGGTTTGGAACCATTAAATGTTCGATATCGAAAAAAAAGTTATGGAATGCGAAATGAAACAGCAGGTTGAAAGCCGACAAGAGCAAATTCTGATGCACGAATCATTGAAAAAAATGTTTATATAATTCTAAAAATAAAGGCTTACGTGTATTAAGACTTGTATAACATAATGATAGCCATTTTGTACGAGTATTTTTGGCGTGACATCTGCATTTGTTTCAATTTTTTCCGTATCAGTTTTTTTTTGTACTGCTTGCTACCTGGCATAATGCTTCAGCTTAATGTTGCTTATTTTTTCAATATGGAGCATTTACCAGCTGCTATTCTATACTACTATTAGATCACTACTGCAAACTATTCCTTGACAAACTATTCTATCCCGGCATATAGCTAAACCTACCATTCGTAAATTAGACCTTTTCCATTCCCTCCCATACTACAGTAAAACCACTATCGATAAAGTCAATTCCCTGAAAGCTTTCCTCTCAGAAGCCTATCCGCACACGAACTTATGTTCTCTTACAAAAATACATTTACAATAGGATCCTATTTTAAATTCAAAGATAAACCTCCTAAAAATCTTCGGTCCAGTGTTGTTTACGCCTTTTCTTGCACGAGTTGCTCAGCTCTGTACTACGGCAGCACTGGACAACATTTCAAAGCCCGCGTCGACCAACATTTAGGTATATCAAGCAGAACAGGTTTACCAGTAGCAAAACCTGCACATTCAGCTCCCCGTCTTCATGCAGAGCAAAACAACCATCCAATTAGCAGGAAAGACTTCTCTATCATAGCTTATTCTAATCCAATAGAACTCACAACTCTAGAATCACTATATATCCATAACACGAAACCTAGCCTGAACATAATGACTTCAGCTGTACCGCTCGTCACGATCCATGACTGACGCTTTTGCTTCCGACTGGACTTGCCCGGTTCCCTCCGCTTCCCATACCGACCGACGCTTATATAAAGACCCTCGTTGCGCACTGCAGTCATTTGCTTTTTAGGTCCCCTCATGCAAACACTCAATTTTAGGTCCTGCCAAATTAAATATTCTTATTATTATTCATCCTTTGTCAGTTGTAAATTTTAAACTTCTGAGGATGGGAAGTTAACTTCCCGAAATGTTAAGTTTTTTATGAATTTTTTTTGTCGACAATCGTATATTTATTTTATGATATTAGCTTTAGTTCAATATATAAACTTTTGAACCTTTAAACTTGAGAGTATAAAGCACCGTTAAGTTGAACACAGTTGTGCTTACAATGGGACAAAGTTAATTTTCTTATGCAATGTGTAAACTTAGATAAATTTGTGATCAAGTTATATATAAAGCATAACCTACTAATCTGAAGCCCGTCATGCACCTAGCCCACTTTTTTGTTTTACATCAACGGTTGGAGTCCGACGAGGGATGCCACCTCCCTGACCTCGTGAAGATCTTCCAGACTAGTCTCACTGTATGCTTGCACTCCAGTTGATGCTCATACTCGAGCCGTTATAGTGCTCTATAATTCGCATATCTCCTTTTTGCTACTAGCATTTACGGAATCATTCGCTGTTAATTACACTACAATTTTCAGTGTTGTGTTTCTTCATTCTTTGTATACCTGATTCCTTTTTGGATTGCTCTAATTTTTTTTTGTCAGCGGTGAGCTCGACTAATCGTCATTATTGTATTACGTCACACTAGAAGCCTGTTCATCAGTAGTGTACTTCTGCATTTCTAATCTCTTTGGCTGTGATTCTTCTCCCCCTTCTTTTTTCTTTCGTCGTCCATTTTTTCTCCTTTTGTTTCCCCAGTCCTCTACATCCTACTAACATAATGGCATTAACTCATAAAGGGCCGGGGCAAAAGTTCCGGTGTCTCTTTGGGAATGGGCCTCTTGGTTCGTCTACTGCCGCCTATCTAATCTAATCATTTTCTTCTTTTATGAAGCAACGAATGTCTTAGATGTAATCATCTTCTTCAGTCAGCGCCAGTAAAAGTAACTGCTTTGAACGCTTTGATTGTCTAAAATGTATTCCGTCGTCAATTACATCAACGGGAAAGTCATCTCTGCAAAGGCGGTTTCTGTTTGCTCAAATTCTCGATATCGAGTCTGAAATTTTCTGCTCGATTTGCCACTCGTTTGGTCTCAGCCGACGTATACAAGCTTGAGAATATCCATCTCTTTAATGGAAATAATCGATCTGTGTGTGCTTGTTCAAACAGTTCAGTGTTTATTCTATGATGAGTTTTGGAGCTTTGCAAGTCCGTTCTGTTCGGAGGGAGGTTTTGAATAGCTGATCAATATCTTGAGCAAACATTGGCTCGTGCTGACCTGAACATCTGCCGTCTTCTCTACATTCTCATGGGAAAAGTTTTCTTCTTGTATTTGCTAATTAGATGTCCTGATAGTAATGGCCATAGACCGCTGTTCCCACAACTTGCTTGTTATCTTAACTGTACAAAGAAAGTTAATTGTACTTTTCGTAGGAACTGTGTAATAAACTGAATGCTACACGTTAGAGTGTACATGTTGCATGTCTGTAAACCAAAGATAGAGGCATAAATACGTATCTATCCTTTAAATTTCGTTCCTGCACCAAGTCGTGCGTTTACTTTCATGTTTTTTTCCTCCTCCAAACAATTGTAGTTTTTTATTCCTTTTCTTTTCTGGCTTACAGTTCTTGTGCTCGTTGATCATGCGTGTTAGTGGTTTTCCCATTCTCCTTTACGTAAAACCAGTCCCTTCTTTTGTTTCCTCTGCTTGGATCACCCATCATGTACTGTCATTGATAAATCAAAGAACTTTCACCAAGAACACTATCGATCAGGCCTAGTAACATAATAGGTGCCTCGCAAAAAAAAATTAGTGGACATGATTGACATAAACCAACTCTTCCTCACACAAAAACAAAGATAATGAAACAGAGAGTGAGAACAGTTTGCGGCCGTCATACAGGGAATGTGCTAGTGGCTGTAGCTCACCCTTTGACTATGTAAGCAGTGTCAAACTTTCACTATAACAAAGTACGTATTCGGTTTTGCTCTGCATTTGTTACAACAGATACGAATTGAAATAAGTTACGCTTCATGTCTCTTCACAAAGACGAGCTCTCAAGTATTGCCACGAATGCACCTCTTAACGCTCAGCAACTTGGCATAATTGGTTTGGTTAGCGAATAAATTGCAGTCATTCGTCAAGTGGGGTACAAGATCCATTCAAGTGGAAGCATACAAATGGCTCTCACGTTGTGGTGCAGCTTACAATGCATATAAAATGTTAATCATACCGCTAATTTAAATCCTTAGACCCAATGGCTGGTTCAGCACTGTTTTTGAGGTTTTATATATTTGTTCAAATTGCGTGTTTCCCCTGTTCTTAGGACTCCCGCTCGTTACCATATTTGCTTCCATTTGTTCTTTTTCTATTCTTGGATATTAGTCCCAGTAGTTAATGGGTGCTCGTTAATAATAGTGCTTAACTTGTTACATGTCTTTTCTTCTTTCCTCTGTTTGAATAGCTACGCACATGCTTTGTATGCTGAAACTAGTAGTACTATATGTTACATAAATTAGGCTGCGATCGTTGTTGTTGGTGAAAAAGATCAATTCACCCAGCCTATAGGTTACGAGATGCTGCATGGCCTCGAGTCTCTAAGGGTTATTGTAGCCTCACCGAGGCCTTAACGATATGCTATTCTTCTCTCTGTGCTTTCCGTTATTCCATTTTCTTGGGTCGCTCTCTGCTGTGGAGTATAATGGAAATAATAATGTTAATAACGACAGTAATTTATGTTCTAACTGAGGCTATTATATTCCTGCTCTTCATTTCTTCCTAGGATTGCTGTTCGCTTTTTCAAAGATTCCCCTTGCGTGGATTCCCCGTATTTCTTAATGTGCTTTATATCGATACATTGCCTCTCCTCTCCTTTGATAACGTGTAATCCTGAGGGAAGCTTAATCCGGTATAATAATATATATATATTATATATCATCTGCACTTCCACAATAATCGTTAATCTTGTTTGTGATAAGAACAAGCTCCGTACGGTACGGTATTTGTTGTCGTGCGTCGACCAATTTCGCTCCGACTATGCCGAGCGAGGACCGAAACGGTTGCTTTCGCAGAACAACACGAATTTCGCCCCGATTATAGAGAGGAATAAAGATTATTGTATGAAGTGTGAATATCTAGTCTTGTCGCAGAACACTCGGTGTTGCGCTTATTTGGGGCCCTTGACTAGTTTGTTATTCATGAGATGACATCTTTGCGTGGATGCCAGGCACAGGATTTTCTCTCTTTCTTGCTTCTAGCGCCATGCCCTGCAGAATCGGTACTTGTTTTGAATAACATAATATGCCAGCGAGACTATCTTCATTGTGTTATCTCTTTACCGTCGGATTTAGTCTGCAGTGCAAATTGAGCTTGACGCGGTTTTGATGTGGATTTTTTCTTTTGCTCAAGTACAGTGTGTCACGCAACTGTTACAGTCGAAAGTGACAGTTTTTAATCATGCTGTAGAGTTATAGTTGATACTTGATTAGGTTTTCGTTATTTTGCCTTTCTTCTGCATCAACGATACTCGGAAAAATATTCCAATGTGATGACTTTGTCATCACGTCGTGGCTTATAGTGATCTCTTGAACCTTCAGCAGAGGTTTACTTCTTTCCTATTTCCTTGCCTACTTTGCCCCCGGCCTCTTCTTCTCTCCTTACTAACTTTCCCTGTTCTGTTCCTCTTCCTTCTTTTCCGCATTGCATTACCCGCTGCACTGTAATTCTCTGTGCATGGTTTTCACATTTTCCTCAACATCCTACCCGGCACATGTTCCTCTTCTATGTTATCACAAATGGCAATGTTAAGGAGATTCATTTTTCGGATACATGATACTTGCAATTGCGCCTTTATAGTAAGCTTTCGTTTTCATCGGGTCTGCAATCTTGTGTTCGCCGCCGCGCAATCTCTTGCTCTGAAGACCGGCTGGAGCCGCACAGCCGCACTCTATAGGAGGCACCCAAGAACTCGAGGGATTGCTGAAGGTGAGCATCAGAAATGAGCATTTGGCCGAGTGAGTGATATGCCTCTGGAGATCTCTGATAAACATGGCGAGCATTTCTGGAGTGTGATGTATTGGTTGGCAGAGTGTGGGCCCTGGGGGAGGGGGGGGGGCGGCTCTTGGCTGCCGAGTACGGCGGGGTTGTGCTCTATTGTCTCGGTCTTCTGCTTGGCTCGCATTCTGTATTTGCTTGGCTTGCTGCCCCGTGAATGTTCGGATGCTTTGTATACTATCCCAGCCTAATAACTTTCATCTCGACTGGCTTGGGACGATTTTGCTATTTTGGTGGTGCGTTATTTTCAGCTTTAGATAATTTTGCGTGGAGTAAGATGTACATATTTGTGTATGCGACTGTTTTATATTAGACATGCCCGTGTGATTCCTCGATTCCTATCTTTAAGTCTCGTACTTCAATTGATGTTGTGAATTTACAGACCTATATTCACGTCGTCTATTTTCAATAAAATTTCAGAAAAAGTTCGTTTTACCAGATTAATGACATTACTTTCTTCACAAACGAGACATCCAACAAGTTGTTAAGCTATTGAACATAATCTAATACTACGTTAGCAATATTTTTATCTTTTATCAGACATATTGAAGTGGTTTCATGTCAAAACATACGGAATATGTATTTTTCTTGATTTCAAGAACTGTGTCTAGTGATGATTTTTATCAACTATTACTGCCCTCAGGGGCATATTGTGGCGGGCCCTTTCCCTGCCACAATATGTTTGGGCATCACGCACCCAAGGGTCCCGAGTGCCTTCTCCGCAGGGGATGTAGCATCTGGCCGCAGTTCCTGCTGACGAGG
>LQNS02015106.1:9449527-9477418 GCA_001587735.2 Parhyale hawaiensis
ATCATTGACAATTTAAAACGCGCCCTAGTCGGCGCACGAGCCTGTGGTTAAACACAGGAATAGTTCGGCGCGATATAGGCAGTATGCCACTGAAGCGCTAGTAAAAACTTCTACTACTACTACTACTACTACTACTACTACTTATCAACTATTACTAATAAACAATCTTTATAAGTAAAAACTTCGGCTATGTTCAAAATTTATTTGAGTCCTCCGACTGCACAAACTTAGCGAACCACTTTACACAGATCGATAATAAGCGGCGAAGAAGTACAGAAATGCAATTAATAATACTATGCCAAAAGTTGTTTCTCTAATACGAAATGTATTTCTCTGTGTTTTCCCTAACTTCTTGACACCGACGTAATTAATTTTCTGCATTGTTTAGGCGTAATTTTGTTGCACTCTTCAGGTTTTCCATTAGCAAAACAGGGTCCGACCAGTGGTTTTTCCTAGCTTCGTCCGAAAAGTATTGTCGACAAATTTTCAGTGGGATTTAGGTTTGGCTTTTGGCAGAACGAAGTATTTCATTCGTATTTTACTGTTCAAAAAGTTTGCCTCACCCACTCAAGCTGACTGATATGATACATTCTTCCGGATAAAGACGAGTACTTTGGACTTGAAAATTTAAAATTTTTCTTCTAAATGTTTCTTACAAAGTTTTATCACAGGTCGTAACTCGATGCTGCAGTTATTCCCATACTTTCACAGAACATCCAGAGGATTTTATAGATCTTGCTACACACTTACTATGCTATTTTTATCATTAGGTTAGGTACACCACCATAATATAACCAAATTAAACATACTTTGAACTACACTTAATACCAATCATTGTGCCACGTAAAGTGTTGTTCAACAAACTCATGTTCAACTTTCACATTCTTGATCTCCACAGCAAGTCGATGTGTACATAATCCAATATCATATAGCCGACGACAGTAATAATGGGTCGGATGTCATTTTTTGTACATACGCGGATGCGAATCTTCAAGCGTTCTGACATCCACGGATGCGGATGCAATTGCGGATGTTCGAAAGTGGTGCGTATCTTCCGCGGGTGCCGATGTAGATGCGGATACTTACCAACACAAACACACATACCCCATTTCAGGATGGCAGTTTGTACAACACTTGGGAAGAACACTTAGGTAGATGATGCTTTGTTGGCAGGGACAGCGCTTGCACACATTTCCATCCAAATGAGAATTTCTAGTTTTTAGCACTATGGATGAGTTTAGTGTACATGATAACCTGCATATCCGCGCCTCATTTGCTGCGGATTTTACAGTTCCAACATCCGCGGATACGATTGCGGATTTTACCATCTCAGCGTCCTCGGATGCAAATGCGGATGTCAAACATGGTGTTGATGTTCCGCGGATACGGATATTCGCCTCATCACTAGACGAGAGACATCATTCCAGAATTTATTATTGCAAAAATCCTTGTAAACTTCTCGTGCTATCCAAGATGCAATATTAGGAGCGATTTTTATCTTCATGAACAGTCTTACCTAAAACAGTTTTATGTGGTCTACCAAGGGTTTTTTAGAGATGCTAATGTAACGTTTTAATAAAACAATCGTAAAATTTTAGGTATTGTCTTTTTTGACCTCGTCATGTATCTATGGAGATGGCCGAAAAAATTCCTTCTTCATGGATCTCATGATTCTAAAGAGAATTTGTGTCAGCATAACTGGCTTAGATGCCTTTCATCACGTTAAAGTTAACTCAGATATTTAAATTACATTGCTTCCAGTATGTCTTGCATTGTGATCTCTTGAATCTCGCATTGTAGTGATTTTTCGTGAGTTCTGTGATTTATGCACTCAGTATTACAAATTTTAAAATTTCCGAAACGTTTTTATTGCAAAATTTTTATGGAGGTTGAATATGGATGACGAAAATTATGAAAACGAAGTACAGTTCAAATTTCAAGCCAATATGTGTAGCGTAAATCTAATTGTTCTTAGAAATTTTCCTTGTCATTCTATTTTATTCTGCTCTGTAGCTATTACCGTTCATTTCAATTTCTTTTCCACTCCATCGGAGCGTATTACAGTTAATCTATTAGCACTCCACCGCCTGAATCATGAGAAACTTGCATAACATGACCGTTAACCCTTTAACACCGAGTGTAGACATATGGCTATTAAATATTGAACTCAGTTGTGTTAATTATCACCCGCGAGGGAAGCGAAGCCCGGTGATTATGTCTTCGTTCAACATTTAAATATATATGTTGTTTGTCCACCAAAAAAGAGGGAGAAAGAGTTGAGCAATGTTCATATTTTTTTTGCAGGGAGCCAGGTGGGTTGACCTAGATGTGAAAAGTGCCCAAACGCTAAAATAAAAAACTGGCCGTAAAAAAATGACGTCGTTGAAATTTGCCCGCCCACCGCGGGAGATGGTCTTACGCTCTTGGGCGTACTATTACCATTTTTTTTTAATATTTAGGGTTAAATCGTTTACTGTCGCATAGTTAACAAATTAAGCACTTTAGGCAACAAAAGATAATACTCATGCATGCACTTACACGAAAAACTTGAATTTTCAATGAAATAACATGGGTACAGTCGGCGTGCAAAAGTTAATTCTTGATTTAATGTTTCTCTTCTAACTGGATTCCGTGGTCGGATGCGTTAGAGATACTTGGGGTCCTAGTTCTAGGTGTCGTCCATTTACTTGTCCATGGAGTTAGAATCGGAGTTGTTTCAAATTGGTGTACTTTTATTAAAGAGTAGCAGTCGCAGTACTAAAGAATCGGACCGAGTCCGCTGGCTGAGCTCAGGAGTCGGAGTCGGAATTCGGCCATCTGTCCGACGCTGCGTACTGCTGTCTCGTTCGAATTAGTCGCATCTTTGGAAATTTTTGTATCTTATCTATGCTACTCCACGTGAGTATGGGTGTATTACAAATCCCCGTTGTCGTTGATATTGGCATCTAAAGTTCAAAACTCGAAATATAATAGTAGCATCAGCAGTGATATTTCTACACTAGTCTTCATCTGTCGCTTGTGTCAGTGCGACTAGGCGCCACACGCCCCCCACGGTCGCCTATAATTAACATCTCTTGTTACCCTAACAGCATTTTTGACTACCCCAGAAATTGTTCCTCGATATTGGCCGAAGGGGCGGCCAAGAAATCCGTTATGGCAATTACCTATTATTTTTCTGCTTTGCGAGACAAGCTTCTCCTGCTTCGATAATGCTTTTTCGCTCGAAGAAACAACAGTTCCACCTTATTTTAAGTAGTGACTGTACCGCAAAAAAATTAATGCGAGAGGTAAAGGGAAATGGAAATCTAAGCCGAGTTGCACCAGTGTGTATGTAGCTTTTGTGGAGGACCGTATTGATGTATAGATTTTATATTATGCAATCTTTGTTTGGCATTTTGATGTCTGTGTATCTATATTAAATTTTGTAGTCATTTCTGAACCAGAACCGTCATTTAAAGATATCTGGCACAGGGTATCAGCGTCTGTATAAGCGCCATCAATAGTGTGACACAGCAGTACTGGCGTCGGTGTATGCGATACTAATTGTGACACAGCAGTACTGGTGTCGGTATATGCGATACTAGTTATGACACAGCAGTTGGGGCAGCGGTATAAGCGCCATGAATAATAATTGTTACTCAGCAGTTCAAGCGCCGGTAGCTATCTGCGTCATTCACTGTTTCACCGCAGTAGTGACGTCCTTATATACATAATTGCTACCCAGCAGCTCCGACGCATGTATATATATGCGTCATTGCCTCATCTGCTGCCATTACCCAGCAATCCCTGTCTGCTGCAATGGCTCAGACAACATCGCTACTTTTTACCGCGTCCCCTCGCGCAGCACCGCGCGGTGGGGTGAGGGGCGACGNATATGCGATACTAATTGTGATACAGCAGTACTGACATCGGTATATGCGATACTAATTGTGATACAGCAGTACTGACATCGGTATATGCGATACTAATTGTGACACAGCAGTACTGACATCGGTATATGCGATACTAATTGTGACACAGCAGTACTGACATCGGTATATGCCATACTAATTGTGACTCAGCAGTACTGACATCGGTATATGCGATACTAATTGTGACACAGCAGTACTGACATCGGTATATGCGATACTAATTGTGATACAGCAGTACTGACATCGGTATATGCGATACTAATTGTGACTCAGCAGTACTGACATCGGTATATGCGATACTAATTGTCACACAGCAGTACTGACATCGGTATATGCGATACTAATTGTGACACAGCAGTAGTGGCAGTGGTATAAGCGCCATGAATAACAATTGTTACTCAGCAGTTCAAGCGCCGGTACCTATCTGCATCATTCACTGTTATACCGCACTAGTAACGTCCGTATATGCATGATTGCTTCCCAGCAGCTCCGATGCATATATATATATTATACGCAGTAACGGAGTAGACGACGGTAATGGGTCGTTAGGGACAGACGACGTTACCGAGTCTGTTGTAGCGATGAAAAATGGCGCAGGGGAGCGCGTCGTGGCGCGCCACCCCACTCCCCGCACGATCGTGACGATGAGGGATGGCAGGGATGTTCAGCGGCGAGGGATCACACGCTGGATTAAACCCGTCGCTGCTCTGCTGCGGGGGACGACACGCCGGGGCTTGGACGAGTCCTGCAAGATTGCTGCTCGTTATATCGCGGCTCTCCCCTTTTGTGTCTCGTCACTGTGTCTGTTATGTCTCGTGCTTGCAGTGCACGCGCAAGTTTCTTTAGTTGTGATGGGCTGTGGTTCGAAGGCACATGAACAAATCAAATGGAGTGCTATCATGACTAGTGCAGTTACGCCCGTAGGTATAGTTAAAGCGTTAGTGTATATTGTATATACAGTACTTTTCCTATTGACCGTCCTAGTGTGGGTATGCTCGTGCGTACTCCCTTTTTTGTTTCAATGCCGTCGCGGTCGGTTGCTTCTGTTGTGTCCCGTACGTGCGGTACGGGCGTGCTCGTGCAAGGTTCAGTAAATGGGACGGTTTGTTGCTTGAAGCTTATTTACCCCGCACTTCCAGTATAAAATTACGCGTATATTAATTTGACTGTTTTAGTACCTATTGTAACCATCGCTGTGGGCTCTGTCGTGTACATTTGTCTGTTGCACCAACTAATACCTTTTTTCGTCGACGTGACCAACTTCGGTCATTGTGCGAAAATGAATAAGCCATCGGGCGTTCGACGTCTGCCATTAGAGATCGACCATCACTTGTGAATGCTAATAAGCGATATTTTTCTTTCACTTTCGTATGCTAATGCTGCTATAGCGGCTCCCTTTTATTAGTAACCATGCAGTACTTCAGTGGCACCTTGGGTACATTTTAATAATTATTTGATGTTGGGTATGTATACACTGTATTCATATATTTGTGGGGCATGGACAACATTTTTATTCTTTATATCCCATTGATTGCGTACTCAGATTGGATATTTTTTACTCATCCACATTCATAAGTATTAAGAACAACTTCAGTTGCATCATTCTAAGTAGGCGGTGAGCAAAACCAGTAGGTATGCCCTGGGGAGACTTCGGAGTCCCTCATAGTTTAGAGGAAACACAATTTTTTTATTCATTGTTGCCTGTATCCATTACTATTGTAAACACGAATTCAAATAAAAACTTCACGTAATGCCAGGAATATGCCCACCTTTCATACAAACAATTAAAAACTTGACGTATTTTCCAAAGTCCTGATTCGAATAACAAAGACTAGTCAGAACTCTGGGCAGACATTGGAATAGATAAAGAAAACTAACTAACAATCCGGTCGCTACTTCAGTCCTGTTATTTTGTCTGTTTACTAGCGAAGCTGTGAAGTGCAAATTCAGTTGAAAACTTCGAGATCGCCAAGAAGTTTCTGCGCTTTGATTTACGCTTCCACAAATTGCACTTATTCCTTGCAAGTAATAAACAAAGACTAGTCGGAAGCCAGCGAAGGCTTCTGAATCTACCAAGAAGTTGAGAATTTCCAGCACGCGAGTGCGCATCATTACGGGGAGTTTACAACGGTCGTAACGGCTTTGCCGCTGAGGCTTGTGCTGCGGCGCCCTGTCTTGTGCTGGACCCGTAGCGACCACTAAACTCTGGACTGCCCCCATGCAGAAAGATTTATGTGTTGCCGTCCACCTGAGCGTTTAGATGACACAGTTTCCCAAAAGCTTCATTTATATTTTAAAAGTTTCTGCGTCGCGCATGTGCTCGCGGTTTTTTTTTTATAAAGTAGAAAGATTTTCAGTGTTGTGACTGTTGTCGTTTGTAGGAGAAATGCGTGAATGCAGGTGGGAAGCGACTTTTTTGGACTAGTGGGCGCTTTTCATGGTGCATTCACATTACTAATGTATACAGTACTTATTAAGATATGGATGTTGGGAAACATTCTGTCATGAATGCTAAATATCTGAGTAGCTGTAATTTGTATTATGATCGAAAAAATACTGCATTTTAAAAAACGTGAAGCCATATTCTCGCAACGGTGGTGCCAGAAGGACTTCCGCCTTGAATGGTTTGGGCTATAAACTTATAATTTCGTTTAACAGAATATGAAATTTTTAAAACATTTAATGCCATCGAATTATATCAGAAAGTGTAGAAATATGAATTCATACCTGAAATACTATCTGAGAACATCTGTTATGCTGGTTTCATATTTGACTATGAGAAAATTTGGTGAAATTCTATAATAACTTTTGGCATTGTTTTTCCTTGATCCCATCTTTTATGGAGATAGTCCTGGGTCGGTTTAGTACTTAAAATTTGCCCCGTTGTTGCAAATAAACTATGAAATAAGTCACTGTGTTTTTAAGCGTTTAATTGGGAAGAAGTTCCGAAAAACTCGTGTAGCACGCCGTAAAGAAACGTTTCTCAGTTGTCACCCGTAGGTGTAGTCAAAGCACAGCAGAATCTATTTCTAATTTCAAACGTTTTTTATCCTCACTTTATCGCTCCCATCACATGTACTGTAGACCGTTGAAGCTTTAATATCTGTGTCGCAAGCTGAGCTGAAGCAGGTTGCCAAAGGCCACTTTGAGACCTAATTTCCGTGTGTTTGGATGGTTATTACATCAAAGCTCACATCCATTATGGGGATACTCATTAGAGGAGACAGATCACCGTCATGGAACCGTCTAATGTCGCTCGTGCCACTTCCATATCGAGCTTATGGACTCGAATTACAGTCTCTCGAGTTGCATTTTAATTATAGCAATGGCCTTCCAAATGGGCATCAGGTCTTCCAGAGCCCCATCTGGGCACAGGGCTGCGCTGCGATGCAGGAGCGACATCTATGGCTTTCTTGAGCCAATTGTCTGATGCATGGCAGGCTATTGCATTACGTCCCGCTGCCTCCCTCCGAATCCTTATATGACTATTGTGCGCTCCCCTTCTGGAGCTGGCGATGGGGTTCGTCGTGCAGTACATCTTGGCTAGAGGCTGTACTGACTACTGAGAGGGGACCATTTGTTGGGGTAAGACGCGTCACGGGTGCTCGCCAAAAGTAGTAGAACAGATGACGCCTTTTGTTGGTTATTGTTGAGTTGCGCTTCGCGGAAACTCTTCCAAGCGAGAACTGATGACGTTGTTTGTGGGTTGCAATTGAGTGGTGATTCACGGCAGCTCCCCAAAAGTAGTAGTAGCAGCAGTAGTAGTACTGACCACGTACCTGTGTTTCCGTAGAGTGACGTTTCGGCGATTCACGGAGACTACAAAAATAATGGAATACCGACTGCGCTTTTTGTGTCCTCTGGTAAGATGAGCTTCGGTAGAAATCTAAAGTCAGTGATGATGCTGGTGGAGCTATTGCATATTCCAGCTTCTCTCAGCGGCGCTTCACGGACTCACCAAAATTAACATTGCGCCCTGTCAACGTGACGGCAATCCTTGCGAGCGCAGCTATAACCGAACGTGGCTGCAGAAATAGCATGCACCACATCTAATACAGGCGATCCTCTAGTTATGCGACATCATTTTATTCAACGAAAGTAGGTACATGCACATTTAGCCAATCCTGAAATTTTATGCAGAATATTAGAATATAAGGGGTAACGTTCCTACTGGCGGTATGAACGGATTGAAAAAAATTTGAATGTGTTTCAAGTTGCATGGTCCTAACCTGTCGTATAACTCGAAGATCACCCATACTTTTAAATTTTTGCTACCGAGTGACCAGCAATTGCTCTGTTTCCGAGCCTCTACTTTTCGGCAATTCTTCGTCGAAAGGAAATTTATCGAAAACTCTCCCGCGACTGGTAGGTGCACTGCAGCAATTCGTTCGTCCGTCCGTTTCTCATCCATGTGCACCAGCCATGTTGTGAACTGAAGTTTTTCGTTTGGCCGCGCCATCAAAGAACAAAACTGCAGGTGCGGCGCTCGCAGCTGTCGGGCGAAGCAGAGCCACTGCCTGTTCCGGTGGCACTGCACGCATTCCTGCCGCGTCCACGTCCAATTCCCTGTTCTATATTGAGCATTCCTGGTCGGCACAGACCTTCTAATAAACTTCACTGTATTTCGTTCTGTCATTGGCTCGCTTCTGTGCTGCGTTCAGTCAATCTCGCCAAATTCTGCACATGCGAGACGTCTGAACCGAGGGTCCGTCCGTTCGCCCACATCGCCAAGCGTTACGTAACAAATTTCGTAATTTAGCAGGGATGACCTTCGCAATTTTGTAGGCTAAAATTGCCCACATATGTCTTAACCGAATGTGCCTGTTAAATCAGCGACGAAAAAGCATTGCAATACTGCATGATGGATTTTCGCTGTAGCTGTCATGCACCGTTCGTAAGCAGATTTATTTTGTTGATATTCGTTTGTTGGTCCGCACAACAGAACATCAGTGGTGGGTGCTCTGCTTGGCCTGCTGAACGCAGCGGCAACGAGGATATCTCTGCGTCATGTGTGTCCGAAAAGGCTGTATCGTATGGCCTAGCCTCAGAATTTGCCATGCATACTCTTCTCTCTTGAGGTTGTGCTATGCTACGGGCTATGCGTTTCTACGAGAGCTCTTTGTTTCGTTGCCCCTTGGTTCGTACGCAGACAAGACCACGAGGAGGTAGTCTAAGTATGTGTCGTTGGTACTCTCTTCTGTATGTGTGCAATTTCCATATTTAGTGTCAGTGCGTCAGTACAGTCTCTGGCGCTGTACCAAGTACGTCAGTACCGTCTCTGTCGCTGTACCAAGTACGTCAATACCGTCTCTGACGCTGTACCCAGTACGTCAGGACCGTCTCTGGCGCTGTACCAAGTACGCTAGTACTGTCTCTGGCGCTGTACCAAGTACGCTAGTACTGTCTCTGGCGCTGTACCAAGTACGTCAGTACCGTCTTTGGCGCTGTACGAAGTACGTCAGGACCGTCTCTGACGCTGTACCAAGTACGCTAATACTGTCTCTGTCGCTATACCAAGTACGCCAGTACCGTCTCTGACGCTGTACCAAGTACGTCAGTACCGTCTCCGCCGCTGTACTAGTACGCTAGTATACTGTCTCTGGCGCTGTACCAATATGCTCGCTCCCGTATTGGAATGGTCGCTGAACGAATTATGTCCTTCTATTTACACGTTTAGAACTATCCGCTTGTTTCGAACAGCATTCTGGGTGCAAGTCTGAGAATTAACATGCGATAATCAAAAATGACTGGGCGACTAGCTACTATTTTGGCACAGTTTGTATGCGTTTGATGTGCAAAAGTCAAAATTCTGAACACAGCACATGCCTGGCACTTGCTGAAGCTGCCCGTAATAATACATCTAAAACCGATAGTGCAATGACTAACCACCCTTCGGATCTCATTTGATACAGCAAACTACAGTAGGACTCCTCTAATAGAGACTCCGAAAACAGAGAAACCTCCTGAAAGAGCGACGCCCCCCCCCCCGGCCGAAACTGAAAATCCAGAAATACGTCGTCTTGTATAAGAGCCATCTGTCTGAGAAGTAGCGCCAACCGACGGCATTCCGGTATATATATTGAGTGACCAGCTAGAAGGGGTTATAAAACTTAATGTGTTGGATATTCTTCTACACAGCTTGACGTCTTTCTATAGGCTAGCCAAAGAATTTTTTTTTCGAATATATGCAAACGAGCGTGCAGTAGAATTTATCATCTGGAAACAGACTTCTCCCGAAATCTGACACAATTTGCCTGTCTACATTTTGGGAGTACCACTCTATGTCTTTCGACTTCTTCCATTGGGCTTCTTCTTAATTATCTTGTAGGATGTAAAAAACTCTGTGCTGATGTTTGCTTGTTGTCACTGTTACGAATGACCGTTTCCAACGTACTTCTCTCTTCACTAGTGTGCGCATCTGTTTATGCTTATCTGACTATTGATTGGTACACTGTATAAGCATTAGCTCTTCTTCCTTCACGCTTTCGATGCACTATTGTGCTAAATGCTCCTATAGGAACGATTTTTTTTACGTAACGCTATTTTCACCAGTGTAACTGCTTATTCAATTATCTGGCCATCGATTAATGTTGTAAGGAGATGTCCGGCCCCTGACTTAGGCACATCCCCAATGAAACACAGAACAAAATGCCTCTTAGAACGATTCATTGAACAAACCTCTCTTTTCACTATTGTGTCTCCTTACTAGTGAGCTGACTATCGGCTAGGTACTTCAAAGTGACGTACGTACCTCCTCTTAGTCACATTCCCAATGCAATACACGCGGAACCATTCAGAAGCGGCTCTTGACAATCCTCGACTAAGCCTCTGCCGCCCTTCAAGCGTCCGTTGAGGTGTCGGCTCTCGCGGCGCCCCCGCCTGTCCTGTGCCAGTCAATCTTCAATTGAAGATTCGACAGTTGACACTCGGCTGCCCCGGGACACTGGTCTCTCTTGAAGCTCTCCATATGCACCAGCCGATGAAACCCTTCACGCCCCCTACTGCCTCACTCGATCGGACGAGGAGAGGATAGGCTCTTGGTCATATTGGCTCGCCAATAGTTCAAATAATTCCCTATTGTTCGAGTGACTTGGCCAGTCAAACTCACGCATGCAAAGGCTGATGCCATATAGCGCTGGCTCTATTGACTCCGTCCAGTCCAAATTCCAGGGCATGGAGGCTTGGCATATCGATCGGCCATATGGAATGATAGCGCTGGAATTTCATAATGTCGCTCCCGCCTTTGGAGTTACATAATCTTTACCTGCTGCTAGCTTGCTAACAGCGCAACGCTGAAAAATAATCCGACATTGAATGCGGACATTAATAATAAATAGCATGTATACTGTTAGACATGCAACGAATTAATAATGTAGTGGCGTTCCGAAACAAGTTGAGGCTAAGGGAAGTAGAAGCTAATAAAGAGTTTAAGAGGATGAAATTATGCAATGACTGGTATTTTTTTGTAATGACTGCAGATTCAACGCGCGTTTTCGCTTATTTTCTTCTTCCAAGCGTATAAAATATTATCATTGTTCTATTCTTTGTTCAAGAATCGTCACAAAAATGAAGAGAAGAAAAAAATCGCAAGCTAAAGGACCTATACAATCCTTGATTTAATTTTGTTTTTCCTTTTGAAATAATACTAATAGGAACGTATCATGTATGGTAATTAAGCAATGTAGTGGAGGGTTAAAATTGTATTTGCTCTTCCAAAATAGTGTCGAGGAAGGAGCTTGCGCTAACGCAATGGCCATGACAAGCCGGTAATATATCATCAATACGCAAATCTCGTTGCCTGATGATGCTTGCGTAGTGACGTGCTTGGCTATCGCTATCTTCATTCATATTCTTCCGTTTAAATTGTTTACGTTGTCTACAGTGTATGACGTGCAGCAAAAGTCTCGTGCCATCACCCTATTAGATCAAGGCCTGTCTTTGAGGCGTGTTCCTACCAACGTGTGCGTGTCAAGATGATTCACTTGTCTCGACTATCCGTTTCAAAATCGAGCTAAAAGCGACATTCTGAAGGATTTCTCGATATTTCACTTGTGTGATACAGCCGATACTAAAGAATCTAATACCGCCTCACGTTGTAGCTGTTTATCTGTTCTTGATGTCCTTCTTGTGGTTACAGAGGCTGTTTTTTCATGCGGGGTCTTGTCTGGTGGTTTGTTTGTCTAGACATCGTCAGGGTGGTGGCAACACACACCACAGACATGACCTGGTCTAATAAGGCGACAGCGCTAAAAATTTTCTCCATACTGAGCATTGCACGTATCATTGTGTGTGGTTTGAATGGAATTATATACAGGGTTTAAAAAATAGTGCTACAGCCAATAGCGGTGTTCTCCACATCTCTGCGCCCTTGCTACTGTACACATGCACTTGTCCGGGGCCGAGACCTGTGAGGGGCATGTGTTGTTGTAGCTTCCGGGACGTTATAGGCTCCAAGTTTCGCTAGCTAACTGCATGTTGCTACAGCATATAAAGTCTTCTGTGAAATTCGTATAACGCCAATTGCCTGTTTGTTGCGACCTTGTTCTTAGCTGTTTACATGGATTTTACAGTATATGTTAAGTGGTGTGCCGTATGCAGATTGTAGAAATGCTGTCGCAAGTCCTACATGGTATTTATTCGATCATTTTGTAAAAAACCGTTAGAATACTAATGCGTCCTGAAGGCTGCAGGGTCCAGCAATTATATAATTTGAGGATTACTACTTTGACATGTCAAATATTAAATCATCGTCATTTGCCAATTTTTTAATAACGTACTCTTAGTTCATACATAATAGCTGTACCAGAATGTTCATGAACATGCAGTATTAGTGTGTTAATTTCCTTTTATTAACTTCGTCAAAAAGCGAAGCTACTAACTATTTAAGAGAATTTTTTGATAAATAACGTAACTTCTACGTCAGCACTAAAATGCAGTGTAAAACCAGCACATTTTATAATAATATTAAAACCGATCTCACCGTTGCCAAGAGCGACAAATATCGCGTATTATTGCATACTAAGCCTAATGGCAACAGTTGCTGAAGTCCTTCTCAATGTGTTGAACCCGTATCTTCGTGAACTTAAGTGTAATTCTAAAATTTGAATATTGTAATTTGAAAGCATTTAATGGTGGTATTTTTCGTTATAAGTCGTAGCTGTTAAAATCATTGGCTATTTGAATTCCGTTCGTGATATTTAGTTCCAGAAGTTCGACTGATATTCTTTTAAACTCGTCTAGTGCACACATTGTGTCAGTACTGACATAATTTTTTTATTTTTTTGAAGGGCAGAGTTTTTACGAGCTATGTATCCGAAATCCATGTAACTGAAGCTAACTTCATTAGCAAATAGATTTTTCTAATGGTCACGAACTGTTACAATCTTTACGATATTAATTTTTTTGAAATAAATAGTGTCTGTGTGTGTGGAAAACCGCAGTTATAATTTTCACGGAAAATGCATTATGTTACTGTCTTTAATTACGGTAGTATTTCCGCCAGTCCTTCCAGTTTATCTCTGTAGCATTACGAGAAATGATCCGGGAATCAATGTGTGAATGTTTTCTGTATGCAGTCCTTGATGTCTGTTGTCATGTTGAGGAAAAAATCCCTGAGTTATATCTATCGAATGGAGAACAATAGTTACCTCTATTAAATTGAGATTTACTGTAAAAAACACAGACTACGGGACTCGAAATGGCCACCCTCATGATGCACGATGTCCCGTTGATATGCAGTAGCAGCTAAAGGGCTGTTATCAGGTATTATTAACAATAATCATGTATTATTGTAATTCGGTCATTGCTGTGCTGCTAAAAATGTTGGAAGCGTATGTGCATGAGGTGCTGGGCGAAGTGCATCATAACAAACTATAGTATTTTACGTTGAATTTAGCATTCTTGAAAATTGGTATTCGAACCGTTAATTTCGCCTAATTTCTCATTCGTCCAAGCGCATCAGGCTTGCAGCTGAGGCCACAGTGTGGATTTTCGCTCTTGATGTAGCCACGACGAAATCGAATCAATGTGTAGTTATTAAAGCCGCTTTGTTACCGCAATGAAATCATTAGTAACACACCTGCCCTCCTCCATCGTCAAGTTAGGGGATATATGCTTGCCATCCCGCGTAAATGGTGTGCTTTCCCAGAGGATATTGCGGCCTCTGGTCCATTGTTTATTGTATCAAATGGCTGGTCATCGCATCATTGAGAGCAGCAAATGACAAGAGGGACGCATCGAGTGCATTAGCAAATTGACCGTTGCATGTGCCGAACGCTGCGAAGAACGTACGCCTCACGGAGCCCCGGACGATCGCTTCAAATTGGAAGGTCCCAAGTCAAGAGAAAAAGGAAGTCACTAAGCGCAATTTCCGCATTGTGTTTTATAATTTTTCCAATTGTTGATTTCCTCTCAGGTTGGCGCTTTACAATTTTTGCACAGCAGTTCGAATGAAGTTAGTATATATTAGAGTCGCTTCGGGAAACTGAATGTATTTAGTTACTGCGGTTAAAATAAACTACTGTACAGCAATTGGTGTTATTTTACTAGTGGACTACACTCGAATTTAGTAGTTTCGTTGAGATATTTGGGTAGAGCAGGCATTTTAAGACTTTTTTCATCAATAACGTTTTGGTCAGAATTGCATAGTTTTCGAGATATTTGACTTTGAAGTTCCCATTGTTTTTCTATGAGAAAAAATAACCACGCCCGCTCAGTGTACTGAAAAACCTTTTTTAATAAGTTTTTAAAGTTAGGTTTGGTTACTTTGGGTTCCTTTGGGGCCGCCAGTAATTTTGTCCCAAAGAAAGACAATGGAAACTTCAAACTCAAATACCTCGAGAACTAAGCAATATGCAAACGAAAACGCTATTCATGAAAAAAAAAAAAAAAATAGAATGCCTTCTTCTACCTAAATATGGCAACAAAAATACAAAATGCGAGTGCGGTCCACTTGTAAAATTTTACCCAGCGATTTTTTGTTAGCCTTTCCGATAGTGCAGCTTTTCGTGCCGCGGTGTATACTGCCTCGGTGGTCCAGTGCTCTCTACAGCTTCACTCAATACTATTCGTGCGTGCTTTTGAAGACTGAAACTTTGACTTATTATCGGCTTAGGTGGTCTTGCGCCTCAGTTTTTCTTTCTGAAAGCCTACACGCTCTGCAAAGCTGCCTTGAAACAAGACCTGCCTGAGATAGGCGTCGCTAAGTTTGTGCCGACGTGCGATCTATACGGTGTAATTGCGCCCTAATAGGAGCTATTGGTGGTTTCTGGGTGACACCTACTTTGTCAGACTTGGAAACTTTTGCGCCAATTGGACATGACATCGTACGCGTGCTTCTGTAAAACTGAGTGTAGCTATTGACGTCAGTGAAGTACATGAGCGTGCTTGCAGCTCGTGCACAAATTGAACTATTGCAGTAACGTTATCTACTTTTGACATTGTGTGTGAATGCGGCAGCATAGTTTTGTTCTGTTGAATATGGCTGTATGATTAGTGATATTGTAACATTTTCGGTATTCCCCAACGCATAGCCTACAGTGTTTAATCTCTCAATGTTGAGAAAAGCCTTCTCTGTCATTATTATTTTCTCGTCATTACGTCACCTGCATCAGAGACTCCTTTGCTAAATGCCATTGATATTCTGCGTGCGCTGTGTCCGATAAAGATGGCTCGTGTTTATGTAATTACGATCATCAAAGAAATTAGCGAGCACCTGCGCTGTTCCTTGAACAAGTTAGAGTCCTTAGCTAATATGGTGCGCGACGGAGCTCCACTTCCGCCAGTGTTGTGACGGCGCTTTGATATTCTCGAAGGTCCTCCGTGTCCAATTTGGACGGACGGATCTCTTGGAATTACGAGACATCACGTACGATGGTGCCTTCGATGATTACATATTATTTGAAGCAATTTGCTTCGTCACAATGCCTTGGTGATTCAGAATAGCTGGAGGCCCCTCGGCCATAAGCGGTGATTGGACTGTTCTCTGCACGAAGATCCCCCTAAAGACTGCCGCATGGGAAGTTATGAATGACGATCTTCGCTGGGTGTCTTAGTCTCCTGGCAATATGCATAAGGTCGTAAGGTTTATTTGGTCTTTGGAATGTTGACATTGGCATTTATTTCAGTAACTGTTGAATATTAAGGTACTTGTGAATGTTGGAATCTCATATTAAGCCACGACATCTTCGCAAGGTGCGAAAGGCTGTTGGGTTAGCCTTGCAAATTACGGCCGCTGCAGTCCTATTCAACGGCTGCTATAAGACGAGCGCAGTCTCTAGGCAACTCGTGCATCACAACTCGTGGATTACGAGGATATCTTTCAAGCCCCTCAATCATGATAAACTAAATATGCGGCGGGATTACAAGTAATTCAACTTTTTGGTGAGCGATAAACTTTCATGATCGCAACTACGAAATTACAGTACAGGGTAATATTTTGTTCCCAATCGCCTATAAAATAATCTCAACCCATTAATTACAACCGCCCTGCGGGTAAAGCATCTGTAGGGCCCCATTTGATTATATGAGTTATTTGGTTTCGCACATGCGTTGCTTACTTCTGTTACCTACTCGCCTTCTTTATTGTAGCCTCAGTTACTGCAAAGTAAAAGCGAGGATGTATAGGCAACTGTGTAGTGTGCATCCGCTCCACTCGAGCAATGTCTGTTCGAGGCTCCGTGCTTATTACACTGTTGCCGCGAAAGTTCACGTTGTGCTGCGGGCTGTGAGCTTCCGCAAGGACTCTGGTTTTATTATTACTCTTATTTTTTATTCTCGCATTTCCTGTGTAGGAGCGGCCCTCCACTCTCAGGTTTACCTTCCTTACCTCTTCTTTTCCTTTTTCCAGAGCATCGAAATTAGTGGCTAGCAGTGCTTTTAAATAACGTGAATATTGGCAAGAGCTTTACTTTTTTTAGCCTTAGCTGTTGTTTTTACAATTAGACATATTACTCGTGCGTGCTGCCAGCGATTGCATAATTGATGACAGCCATGCATGATGAAAATACAACTCAATAATAATAAATAGAACGGAAGTGCAGTCACGCTTCCGTTGAACTTCAATTGGAAGAGCTGATGATATAGAATGTTTTGTACTTCTATTTAATATCAATAACTGTGAAACTTACGGTACCCATTTAAACGGAAGTTTCAATTTTGTCGCGCCCACTAGCGATCTCTCTATTGCATCATCTCGTATTGATGGTTTTGCTATAGTTTTGCTTGATATTAATAACAACTTGAAGATCATTGTCAATTGAACTTATGAAGACAAACACTGAATTCTGAAATGCGAGGGTTAGTCATCTGATGGACATAATGCATGTGCTTTCTAGTAAAATAAAAGTTCAAACGCCTTTTGGCCATAGGTCTTGAAATTAAAGCCAGTTCGATTGACAGCTATCATGATTTATAATAATTAAATCACTTTTGGATCAATGGTCATGAAAAGCCAACGCCGGATAATAAAGGTCCGTAATAATTCAAGCACTAATATCTTGTATTGTAGTATGTCAAGGTTCCGAGAATCAAGAGCCATAAGCAACTAAGTAAATGCGTTAAAAGTATTAACTGTCACAACTGATGTGAACTTGGCTGAGGTGCTTCTATTCGACAGAAATATGCCAGACTTCGCTTCTGATGCACTCGTTTCTTCTTTCTTCCCCAGGAAGAACACTGCAGAAGACATTGGGCTTCGGCGTCGCAGATCCGCCCATCTATACCTTCAGATTTCCCTTCTAAATTGCGGCATCCTTCACCAAAAATGGAGCATTCATCTCCAGTAGCAATGGTCGCTGCCGGGCGAGACGGTCGGCAGGCGACGAACAGAGTCGTGCCTTGGCAGTCTGCCGCCCCTTCGCCGCTCCTCTTGCGACGGTTGACGAACAGAGGCCGTCAGTTGGCCGTCCTTCTTGTGGCGGTCGTCCTGCTATCGTCACAACCTTCCGTCGAGGCCTACAAAAAGAGTAAGTTAACTGAATTACTTAAATCCATTTCAGCTTTCATTATCTTGCTACTCTTCCGTATATATATGCTATATGCTAACATGATAACTGGTAGCCTTGTTATTGCTCACGTTTAGTAGATATTCTTTGGCTGATTGTGATTAGTTGTTTGTTTTCGAAACCCTTGTCACTTTTTATTTTCGCATACTAAAATTATTGATGCGATTTTTCGTCGCTTGCTTGCATTCATTTACAAAAATTTTTGTTCCTGTGTAGGAATTGGTAATTCGTTTTCATCGATTTTTCACGTTGCGACATATGTCGACAGTTTTAGGGCTACAGGGCTCTGAAAGAAAATTTGGCGTCTCGTAGAAATGGCGTCTTTGAAAGCGGCAACAAAGCAGTCGGCGATGCAGCGTTACTTGGTTACTACCGATCTCTTGATTTTTATTCACGGACCTGTTTGTACACCGCTTCATTCTGTGCTAAGCAGATAGTGTTACCTAAATTCGTTAACACTTACAGATCATTTTGTAATATTGATCTTATATGCTAGTAACTGAAATGGGTCTATTGTATATTCGCTACTTAAAATTATGTTCACCGCCCACGTGTTTNACCACTTCATTCTGTGCTAAGCAGATAGTGTTACCTAAATTCGTTAACACTTACAGATCATTTTGTAATATTGATCTTATATGCTAGTAACTGAAATGGGTCTATTGTATATTCGCTACTTAAAATTATGTTCACCGCACGCGTGTTTGGCGCATATACCTCCGTGATAATGCCATCTTTTAGATATCAGGTTAAATTTAAATTTTTGTACTTAATAACGATAGTTTTTTCGGTACAGTTGCGTTGGCTCCATGGTACAATATTTTGAAGTTAATGTGCTTTCAGTTCTCTCATTTCTCCAGACTTAGTTTCTTTTGAGAACGTTGTCTCCATTCCTAAAACACGCGTTGTTTTAGTGCGAACTGATACCACTTCTCATTTTCAGGTTGGTGTTGCTTCTAGTGAACATATAGAAATGTAAACACAAGTGTCAGTTGTGATAACGACGCTTGAAAAAAAGTAAGAACTTGAGTAGTAAGCGCTTACCAGACAGGTGCAATTGATTTTTCGTAAATTTCGTTCTCTGTCAGGTTATTTTCAGGCGGGTCCACTCGATAGCCTCCATTCATCGTCTGATTGCGTCCATGCGACTCTTTAAATAGCAGAAAAGTGTGCACAGTTTTCCGTTGTGATTTGTTTCAAATTACAATTGACGGGACGAATAATCTGCCGACTAAATCTTTTGGTAGACTTGCTGTGGCGTTTTCAGACATGCAACAAAAAATGCAAGAGGTTAACTGAGAGAATGTGTTTATGTCACTGTCGTGTGAACCTTTCTTTATTTAATTATCAACATCCTGATACTTTTTATTTCGAAACGCGCAATGTTAAGGTCTTGCTGCAATGAAACTTCAAGATTGGCTATAATACTCTACAATTAGCAAAAAAAAATACAGCTGAGTTCTATAGGAAAAGCAAAAAAAAAAGTTATTTGTAATGTCGGACAGAACTTCAGTTACACAATGATAAGCAGGAAATGGATTGACCAGTATTGTAATTAAGCTAGTCATATCTTAGGTGTGGTGTCCGTAGAGTTTTGATAACTTTGCTTCCTGGCAGAGGAAGTTTCTCTGTCGTCCGCCTCTGACTTATTTTGAATGCAAATCGAGGTAATGTACCTTACGTAACTTCACTCGTTACTGCCATCACAAAACAAATTGTTTTTGTTTGTTATTAAATGAGTTTATCCCTTTTCTCATTCGTTAGTCATTTTGTCTGACTTGCATATGATTTTACCATTGGTCTTCTAATTCAGTCTGTATGGCCCTTCCCTGAATAGATCAGAGCTGGCAGTGGCTTATTATTATTTTTTTTAGTATTTATCTGCGTCGCGTTAATAGTTTCTGCTTTGCGAAGTGGTCGGGAAACCGTGACGTTTAGGCGCCAGTCTCCCTGCATCAAATTCTTAACTTCACCCCAGTCGCCAATCGGTCACCGTGCTTTGTTCATTTATTCTGCAGACTTCAGACACAGCCAAATTTTTCGCGCTTCAGTGGCACTAATTGCAAAAGTTACTTAATTTCACAAGTTTAATTCTTCCGGCAGAGTAGTTCAAGTCGAAGTTTTGCGTCAGCTTCATCGCTTAAATGAACTCATATTGTTTGTTTTCGGTATACGACAACTTGTCCCTGTAGAGAACTGGAGACGCGTTGCTGATGGCCTGCTTCCTCTCAGCTGTCTCATTTGGTCGATGACGCTTGCGAGCGTTGCCTTGTGTTTGGTAAATTTTCACCAGATGAAAAGTTTTCTGGGCTGTAAATCTTCATGCAAGTACCTGTAGGTACTGGCCGTAGTAATGCCTGCGTATACGATTCCATGACATTGTTCAAACATTAGAAGGCGCGGCAGTGTATCTATAGTTACATAATATTATGTCTGCCTGATATTCGTAAAGTCATCCCTGTGTTCATTGCTTTCAGCTATTTGAACATTTACAATTGTAAATATGTTTGGTTTTAAGATTTTGATTGTTCTTGCTTTGAAAATTATACCACTGTATGTTGCTTTGTATTTTGTGAAATTGTACCACTAGAAAATTTGCCAGGGTTTTGCCCGTGTTGTGGCTGGGTTCTTTGGCAAATGGTGCCCGTGCAAATAACCTGCAATGTTCTTATGCCTATAGGAGAGGTTTAGTCAGACTAGTGCTATTCGTGGAAAAAATGTTGCCTATAAACGTTGCTTGTTTTGTTTCAGTTTTTTACCGTAGGAAACGTTATTGGATATTGATATATAATGGGATAATTATTTGATAATCGGTGCTGGTGCACGGTTGTTGGTTTCATTTTTAATTTTTTTTTTACATATGAAGGGAACTTGTTTCATTGGGACGTTCCTGCAATGTTTTCAAATTCGGGCGCCCATACTCATTGTCTCCTATTTTTTTATGGAGTTTTGACAAGCTTGTGGATGTGTTTTATTATTCAAATGCTGCTTGTATGGGCTTTCGAAATTCTCACACTGGGTAGTGTGCAAGTTGTATGTGACAAGCAGAGCATCTGCTTTTGTGCATTCCCGTATGTTGTCTAGTTTTGGAGAGACGAAAGTAATATCGTTACACTGGTAATCTCGCACTATTACTACAAATGGTTGTTCCATAAAGTGATAACTTCTCAGAATCCGTATATTTCACTTATGCTGTTTTGTTTACACAAATGTTAATTTTTTAGAACGTTTTTAGAATGCAGTAAAAAGACGAAAATCTCCATTTTCTTCCATCGAAGTTGACTTTACTTTGTATGACAATTATTGTCAACAAAAGAAATGGGATACGATGCTCCTGTCTCCACCTCCCAAGCAAGCAATAGCTGTAATCTGATGTCGATTTAATGATAGCGTTTGTTGGTGTTTAGTCCTGCAATGCCAAATCTTGAGCTCAAAACCACTTCGTGTTGGTCTGATGCTGACAGTTTCACGGTTGAAACTATTTATGAGCCCTGGAGAATTTTTCTCAGGAAGGGTCATAACATTCGCTTAGCCAAGCGTGCACATATTGTGGTGTTTGGAGTTACCTCTCCTCTGGAACCCTGATATAAGTAACTCTAACTACCTAGGCCTTTGAGGAGGTGCATTTGAATTCCTGCCAACTTTACTTCTTTACTGCGTCATGCTGCTCTTAATTTTTCTCTCGCTGCTTCGCAGTGAACTCTCAAAAAATGATACTAAAGTAGCAATATAATAATAGTGAAAAATGTAAAACCATAATCCGAGAGCTAACCGTCGCATTGTATACTTGCGAAGTCTATTATAATGTATTATGGCATCATTTGTTACGGCGATGCTTACGCCAGCAGCGAGATAATATCAAAGTTTGTAGACAGCTGGTCGTCTGCACCTCGCGTCCTTTCTCATTCCTTGACGTCATCACCGGCTTCTATTGGCAGCTTGTCTCCAGAACTTTAATTTCGATGCAGAAGCTCGAAGCTTTCGTGATACATCCGAGATCAGGGAACGTCTCGTGTTGCCTATAATGCTGAACTCGTGTATGACGGGAAATTCGCGATTTATTCCACCTTGCCGATGTAGACCATAGATGTATGCGAAATGTACACCTATACTTTTTTAAAAATAAGTACTATAGGAACATCCGACACTAACTTTTGTAGACCTACAGCGTGACGACGTACACCAGAATCAAATGTGCTGGATGGTCCTTAGAATTAATATATTTTGCAAAATCCCGTTTGAGTACCTAGTAATAAGTGATGCAGATTAAGTCTGTTTTATTGCTCTTTGCGATGACTGGACTCCTTTCAGGTACGCTGATGAACATTAAAAAAATGTAAATAGGCCTAGGCTTCTTCTGGGGAACGTTCGCGATTAATCTCAGATTTTTCACTATTTCCTACTTACTGATTGTTAGGAGACTGCCCCCTCAAAAAAAAAAAAAAAAAAAAGAAAAAAATCAGTTTGTGCTCCTCCCTCCTGCTGAGTAGTAGATAACAATCTTGATTCTTCAGATTGCCTTACTGGTGAGCGATAGGGCATAGTCTGACATCTTCAGATTGTGCTCCTCCTTGCGAACGCTGACAAACAACTTCGCCGTCATAATTGCCCAACACAACGAGTCTTCAGATCAAATTGATTTGTTTCCCGCGCTGTTACGGCGCTCGATGGAACCCTTTCGGTTTTTCCATCAGAAAGGAAGAAACGAGTTATCCCTTCGGCGCAATATTGTTCCACTCGGACCAATCACACCNTGATTCTTCAAATTGCCTTACTGGTGAGCGATAGGGCATAGTCTGACATCTTCAGTTTGTGCTCCTCCCTCCTGCTGAGTAGTAGATAACAATCTTGATTCTTCAAATTGCCTTACTGGTGAGCGAGAGGGCATAGTCTGACATCTTCAGTTTGTGCTCCTCCTTGCGAACGCTGAGAAACAACTTCGCCGTCATAATTGCCCAACACAACGAGTCTTCAGATCAAATTGATTGGTTTCCCGCGCTGTTACGGCGCTCGATGGAACCCTTTCGGTTTTTCCATCAGAAAGGAAGAAACGAGTTATCCCTTCGGCGCAATATTGTTCCACTCGGACCAATCACACCAAACTCGATATATTTCTCAATATTGAGGTGTGTACGTTTCCCATTTGTTACCAGATTGAATCAAAAGGCAATATAGTTCAGCAATGGGTTCTCTTCAGCAATTTACTCCAGTATTTCGTTTTGAAATAGACATTACTTTACTGTAAAACTCGAAAGTGAATAGTGAAAATCGATGGGAATTGGTACTGGTGGGATGGCAGAGGGCAGGCAGGGTTTTGTTCCTTGCTGCTTTGGGGGTTGAGCCTGGGTGTCATGAGAGTATAGTAGTTAAAGAATGCATAGGTGGCAGTTTCTACGTAGGTATATTCATTTGTAAGTGGGTTTGACACTTTACGTGTGATTGTACCCTTGCATCATTGAATCTGTTTGTATGCGAGTGTATGCGTTAGGTAGTAAATGTGTGTATCAGTTGCTGAAAGAGTGTACCAGCGTGTGAAAGGATGTGCCAGTTGGTGAAACACTGTACCAGTTGCCAAAGAGAGAGAGTATCAGGTGGTCTGTGAGTGCATCAGTTGGTAAATGAGGGCATCAGATTTTATATTTGCTCACCTGTTTAGAAATTAGGCTCGTCCATCCTATGTTATGGGGAGCATGGGGGCCCTGTAGTTTGCCACAGCCAGGCCTTTGTTACAGCTTTCCTGGTGCTCACTTTGCTTCTTTCTAGCTTCCTGTTCCTACTGATGATGCTTTATTTTGTTCATCCTTTTCTCTGCCGACTTGGTGTTTCCATGCAATGGTTCCATTTTTCTCTTGATATTCTTTTTGACCCTTCTTTCTCTCTCTCGTTCGATCACAGTGTACTCTGGGGAAATGGGAATTTTAAGCTAGGACTATAATCATAACAACCATGGAAGAACTGCGAGGGCGCATACCTTTACCAAAGCATGCAATGTTGGCGAAATATTCGAATTGGCCCTGAATCCGCTATTTCCTTTTTATCGTCGTAAATATTGGGGTCATTTGTTGCTTTAGACCCGCAGAAGCAGCAGACTAAGGCGTCTGACATTGACTCTCAAGGCCGGAGGCTCGAACCTCGCTCCCAGCTAGGCAAGTTCTTCGCGGCGCGTAGCGTCAGCATCCGGTCCGCGTACTACTGTGGGTTTACTGGCCTTTGCCAGCAATGGGGAGGGTTGTTGGCGCATATTGTCGCATGGAGCCTTCCGCCACTGGTGCCATAGCTCTAGACTATGTGTGGTTGACTGCAGCCCTATACTCGTCGGGGCCTGTTAGCCTATATCTGCAGCACAAACCAGTGCATGCCGGTTTCCCAGATAGGGTACGGTCAAGTTGACTTTACCTTACCTTTGTAATGTTCTTAGCAATCCCTGTAAATTTCTTGATTATCCGTCCATAACTTTTTGAGTTATGTTCTCACAAACAAAATGACAACGAGAAAGGCACGCACACAAACGGATGAATATAAGTTCTTATCACTGAAGTTTTGTCATTTGTATGCTTAACATCCTAACAGTTTCTGCAAATTTTATAAACATTTTTTGATAACTTTTGGGTTACGTTGCTGACAAACAGTGAAACAAAAATACAAACAGAGAAGTGGAGTTACAGATTACAACAATTTTTTGGTTTGCTGTTCATAACGTTCCTAATATTTCGTGCAAATTTTATTAGAATCCTGTTATAACTTTTGAGTTATGTTACCAAGAATAAAAATAAGTAGACCAACAAATGGTTGAGCTAGTCTAAGCAAAAGTTGATAATCTGTTCCTCCTAACATACCTAACAATCCCAGTAAATTGGATGAGGAGGATCCGTCCATAACTTATTGATTTATTTTGTTGACAAACAGCAAACTTTTATACTAAAACATAACCTCCTTGGCAGTGGTAATAATGAGCAGAACAAGTGGTAAATTAAGGCACTGGTCCACAATTCAGCAAAACAGTTTGGAAATGAGCAGAACAGTTGGTAAATGAACGTAGAAGTTTGTAAATTAATTTGAATGCATGTTATTATTTTACTAGTTTGTTGATCAGTTGGTAAATGGTCGAATATTTGATAAATAATAATCTCTTTTAATACGAATTCTATCACTATTGCAGCAATAGGCTTTTATAGCTTTACATTTAGGTCTACTGCTACTTATTCAGTATATCATTACATTAAATTATGGATTAGAAAATAGATAACATGAATAAAATCTATAATGGTAAGATATTAAGACAATCAGTCTATACCTGCAGGTTGCAACAGCTAGCGATTAAAATGCAGCAGGTAGGAAACACAGCAGCTAAAGGTCATGTGATCTTGGATGTCGTTGCCCACATGCAGATTCTAGAATCCTAACCAAGCGCTGCTTGAACGTCGAACTCTGATTGCTTAGGTCAGAGCCAACCCCCTGAAGCAACGAGTTACTAGAAAAATTTTCCCCACTCGCCTGCAAGCTGTAGTTCATATTCGAACAAGATTCCCTGGACATTTTCCATCATATGAGGCAAACACATCATTAGCTCTTTCGTATCGGGAACACCCACCAGTCACCGGAAAATATTTTACGCAACTTGCTGGTGTCCCGTCCCGTGAATTTAATCTAGAGGGAGTTGCAGTATATTACATAGTAATGTGATAAATGAGTGTATCAGTTGGTAAGAGAGTGCCCCAGTTAGTTCGTGAGTGTACTAGTTTACTTACGAGTGTACGTATGCCTGTATTTGAGCATGCGGTGATAGTTTGTATGATGATTCTGATTTTTCGTTTAACCCTGTGGGAACACCGTCGTGCACGGGTTTCACGTTTATCTTGGCATACTCTATGACCCTTCCTTTTCCTCTCTTAAAACAGCTTTGTATTGACTTAGGGAGACTTAAACTATTATATGTACCTATATAACGTATACTTTATTATTTAAGCCTTTTGCTGCGTACTGGTGTATGGTGTACAGACCTATTCTTACCTGCTCTGATGACTGAGGAGGTCAGTACCACGCACTTCTTTACCATCAAGTTTAAGTGGGAAAGTGCAAATCTGTTTATGGGTGCGCCTGCTATAGCTTTGCGCATGCCGTACGCTATTAATCTATTTTCTTTTATTCTTCTATGTTGCAATTGCAGTTTTATGCAAATACGCTTTAATAAACTATTGATACGACCACCGCGTTTTAAATATGCTGCGTTTTGTACTAGTTCATTGCTTCTTTATGCTCTTGGGATTTCTTTCAATCTGATCATTTTTGTAGAGCTTATTTTTTTCGATCTACTTCTCTGGCGTGTCCCACTGGCGTTAGGCCCAAATGTCGGTATACCAGGCCTGGGACGAATTCGTTACATGAAAATTTCCTCCACATAATGAAATTATCATTAAGATGTGACTCCAACAAGGGTTCAATTCTCCAGAGTTCATAATGCGAGATGTTAGAGTAGATTATTACATAGCTGAAAACGCGAGCCGTAGTCGTAGACCGATTATCATTCCTATACGACACCAAATGCAACACATGATTTTTATTCTATTATTCCAAGCTCTTTCTTCATTCTCTTCCCTCGTCTCGATATTGCGCGAGAACAATTGCCGTCAAATGTTGCTCAGTGTTTCTCGCCGAGGGCGCTTCTCAAGTTAACTTTTTACAGCCTGCTATCGGTAAAGGCTGACGTACGGGCAAAGTTTCGTTACCAATTGAGAATTCTTGCCACGATTTGCCCATCTACCCACGGTGCAGTTAGCACATACGTTACGCCAGCAAACTATAAATCTCCGAAATAGCTACGCAGCCATTACAGATAAGCCTGAGCTGGAGCTTTGCTCGGCATGTCTGCCGCATCTGCAGCCTTGCGCTGCTGCTGTGTTGTGCTTCATTTGGTCCCTGCGTCCGACACGGACATTTGCTCTGCGTGTCTTCCCACGTCCGCTGAATTATTTGCTGTAGAATTGTTCTACTTGGTCTGCAGCCCTGCTGTGTTGTGCTTCATTTGGTCCCTGCGTTTGGTTCGAACATTTACTGTGTGGTGTCACACATATCTGCTGAATTATCTTGGTGAAGTACCGCCAATATTGTATATTTGCCTCAGTCAAGGAGGTAGTGTTTTTGTCGACTGTGTAGGTTTGTCTATCGATCTGGCACCAAGAAAACTTGAAAAGTTATAGACGGATCCTTACGAAATTTTCATGGACTAGCGGGATCCGTGGAAATTCCACGGTTCTCTATTGTTCAGTTTTTCCTTTCTTATAGTGGAGCGAACATATTCAACGCTATGATGAAGACTTCAATTCAATATCGGGACTCGTGACTACTTTGTACTTTATATGTGCAGTAGCTTTCACACAAAATAAAAATAGAACAGACTCAACCCTTTTTTTCAGTAATTTTTTCAGGTCGCCGAAAGCACTTTTTATGTCAGCTCACGGGATTTCTTTCAACATCGCGCTTTCACTTCAAAAAAGCTTTAGAATGAAGCAGTTCAGAACAGCTCGATGCACCGTAGTCTGATACGAATTTTCCCATGTTTGGATCGTTACTTATCTGACCTCAGCAACGTGAATATTTCAAAATATGAAAATCAGTACGGTAGGTATGATACGTGCAAAAGGAACTTCATATCTTTGCTTCGAAATTGCTTGAAAATTTTTTCAAGAGCATACGAAAAGAATACAGATATTATTGAGCTTCCTCCAAGAGAAAAGCAGAACTTCTGGCAAGTTAAATTTGCCCCTAGCTTATAGTGAAAAGCGTAACCGACAGACGAAGGGACACGTACGGACGGATGGGGCCTCAAACAGAATTATCCATTACTAGCTGCACCCGTGAAACTTTCACGGCTTTGCAAGGCCTTTCAGACAGACCCGTGAAACTTTCATATTTTAGCATGGAGACACCACACTTGTTCTTCAACACCGAGACTCGATGTGTGATACATTATGTCCATC
>LQNS02015106.1:9509826-9525827 GCA_001587735.2 Parhyale hawaiensis
GGCGAGAGTAGCTTACTAGGGCCTCTCTTCCTATGGACTTGGCAATGCTGCAAAGTGTGAGAGCGGAACGCCTTCTTTGCTCCAGCAAAGCTAAGCTCTTCGCTTTGTATGTTTGATGAGACATCAGGGAAGACTGAGCAGGGGCCGCCGTAAAGCATCTAACTTGCCAACAATCGCTGAGGCTTTGCCTGAGACGAATAAAGATGACTTTGTTCTTCGCTTCGCTGATCGAAGCAATCTGCAATGAGATGTTGCCCATATTCATGCAAATGCTACGGACGCTTACACAACTATGTGCGCTCGTGCCTCGATCGTCAGAGTCTCTATACTTCTGAGGAGGAATCATAAGTTTGCGAAGGTAAATGTTGTCTGGTGTGTGGGTGTTTGTTGTGCTTGCCGATGTCTGTATATGTGTATCAGACGGTGTTTCGCTGCTCGCTTAGTTCGAAGTGAGCATAATGTACTACTGCTTGTTTTGCACGAACTGCTGTACCAAAAATGTCCTATTTTAAACAGCTGTAGCAGAGTTCAAGTACCGTTTAAGTAATGTATTGATAACACAAAGGGTAACATAGAGTAATGAAACTTCTAAAAGCCCAGCAAAGGTAGACAAAATTCGACGTTGTAGCATTTTATATAAATAATGTAGAGGATGACAAACCTCCTACTAAATTAGAAATATGAAAACACAAAATAACATTCTAGTCATAGAATCTCTGTAACTATGCAGTTGTTTGCTTATCTCGTGTAGGCTATCAAGTATTACTTTTTCTGTTTCCATCCGCTGTTATATTTCTGCCTATAATTTCATATTTCATGACTTTTCATTGACGTAAATGCAGTGATCCAAATTCATACCGTTTTAGAATCTACAAAACTTCTACATGGAACTTCCTTTTCAAGAGTGAATGTCCTATTCTTTGGAGAAAGATATTACGGTTTTCGCTTTTCTTTATTTTTGCCCTTTAAGATCGAACCAATTTAGGGGAGGAAGCTCAAAAAGAGACGAATGTCATTCATGGAGGAATTTCTCTTCCAAAGGATGCCGACTCCAAGCGATCGTTCATCACATTTAGCCTAGATTTATTGCCTCTTCCTTACGCCTTGTGTTTCAGATTTTTCTCTTGAGTTGGCAGATATCTCGGCCCTCTCGCATACACAATGGCGTCTGATGTTTACAGCTGTTCTGGCCTTATGCAGCGTCGTCAAAGCTTACGGGCCTCCGTTCTTGTGACGCTACCGTAAAATCTGGAGTTTGGAGTAAACTGTTGCGCCAGATGCACGCAGCAAATTTTCAAATTTCGTCCGTTCTTTGGTTAAAATTTTCGACTTGAGCAAAAGCCCTGATATTATATTTTAGGCATGATATTTGCGGCTATCACACGAGTGACAGATGTTATTTTGCGTCCCAACTATGGTTGTCCTTAAACTAATGACACATTTTTGTTCGTCATGATGTGGTATTATATAGTTGTTTTATTAATTTTGTATGTACATAATAGTAGTTGGGATTATTTAACTACATGCTAATTATGCTAATTCGTAGCTTTCGGGCCGGTACCAAATAAAAAATACTCTGTTGTGTATCAGTCCCCTGATAGATCTTTTCTCCGTTGTTCTAAACATACCGTTGGTCTGTCGCTCACAATTTGGAAGTTCCAACAAATACATTTGTCAACATATTTAATAACGAGCCCGTAGCTCCATATGCCTTGAGTATTAGAGCTTAACGTTAAGAAGTCTACCCATTAACGCATAGTGTAAACCTATAAAATCTTACTCCCCGTGTACTACGGGAAATTGCTCTAGTCATCGTGAAGCCACTACTCGAAATATTTAATCGGTCTCTAAGAACAGGAAAAGTTCCGCAGGATTGGAAATTAGCTTATGCGATACCGATACATAAGAAGGGGGATAAGAAAAGCCCGAGCAACTATCGACCAATCAGTCTTACTTCGGTCGTTAGCAAAACCATCGAACGACCCTTGAAAAAGCGCATCGCTGATCACCTGAGGATGCATCAGCTCATATCCGACACTCAGCATGGCTTTCGTAATAGAAGAAGCTGCTTAACAAACCTACTGGACATTTTCTCAAAAGTTACAGATATTAAAGATGAACAAAAAGGTATAGACCTTGTGCATCTAGACTTCCAAAAGGCTTTTGACATGGTCCCTCATCAACGGCCAATGAAAAAAATTGGAAGCTCATTGCATCCAGGGAGATTATTTACGATGGATCATGGTATGGCTTACGGGTCGGCAGTAGCAATTGAACCTTGAAGGAGAGACGAGCGCCTGGACGCAGGTATCATCAGGGGTTCCACAAGGTAGCATGCTTGGCCCGTTTCTGTTCTCAATTCACATCAATGATTTGGATTTTACATCCGTAGTAAAATCAGTATATTTGAGGATGATACTACACTATGGCATCCTGTCACAAAAAGAGCCGAGCTCCAACAAGACCTGGACCACCTCATGGCATGGAGCACAACGTTGCAGATTAACTTTAATGTCGACAAATGCTCAGTAATGCACATAGGGCTGGTGAACCCTTCAACCCTATTGAAAATGAACCGGACGGTATTGGCTGCTGTCACCCAACAACGTGACTTGGAAATCACTATCACAAACCCCAACACAGTCAGCAAGTTGACACGAGTATGAAACTGGCAAGCAGAGTACTCAGATTTACACCAGAAATTTTGAATACAAGTCCAAGGACTCCATCGTTCCCTTGTACAAGGCATTAGTGCGGCCACACTAAGAATTTGTTCTTCAATTCTGGTCGCAACATCTGTGCAAAGATATCGATAACATGGAAAGAGTCCAACGCAGAGCAACGAAATTGATAGTTCAGCTGCGAAACAAGCCGTATGAATGTCGCCTAAAGGAACTGGGTCTGATCTCTCTCGAGCAAAGACGACTCAGGGGCAACTAATAGAAACATTCAAGTCTGTAAATGGCTTCAACGACGTACCTACAACGGGACTATTTGAAAAAGACCTCAATGATCGCTTGCAAAACAACGGTCAAAAACTCAAGCATAAAGCTCGGAGTTCGACCTTAAGTCAGCAGTTCTTTCCGTATTTCATAGTCAGCATTTGGAATAGACTCCCTTCGGATGTTGTTAGTGCGGAGTCAGTCAATGCGTTTAAAAATCGTATTGACATAAATTGGGAGAGACATCCTCTACAGCTAAGAACTCCTCATCTTAACGGCCAAAGCTTCCGAGGCCACCTTAATCCGTCTTCTTCTCTCTCCCGCTCCAACTACACAGTTTGACATATCCAAGCTCCGCATATCAGCGGCTGTTGATCTTGCTTGCGTGCATTCATGATCGTCTCTTTGGCAGGGATTCTTCCCCCTTTTTTTCTCTTTTCCCCAGTCCTCTATATCTACTAACATAATGGCAATAGCTCATAGAGGGCCGGGGCGTAAGTTACGGTGTCTCTTTGGGAATTGGCCTCTTGGTTCGTCTACTGCCGCCTATCTAATCTAATCTAGCACTATTAGCATCGTCAAGATTATGAAGTGTGCGATAATAAAATACTACGCATCTGCATCTTTTGTGGTTGATCCTGTTGCTCTTCTCATTGGAAGGTCAATATTAAATCAATTTACACGAAACTTTAGCTTGTCACTCGCTTAATGTCAATGATTGAATATATGGTGCTACTTTTTGACGAGGACTGTAGCTCTGGCTACACGCACTCCTGGACGTATAGAAACTTGCTTGCTTGCCCCAAAGAAGTTTATCTTCTAGGGATATTCATGCCTATAGTGGATAATTCATTTTTGGGTGTATCTTGCATAAAAAAATTACATGTACCTAAATTTTTATGCCAATTTTAGGTATTTTTGCAGCACAGACCTCCTCCATAGCCTACATCCGTTGTTCTCACCAAATTATGGGATGATTTACAGCGTCATTGTTCTTTGGAATGATAGCGTTTTGGCAAGACCTGCTCGACTTAGTATTTGTCCCGACCAGCGTACTGTGCGTTACGGCTCCCGCGCTTCATTTAATAATATCTGTAAAACCCAGCAGTGTAATTCGTTCATTGAACTTTACAAGCTTCCTTTTATTCTGTATCGACCTCGGCCGCAAGCCTAAGCGGAGCTTGTAATCTTTAGGGTCGCGTGCCCTGGGACCATAATTTCCCTGCAGTAATTTCCAACGTTTGGGATTCAGATATCCTCACAATAATCGTAACCTTGAATATTCAGGAAGAAGGTATGTTTTAAGCCTCTCTCTGCTACTAATACGACTTCGTCGGGCATTTGGAACCTAAAGTTGGTCCGTTCGTTAAGCGGAAGCCAGCTGAGCACGCAAGTGAGTTCTGCTATAGAGGCCGCGTCGCACCATTCCGGGCAAATAAAAGCTGTTTTAGTGGCTGAAATAAAAGCGGGTTTGTGCAAATAAAAGCCGGTTTGGGCCAGAATGGAAATGGGGTTATTATGGGTGCTCAGGAGTTCTAATTTTGGTTGCAATGTCCAAGATGTTCCAGCGGAGAAGAGATTCTGCCCAAAGTCGCTGATGGTGACGGTCGCAGTGGCAGAGCTGAAGGGGATTGGGTATTGGCAGTGGCCTGCAGGACAGTATTGCCTGTGTTTGGCTGTGTCTGCAGTTAACGTTGTGATTGGCAGTGATACCTTTGAAATAACCCTACTGAGGATTTTTCTTTGTGGTGCAGTTCGCCTTTTTCTACTCATAACCTGTGACGTGTGGAGTGGCATCAGGATTGCTGCTGCGGAGGATTTTTGCATGTGGATGCAATTTACAAAATGCCTATCACTTTCTGGCCTTCATTAAACCGTAACATATGCGTTGGTAGGTACCGTACTGCAGAAAACTATAGCTTATGGTGTATAGTTCCTCACTCTCTGTACTTAACGTAGTGAGTTTTAAACGTACTTAGGAGTGGGTACTGCAGAGGGCTCGTGTATGTGGGGCTGCTCCTCCGTTAACATTAATTTTGTAGCATATTGATGACTTGTATTTAATTTTATTTATTCAAATTATGCATTTTGCGGAGTTTTACTTTACATATGTATTTTCACATTACGAACTGCTTAGTTACACTTGCGTTTATACTAGTACGTATATGACCTCCATTTATCATATTTGAGCAATTATTATAGTTTTAACACAACAGTATTAATTCCAACAGCAAATAACCGAAAACTAAATCTCTCTGTACTGAACACTGTGAAATGGAAGTACTGAAAGCAAGCAAACGTCATTGAAATATTCATTTATCTATTACAATGCCTTCTAACATTGAGTTTGTGCGTGCAAGTTTCTCTAATTGCATCAACTGGTGTGCAGTATATAGACCAACAGATAAAATAGGCTGTTCCGAATATTACGCATGGTACTCAATTTCCTTTCGTTTCATTTTCAAACTAAAATCCGCTATATTGCTTAGCAATAAATAAAATTGTTGAAGTGCACTGTCAAATTGAGTGGAAATGTCTGGTTTGGTTCCAGAACATAACGGTAAATTCATTGGACAAATTTACTGGTCATGGGAGACATAAAAATCGACTGAACTCGTTTTTAAATTATCATTTGTATAAAGTGCTCGTTATTTGAAACTGAGACACGTAGGTAATAAAGAAGTACTACTGGATTTGAAAGGATTTGCCAACTACACGCAGATATATCAGGCGTGTTATTGGCAGTATGCGAAGTAATAATCTGCGCGCCCAAGTAATTCACATTCCTGACATAACCCAAACCAAAGCTCCAGAAATTTTGGCCGATAACCTCTGAGCGATTTTTAATTGTGGCCTCTCATCATTTGATGCTGGCATTCTTGGGAATTTTTCTTCTGTTACTCGACTACCGGCAGCTGTTATATTGAGAGGCCGCGGCTCGCTCTTGACTTTTATATGTGGTGAAACTGGAGGGGTTATCCCCAAAGGCGAGTTCACGCTGGCGACTTGTGCTCCGCTTGAGTTTCATCAGTCGTTCAGTGAAAATATTGTTATCAGCCTAGTTTTGTATCACACTTGACTGCGCCTATGACTGGCGCTCTTGATAAGGTGTAGAAGGATCTCTACATCGTATTTATAGAATAACTGTAGATTTACCCGCCAAATTGGTTAAAATTCAGATTGTATGTGCATATTTCAAATACCTACGTTTTTAATAACAATATTGTATATGAATTAATCGGTTATCTTTAGTAAGTACACACCTGGAAATGGTACCACTGTATAGAACAGAGCTCATCACTAGAGTTACAGTAAATTAGAAGGAGGAAGCGGGTTAAAGTATCAGTATACGCAACACTGCATTGCGGCTTTTTGTGTGACCTCCGTCCGTTTAGTAACAGGATGCGCTGTTAACGGCTACACGTATTGGACAGTTTGTAAGCAGAGCCATTACGAATCATTTATATCAGTGAAGTGGCTCATTTTACTGTCCTGATTTGGAGACTGACAGGGCATGTCCTTGCTCTGACTTACAGGCAGTCAGTATACTTATGACCAAATATCATACTAGCACTATTTGATCTCGGCAAATTCGTAAGCCAGCGCAATATGTTGTCATAGGCATACGTAGCCGTCCAATGATCTTCTGCTCATAGTTCGATCAAAGCGGGCTACAATGCATAGGATAAATTACAAGTCGCTACGAGACAGCTAACATTTCACCTCTTCAGAATGGTGACCGAACTCCCTCACTAATATGCTACCCACTGCGTTAAGCGTCAGCGTTTCTTTCTCTATATCGTGGTTATCACAAAAATCGTTAGTGATTTAGTAATTTTGTGTCCCAGATAAGAGAAGCTGTTTGCAAAAGTGATCTCTACGCCATTGAGACATGTGACTCTTTTGGCGTGCTGGGTACTTTTTCTTTTTTGCAATGATCATTTGCATATTAAACACTTTTTTGGCCAATATGTCGTTATTATTATTGTTTTTTTCCATTGTAGCATGTATCAGACGCACACTTACGCACAGATTGTAAAATTAACAGCTGTGAGTGACGCCATTGCTGTAGCGGGATACGTGTTTCCCAGTAAACTTGTAAGATATTTGAAACAAATTCGCTGCTCTTCGTTATTCGAGCCAAACGAAGTGTCAATGGTCAAAGCACTCTGTTTCGGGATCGAATTATGTTTCAAAACAATTAATTCCGGGCTTTCTAAAAACTAATTTCACCCAAAATTCTCGTCAACGGCCTCAAAAGAACATTTTGCAGTGTTCTTCCGTCGCTTGCTCTAGCTCTGCCAGTCGTCAGAGTAGCTGTGTCGTTGGCCGACGGGCTGTGTCGGCAACGTAAAAGTTGCTAGTGGGAATCAGCCTTGAGACGGCAAGGATGAACTGTCCCCAGCAAAGTGGAATGAAAAACTACATGGCAGAGACTGTCTGTCAGCCGAAAAATCAAATCACGGAGACGATTTTATTGATATTACATTCCAAAAAGTTAGCTGGCTGGTCATTCGTTCTATATTTTCGTGTCTATATTTTTATAATAAACGCCCACACTACATAGCTTATGAAAGGCTCCGTTGCTCTTGGCACTGATGCCCCAATTCATGCATGCTTTGATTATGCTACTTTTGGCGTATTTTGCAATGCCCACAATCTAATCTTAATCGTTACTCCTTCGAAGAGCCTGAAATTACCGCCACAGTGAAGGCCAGCGCATCATCTTAATTGACATATATAACATCTTGCAATTGACGAATCAGCTTATTCTATTTTTACTTATATTCGTCTCAAACTTTTGTGCAGATTAAATCTGTACACGATTTTTTTATATTGTAGTGACGCGTTTAGCCACCCGGCAAAAATGCCGGCATGCTCTATGATGGAGTTAGTAAAATAATTTCAATCTTGCCACTTATACCACACAAATTGGATTTATCGCGGTGTACTTGCGGTCATCATTGCCCTCAGGAGCATATTGGGGCGGGCCCTATCCCTGCCACAATATGTTTGGGCATCACTCACCCAAGGGTCCCGAGTGCCTTCTCCGCAGGGGATGTAGCATCTGGCCGCAGTTCCTGCTGACAAGGTTACTATTGTAAAATTAGGTAGGTTCTCGTATTTCCTTTTCTGTTCCGCGAGGTGGGCTGTCGATCGAGATAGCGCACCTACTCCGCGGGACTTCTCTGATCTCTCTCGTGTGGAAGGCCGTGAAAGAGGCCGACCNTCGAGTGTCTCCTACTATGCTTTGCGCCTTGTTTCCTGCCCGTAGTAGCGCACGTAGGCCACGCGACAAATTATGTGGTATTTAAATACTACACACTCATCTCTGTTGGAACGCCTAAGTTGTGGCTACGGAGGTTAAACAAAGTTTATAACTAACTAACTAACTTGCGGTCATTAAAAGCTGGTTCCACGAGCCCTGAAAATAGAATTACATTGTATCAGTGCCACTTACAATCAAATTTATTCTACCGTAACGTAAAGTTTTGCTAACGGTAAATTATGAGACGCAACTTTTTCACAATATTTACTGTTCCTTTCTACCCTCTGTGTTCTGCGTGCTCAATGTTGACTTAGCTGCGTGGTGAATTTTCTCTTATGCATGCGGCTGAATATGGTCGGAAAAAGAATGAATTTGCAATGGTCTTACTCGTATTATAGTTCAATGCTTGGTCACAATGAAGTATTGATCCTAAAAGTTGGGTGTATAAATCATATAGTTTATTTGCCTGTCACATAAGTATGTCGTACTGTAGCCCTACTAACTCATACTCGTGTTCTTTGACTTTAGTGAAACAAAGTTTCACCGTAACTGTATATGCTGCGCCCTAACTTTTGTTGTGTCGATGTTCTCATGCAGTACCCATTTTTGTGTTACTTAGAGGTAAAGAAGTGTTTGCGTTGTACGCGTTCCTAACATTCTCATACATGCATATGCTCTCTGTTTATAGTTTGCTGGTGCAAAGCTGTTTCAGCGACGAACAGTGTCTGCAGATAGCTTTTATATCCTGCTGTTAAAATTGCACTTTTTAATTGTATACTGTGTTTAAAAAAAATTTAAAATAAATAAAAAAAATCTGGCTGTGTAGGAGTAATGACACTTGTACGTGCATTCAGCAGTATAGCTAAATGATAAAGACATATAATAGCTGCTTTATTTACGAAATGTTAAAAAATTTGCAATTAATGTTAGATAGTAATCATACCAATGTTGCTTTGATGAAGTGATAACAGTACACGCGTTGCACGTATTCCAGACAGCATTCCAATATACCCTCTGTTTGTAACCAGCTTGAGTAAAACCTGTGCGGCAACTCACACTGCGTGCAGAAAGTATTCATGCCCCGATGTTAACGTTGCATTTTTTTGCTGTATACCTCAAAAACTGATCCTGTGAGAGTAATGAAACGTGCACCTGCTTCCTGCAATATTAGTGAGAGAAGGCATACACAAACTATCACGTTTGTGTACAGAACGCTAAGCAATTCCTAATTTATGAGAGTCAAAACGTAATTATGCCAATGTATATACCAATATTGCTGCATAAACAATTAAAATTCTTGACTAGAGCACTCTGAGAGCGCGTACCTCCGCCAAGATAGGCAACGTTAACGAAAAATTCAAATTTATTCTGAAACTATGATTTCTCTTTTATCAACACCAAAATCTGGTGATTTGGCCTTTGACACTAATAACAGCTTCCGTAATTTTCTTGAAGATACGTTCATAACTTTTTGAGTTATGTTGCTGACAAACATTCTTACAGACAGCAGTCATATATGTACACAGACCAACCGATCATCACTAAAATTTGATTTATGTCTATCATTTATGTCTTTTAACATTTGTAAACAATTCCTGTATATTTCAAAAAGATCCGTACATAACTTCATGAGTTAATTTGCTAACAAGCTAATAAATCAAACACCGAGGTAATCGACCGAAGAAACAAATCATCACAAAAATTTCAGCATTTAGCTACTCTTCGTGATATATTTAACAACTCATGTGAATTTCATGAAAGTCCGTTCATAACTTTTTGAGTTGTGAAACTAAAAAAGAGGCAGAAAACAAACGGTAGAACGAATCTTCACCAAAAGGTAATCATCTGTTACTCTTGACACGCTCAATAATCCCTGCGAATGTTGTTAAGATCCGTCCATGACTGTTGGAGTTATCTTGGTGACAGACTAATTGAACGAATACAAAGCCTCCTGAGCGGATGAAACTAGAGTACTCTGAGAGCGCATATATCCGCCAAGCAAGGCAACGGTAGCGAAAAATTCAAATTGGCTCTCAAACAATGATTTTGTTTGTATCAACACCAAAATCCAATCGTTTGTGCCTTTTGATAGTATTAACAGTTTCTGCAATTTTCTTCAAAATCTGTTCATAACTTTTTGAGTTATGCTGATAACGAACTTTGTGACAAATATGAGTCAAACACACTAACGGAACAATCAATCTGCACGAAAATTTAATCATCTAACGAACATAAAATTAAACACCCCAACAAACTAGCTAACTGCATGTTTACATAGCAGAAAGCCATTTAAATGTGGGATGAAATTCCTAGAACTAGAAAAAACTAACAAAATATAAAAGAAAAACAAATACACCGAAAAATCATGTTTTTTTCTTTTGTTTAAAAAAACATGGCTTTTGGTTTAAACAAAAAAAACATGGTTTTTACCACCCTGGTATTTCTATAGCTCTGCGTGTTGACTTTTATATGGCGATCATCTTTTTTTCCACTACTATTTTCATTTTCTTGCATTTCTTTCATAACTTGTTGAGCCTGTCATCATTTGTATGTTTTGTTATTGTTATTTAGCACGAGCGGAAATATGCGCAGGAAAAAGATAAGTGTCTAAAAAACAGCGCCTTCCCGTCACAGACGGAAAGCATTAAAAAAAAGGTGAAAACGACGGAAGAAAAGTTAGTCAAATACGCTAGTGAATCACTGGGTAGAAAATATTTGGCCTGATCCAGTACTCGATTAAGAGAGGTAGAAATTGCTGGCCTAAATACAGGCATGGTTATAATGATCATAAGTGGGGAGACACCTGCATATTAATTAAGATTTAGAACACTAAAGCTCAGTTTTGCAGTATGCAACTGTGATAAAAAAGTCCTAATATGCTACACTGCAGAACCCCAAACCCACTACATACGTACGTCTAGAGATCGAAGGGAATGTAGGTACTGTAGCATCTGTATCTTACCGTCATAGTTTAGCAGAGGAAAACTCTTCATTCTAGTGTCCCTAATTTACCTAAGAGCTAATTGACGAATGTATCATATTTTTGAGGCGGCAATTAACAAATGCGTGCCTTGCTTTACTTTGTTTTAAACCATTTACTTTTGCACTCAGATATTTATTGTATTTTTGTGTTATCCCAGAGATGCGTAAAAGTTGTAGACGCAAACTACGAGAAAAAAGAACCTAGAAGGTAACGTTGAAATTTGTAGAAACGCAATTGCAAACAGCATATTTGTTCAGATTTATTTAAAAGAATCTAAATGAAATAAAGGTAAAGTCAACTGTGACAGCACCCTCCACTGGGAAACCCACACTCACTTGTTAGAACGAAATTCGTTCTAATTGTTTGTAAGCTAGTAAAGATTTTCTTCCTTGCCCTTTGGGAGAGATGTATCATTATCTAGTGAAATTTAGCGGTGGCAAAATTCACCAAGTGTTGCAGTTTTAAAATTTTAAAAGCCAGGAACGCTTATACAATGTGGATATTATTGAGGACCCCTGTGAGTCACTGTATGTGCGTACTACGACTCTGTTTCTCGTAATTGGCGTTAGTCCAGCTTTGCACTATTTTTACAAATGTGACGTATTTTTTTGCTGAATCTAGAATAAAACTAGAGCACTCTGAGAGCGCATACCTCGGCCAAGTAAGGCAACGGTAACGAAGTATTCAAATTGGCTCTGAAACCGTGATTTCTTTTGCATCAACTCCAAAATCAATCATTTGTTCCTTTTAATAGTATTAACTGATTACTGCAATTTTTTTTAAATCCTTTCATAACTTTTTGAGTTATGCTGCTAACAAACATTACGACAAACATACGTCGAACATTCAAACGAATCAGCCGATCTGCATCAAAATTTAATCATTTATGTCTTTTAAAATTGCTAACAATTCCTGTAAGTTTCATAAAGATTAACTCAAAACTTTTTGAGTTATTGCGCTAACAAACATAAAATCAAGCACCGCAACAAACATACGAACGAACTCACAGATAATCACAAAAATTTGGTCATATACTCATTATGATATGCATAACAACTCATGTAAATTTCATGAAAATCCGCCCGTAATTTTTTGAGTTATGGCATTGAGAAAAATGAGGCTGACAAACAAACAAACAAACGGAGGGACGGATCTTCACCAAAAGTTAATCATCTGTTCCTCCTAAAATACCTAACAATCCCTGTAAGTTTCGTCAAAATCCGTCCAGAACTTTCTCAGCTATCTTGGTGACAGACAGACAAAGATACTAACCCGACGACAACATAACCTCCTTGGCGGATGTAAATATACCCATATTGGATAGTCCTTGCTGTAGTTATCCAATCGGGAAACGATCTCGATTTCGAATTTTATGGTGACGCTCCTGTCCCACTTTTAACAACTCTTTACTTTCGTTATCAAATTTTTCGTTTTGACTGTACGTAGCTAGATTCGCTATTGTGTAGGCCTACACATTATGAAAAGTTGCATTTCTATAATTCAACAGCTGCGAAAAAGCAGATTTTTTTTTTTCAAGACGCCCAAGTCTCCACTAAGCTTCTCGGAAAAAGATGGAAGTGTAATGTCCTTGTGGCTAGTCTGAGTTTTCGCCTCTCATTTTCATTCTAATAGTGTTAGCCATTTCGAGTGGCACCTTGTTTACAACTTTGTGAGAGTTGAACCCTCAACTCTTCTCTTTCGTACCTTTACATGTATGTAGCTCTTCATATTGTGTTATTTCTCTGAGAGCGGCAAATTAATTCATGGTATAAAGGGTTAAATGTATGGCGCGTTTCAAGTTGTGTTATTCCTACAAGAGTGGTTAGAACAAGTCATGCATTACAATGATTTCCATTCTTGAAATAAAAGGAAGAAAGGAATACTATATTAACACCTTTGCCAGTAAAACTACAATAAAAAAGCATTGTCATTTTACTGGCAAAGGTGTTAATATAGTATTCCTTTCTTCCATTTATTTCAAGAATGGAAATTTTGCTAGATGGTTGTGCATTACAATGATTAAAAAAAGAGGAACCTGGTTTGAGATCGCTATTATGTCTTTCTCTTTTATCTGTTATGAATCGAAGAGCATATTGTGCATTAATAAAAAGACTAATAAAATATATCATTCGGTAAAGAAACTATAACTAAATTGTCTACAACTCACTATAGTGTTGCTGTCGAAAAAAACTCAGGATCGAACTAGGATCTGCTGTGTTGTGTGACACACGCTATTTATCGCCATGCAAATATACAGTCGGTTCGATTATTGGTGGAGGCTTGCGGTAACGATTAAACTTAGGCACAATGGTCGATGGAGCTCCGATTTTATTTGTTCAATTTTAAACTTTCGGCTCTTGTTATAATTTGTAGACAATGGCGCCTAAAGTTGGTTGTATTAGAGGGCGGAACTTTTTGATCCACATAACTTGTCCCTTAACATAACTATTAATTACTCCCTAAGTTGGGCTCCCTCACTGCCTCGGTCCCTCATTAAAGGGATTATACGGCCTTACTTTAATTAATATTTACACTAAGCCTCGCACGCGCGCGGTATCATCGCTTCTTCCCCTGCCTTTACGGTCATCGTATTCTTAATTTATCTTAGCGAACTTCAGCACAAAAATATAATTACGGTTAAGCTTTTCCCCTTCAGTTCCTATAGATTCAAAGCGCTAGAAATAATTTTCTGTGTGACTGCATTTGCCTGGAAAGTATCTGATAATTTTTGATTCTCTTGTTTAAAGTCCTGGTTTGTGCATGTATTGCGACGAGTGTAAGATACATGTAGGTTTTAACCGGTTACTCGATGTTAGTTTGTGTTCTAAAGTTTATATAATTTGTTGATGAAGAGTTGAGCCCAGACATCATGTTAGTTAATAAAAACTAAAATTACGCCAGCAAATGTGATTTAAATGTTGTGTCAAGGACCCGTAGATAATGCACTTTTATTTTCTCTAGGTAGCCAAGGGTTTTGTGGATATATTATCTGGAACGTATTTAATTGGACGAAAATTGGACACTCTAAAATTATACGGCCTATGCTTCAGGGTTACTTCTTTTTGTGAACGCCTGTGCTGACCGACAGGTAGTTTACCAGTACCTTAAAACGGCAGTAATAATGTTAATGTATGCATTATTTATTGTATTTGATATATTGTATTTGATGTGGATATCCTAGTGTTCGTTTATTATTTGGAAATGGTGATTTAATATAAAATCTCTCCTATAACCGCTGTTACCCTCTCAGGTTGCTTATAAATTGCGTCGTATAGTGTTGCAATAGTCAAGTTCATTCCTCCTGTGTCGAGGGCAGTCGCGTCTCTGCATGACTGTATTCAGGTTATTTTTGCCTTACCTAGGCCAAGGGATCATCTTTCTTTTCTAACGCCGGGACCATGGCTGAACAACGTTAACAGGTTAACTCACGCGCAGCAAGGTAGCGTGTTAAGCCCCGCCCACTCCTGTGACGTCAGGTGGAGAGATAGATAGCAAACAGTGTTAGTTTGTACCTGTTATTTGCTTAATAAGTAGGGTGAGCCTGTGCTTCCATGAAGAAAAAAGAAGGGTAATCATTTCTGCACGATTACAACTGTTACTGTGCAATGCAAAAATCAGTTTGCTAGAAGTAAGGCAATAAAATGTCAAACGAATAGGTTGACAGACGAAGAAATTAATTACAGCATAGCCATGGCTTCCCATGTATTGATATAGCTTATTTTATAATCATATATCATTTTACATACTAGTACACTCCGCCATGAAAAATTACCGCGGAAGAAAATGGCTTACAGGAAAAACAACTACAGTTGCACACGTACTATCGGTGGAGTGTTAAACGCTCTACAAATAATTGTAGTAATTGTATCAACTTTAATTATGAAATTTGTGTTTTAAAGAGCTTTTCCCGTCAAAATTTTGCGAATGGTCAAACGGAGGAGTGTGTTTTTCACTAGTTCAAGTTCCATATATCAGTCGTATTACGAGAAAACTTAATTATTAGGGCAACTTGACTAGACATGCGTTCAAAGTTTAACAAGAAAGATTTTATTTCAAGTTTCATAACTTCTTTAAGAGAAATTAGCGTTGTCTCTGGGTAACATGGGAAATTTAAGAAGGAAAACTGAATTACTCATAATTGCTACGTAGTAGTTTTTCATTTTGCTGGGGCAAAAAATGTTTGAAGCACAGTAGATGTTACCGGTGAGAGCGAAAACTTTATATACTATACTGCTGCCAAAACCCACATTTTTTGCTTCTCCGGAGCTTTAGGAAGACGAAGAAGGTTTGCCTAGTTCTTTTTTCTGGTTCAAAATAGCCATACATCAATTATCAGCCCATGGTAGCGGGAATAATCTAATACTAAGAATGACCGTCGTGTGTTTATATATAAATATATATATGTTTATAAATTTATATATTTATTTATATGTTTGATGTCACGCTCTGAACGAAATAGATAGGCGGCAATTAGCCCAGGTTGGAGGCTCTGGTGCTCCTCTCAAGCTCCATTGAAAGTGATAGGCAGAAAATAGGCCGGGTTGCAGAAGATGGCAAACGTATCTTAAGCAGGGAGAGTTGAATTTCTACAATGAAGACATCGCAGGCTTAGTCTGATTTGTACGAGTATTAGCTTCTTCATACATCGAATCTACGGCAAAGTATAGGGCGACCTTATGTCTGAATCCACTTCTTGCATTGCCGAAGTTGAAATCGTAGCACTGAAGATATCTGAAGCTTCCGTTGGCACTCTCATGCTTCTTGATTCGTAGTTTCTTCCCACAGATGATTTCGTTGCATGAGCTAT
>LQNS02015106.1:9538875-9558587 GCA_001587735.2 Parhyale hawaiensis
TATCTCTACCATACTGCACCCCATAAATGGTTGAATATGGAGGATATTTCGATAATAAACAACCAAAGTCTCGACCATAATCATAGTTGTTCTACTATAATCACAACCATAATTTCCGACTGGGTATAGTGCACCAAACGCAACCCATTTGTTGAATAAGTCATCAAAGTATGTATTTAAAAATATCTTACCATCCTATCGAAAAAGTTCACAATACTCCAAATATCACCATGTCCACAAAGTCCACGAAATTCACCAAGTGCACAAAAGCAACTAAGTTCACAAAAGCCCGTGACCAAGACTTCACCAATAACCCGGGAATTCCCGGGCTCGTATCCTGGATACGGTTTGGCAAAAAAAGTTGGGTGCCTTGGAATCTTTTTCTGTAGTATTAAGTAAGGGAAAATAAGGCTTCGGACAGACGGACGGTCGGACGGACGGACTGACAGACAGACAGCTCTCTTATTATAGTATAGATTATACTGCATACGAACAACTAGGTTGTCTAAAAAATTCGTAAACACATGCAAGAAATTGAAATTTTACTCGCCAAATAATAACAAAAACAAAAATCCCACAAAATAAAACCATCATTTTCCAAGACTTCTTGGTATCTAATGGAGCCCAGTCAGGACTGTAAGCTGAATGTGGCAAAACATGAACGCCATCCAGCTCTTCAAACTTGTCTTTGGTCTTCTTCTTGGCGGTGTGTGGCTTATCATTGTCCTGCTGCATCAAGTGCGTTTTCGGTTGATCAGAGCCGGGTACGTTTGTTTCAACTTTACCTATACTGAAAAATTTAAAAACAATTCAATTTTCCCCAAGTGTTTACGAACTAACTCTTGGGACAACCTAATAATAAAGAAAATATTTCTCACAGTGGCCAACTTGAAGTGCATCGTGTCATCATTCTTTGAGATTCTGCCTGCTCTATCCGATGGGTTTCTTCGTGCACAGGTGCTGGCGCTCCTATAGTGGAACCCTAACCCCCCATTTGAGCACTTAGGGCCAAGGGCCTTCCCTTTGTGTTTAGGCTGCACTATGGGCCACACGCAGTTGCTCCATTATCGGAAAACCTTGCATGGGACCAGCTACATGGAGCCTCAGTTCGATTGGGATCTGTAAGTTTCCTCTAGAGAACAGTGAAGGAAGTTGTCACGTTCTTTTATTCGACTACGCACTGACTCTACGCTTCGCGGGAGACGGAGTCCATCACGCATTGCATCCGCTTATGCACCTACCGGTATGTTACAACCGGGTGGTGGACAGAGTCTGGTTTTGATTATTCCTTGTTTTTATAGCTAAATGCTTATGGAAGGTTGTGTTACGGACGTTAGCATCAATTCATATCTTATGCATAGTTCTTACTGACTTGAAAGAATGTGGGATTTTACGCCGCTAGTTAATGTTTCTAGATTAGTTGAACATAGATGAAGAATAATTATTCGAAGTCTGTTAATCTTGTGCATTTAGCCCATGGGCGGAGGGTGGCTTGCCTCTGTGTTTTATGTAAATATGATATAAAGTGGACAACAATGAATGACATTGGTTGTATTCATCTGCCCCTGCCCTCTCGGTCTTTCGGAGTAATACACGTGCTGTGGCTTATGTCCACGTTGGAGACTATTGGGTGCCGATCTTATCAGCTCAGTCGGAGTTTTTTGTCCTGGTCACCGCTGACTTGAAAATCGTTGCCTGAATTCCCGTTGGGCCTTGTAGATCTGCATTGGTTTAAATCAGCTGTAAATGGCTTTTTACTGGATCTTTCTTAGCATGCGCTCTGGGCTTCCTGGTGTTTCATGGAACCCAATTTGGGCTTCATTACTTGTCCGTAGATTTAATAATCGCAATAAAACGGTAGTAAGAAGTAGATCTCATTAGCGGTGTTCTAGGCGTCCCGCAATTGCTCAATAATTTTTTTAAGCTTTTTAATACCATTTGACGACCGGCGTGTAATTTTATTTAAAATAAAGGAACCAATATTTTTATTTAATATCGTTCAAACAGTAGCGCTTCTAGTGCAGCAAATGAATTTTCAATTTAGACAACTAGGTATTGTACCTCACTCATCGGAGTGAGTTTCATAAGCGCTGCAGTTCACTGTAGCTGGCCATAGTTCATATTAATTTCCAATAAAGGGATTTTTTTTCCTCGCGCAGCAGAGCTACAGTCGCGAAGTCTGTTTGGCGGAATGATTTCCTTGTTTCGCCCTCGCTTTGCCGTTCCCACTTTTAATTGAAGCGCTTTTTGTGACCAATTATTTCTCAATCACGCCATGGCGGTGCGGCATCAAATCGAGCTTTGGTAGTTGATGGGAAATGGATGAAGCAGACGTGCCAATGGTAGAAATTAATGAAAGCTTCTGCACCGCAATACGAAGTGACATTAGCGCTTCGTCATCCCGCTGCTGCCTCCACATCCGCACAAAGTGATACGGACTCGCTCTCCTCCGCGGCCATGACGGGCCTCGTTTGTGCGCTGTCGAATGCTCCTCAAATAGCGTCCGAGCGTTTATGAAGGATTTTATGGTGATGGGAATTTTATGAAGATTTGCAAGGCGAATTTAAAGGCTCAGATGACATTCGGATTGATGGCTAGTGGGCGAGCTGGAGTAATAACCATGCAGATAGTCTGTAGTACCTTTAATGGCTGCCGCCGACAGTTTCGCCTTGATGACGTAGGTAGATCTCGATCTCTTGAGAGCTTCTCAGAGACCTTTTGAAAATAACTTTAATGATGCTTGTGAGGTGTGGAATATTATATAGGATAGCCGGCCGTCGTGGGGCGTTACTGATAAGGTCCTTAGTTCTCCACAGCGCGATTTCAGGGTTTGGGGCCACATATTTTCGTACTCAAACTTCTGTATTTGCCTTCAGCTTTGCATGCATGTTAATTTGGAATGCGTAGTCTCAATTAGAAAGTTTTAGAAATGGAGGATGAAGATATTCGAACATAAGGTGGAAAGGCGTACGAGACGGACAAGACAGACACCAGACTATTGTATTTTTGCCCGTTGAAAATATCTGTTCACTGCCTGTGGAATATGCGCTGCTTTATACAATTGATCGAACCCCCGCCATTGATTGTCACTTAAAGGACTAGTTACCTCCACCAAGGAGGTTAGGTTTTCGTCGGGTTTGTCTTTCTGTCTCTTGGTCTCTCCGTCCGTCTGTCACCAAGATAACTCAAAAAGTTATGGACGGATTTTTACAAAATTTACAGGGATTGTTAGATATGTTAGGGCAGTTAGGAGGAACAGATGGTTAAATTTTTTGTTAAATCCGTTGATCTGTTTGTTTGCCTCTTTTTTCTTCATGTCATAATTAAAAAAATTATGTCCGGATTTTTATGAAATTTACATGAGTTGTTAGGTATACTACGATGAGTAAATGACCGATTTTTTGTGATCTGTTCTTTCGTTCGTCTGTTTTTTCGCTGCCTGCAATTGTATGCTTAAAATTTATGAATGGATCATTATGAAATGTACATCAGTTGTTAGTAATGTTAAAAGATGTAAATGATCAAATATTGGTGACGAGTGGTTAGTCTGTTTGTGAGTTTAACTAAAGGGTCAATTACACGAGGCGGCTAGTTCACATGCTACAAGCTGGCAAGTTTACAAGCTGCTTGTAAACTCGCCCCGTATCATCATGTTTGCTAGTGAACTCGCAGCTTGTAAACAAGCTGCGAGTAAAGTTGGACGTGTTCAACTTTTACTCGCTGGCGAGTTGGCTTTTAGCATGTAAACTCGCCCAGTGTCATCATAATTGCTAGTAGATTAGCCTCGTTTAAAAAGGCTTTGACCCCTTAAGCATCTGCACCGAAAATGTTTTCTTGAAAAAGGTATTCAAATGCCTCATTTTTTTCTAGTTACAGCACAAAATATTTTGATAATGAGTGGGTCCTAAAAGCAATATAGACTAACTACCATAGCTAGGCACGTCCGATACCTAACCTAGTAAAGTGACTTTTTTCGCATGTTGTTAAGTGATTATTGGTATCGGATTGACTCCAAAATACTTATTAAAACATGTACAAGCTCTAAAGTTTCTATAGTTTCAAAATTCTTGTTCTATAAAGAGGTAGGTATCAGCTAACGGAACGATGCCCAGCAAGGCCAATTATTACACCCACTGTCTAGTTGGCTCTTGGAAGAATACGTGTAATCATCACTATCTCACTCGCTTACTTGCCAGCACGTCAACTAGCCAGCTAGCAGCGAGTAAACTAGCCTCGTGTAATTGACCCCTAATGTTTGTCAGTATCATAGTTAGCAGCATAACTAAAAAAATTATGAACAGATTTTCAAGAGTAATACTGAATCTGTTTATACTGTTAAAAGGCACAAATGATTAGATTTTAGTGTTGGTACAAACAATTAATGGTTTCAGAACCAATTTAATTTTTTGGTTACCGTTGCTTTGCTTGGCGGAGGTATGCGCTTTCGGAGTGTTCCAGTTAATTCTGGCTTGAAAAGAATTTTTGCTACTCTTGGGATGCTGAATATTTTTTACTATTTTTAATTTGTTCACCAAACTTCGTTAGGTCTGCAGTATTTATATAAAAATTTCACGGTAAATTTACTTCTTGTACCCATCTAAAATAACTCTGGAACAGTGAGAGGGTGATGTATCCTATAAAAATGTTTCATTTAATCCGTTTAAGGATGATCTGCTGTACTGAAAGTGTGGAACGAAATAGTTGTTTTGCTCGACGAAAACCATAGTATTAGATAAAGTGTACTGAAAAATCTTCCTAGGAATAAAGAAAAGGCAAAAATCGGCACAGTGTGTTGCGTTCTCTCGCCTGAGAGGCCACATCACAGTGCTGCACTCAGCAACACCCCAATATTATTTTCATCGCGTCTACATTTGACGCTTAGTGTGGCAGTGTAATGAGTTATCACCTCCTGCCCGTCCACGGAGGCTTTTCAGTAACTTTTGAATTCGTGCGATTCGTACGAAAACTTATGCTGAATGCGAGACGTTCATTTTGTAACTGAAGAGCACATTGTAATTTGTAGTGCACTGGGGATGTGGAGAGGCGTGAAAACCGTAGTGGCATTTTTATGTTCGTGGTAAAACATGCTCATTGACGGCTATTGGTCGTAGGGCTCGCCTAGCAGTCGTAAGTCTCGCCTAGCAGCCGTAAGTCTCGCCTAGCAGCCGTAAGTCTCGCCCAACAGTCGTAAGTGTCGTCCAGCAGTCTTAAGTCTCGCCTAGCAGTCATAAGTCTCGCCTAGCAGTCGCAAGTCTCGCCCAGCACTCGTAAGTCTTGCCCAGCAGTCGTAAGTCTTGCCCAGCAGTCGTAAGTCTTGCCCAGCAGTCGTAAGTCTTGCCCAGCAGTCGTAAGTCTTGCCCAGCAGTCGTAAGTCTTGCCCAGCAGTCGTAAGTCTCGCCCAGCAGTCGTAAGTCTCGCCCAGCAGTCGTAAGTCTCGCCCAGCAGTCGTAAGTCTCGCCTAGCAGTCGTAAGTGTCGTCCAGCAGTCTTAAGTCTCGCCTAGCAGTCATAAGTCTCGCCTAGCAGTCGCAAGTCTCGCCCAGCACTCGTAAGTCTCGCCCAGCACTCGTAAGTCTCGCCCAGCACTCTTAAGTTTCGCCTAGCAATCATAAGTCTCGCCTAGCAGTCATAAGTCTCGTCTAGCAGTCGTGAGTTTCGCCTGTCTGTCGTAAGTCTCGCCTGTCTGTCGTATGTCTCGCCTAGTAGTCATAAATCTATGACTAACGACCTTAGCTGTCTATTGCTCTAAATCTGTCATGCTAGTCCTGTGAACCTTTTGATTCAACTTCTACACTGACAGATGTAATGCATGTACAATGTACAATTCAGGGAGCATTAAACGTAATCAAGTGAGGAGCTGTGGATCGATAAACTAGCATTAACTCCTCTGTGTGTGATGTGATTTTCAACCAAAGTTTCTTAAAAAGTCTCCCTTGAGGGACCGATCGAGCGAGTGGCTGCTTGTATCGTAAGCGGGATGTGTAGCTCTCCGCAGATTCTGTATCAGTTGTTAAAAATTGAAAATAGTTATTAGATATCCTCAATAATTATTAGATATAGTCAAGTCATTAGATCCAAAAGAAACGGTAATTGCCGCCTTCGGTACGTTCTCTCCACTTACATTGTTAAATTGTGTCTCCTTATTAACATAATACAGTTCAGCATGTGTGTTAGAAGAGATCTTGTTCTTTATGTATTTAAGCGTAACTGTCCAAACAATGTACATACCGTACATATAAATATGTGTTGATGTATTTCGCGTGTTTCTTCTGTATTGGGGCAAGATAACTAGATATTGGATCCTCGAATTAACGAACGGAAATGATGATATGACTACCGAGCGGACTGACTCCATTTTCATTCACTTCGTAAGATGAAAACCTAAATCACAGCTGTAAATGCTCAGCTTATTGAAATTCTCGTTGAGTGGATAATAATAATCTTATTAATAATCTTATTGTAGCAACCTCTGCTACAATAGTTGCACCTAGCTACAGAAAAACGCTTGTAAATTTTTATTTTGTAGTAACTTTTAGAATAGACCATATATTTCGGAACGGTGCACTTTCAGAGATTAACTTGTGTACGTTACGAATTAAATTTGACACGATTCTACTGTATTGAAATTCATTACAAACAGTATGCGTTTACGCAAAAAAGTTGTAACACAATTGTACTTGCTGAAAATCATCCAGCCTGAGCATGCTGCGTTCACCCTAGGGTTACGATGTATATTATATTTATACAGTGCGTAACCTTTGATTATGCAAATACAATTTTTTGCTTATTTTTCAAGATAAGTGTCAAACATTTAAAATGTTTGTAGTAGGTTAGTGCACAGGTATGTTGTAACTATAAAAACAATTAAAGAAAAATAAAACGGAACCATTTCCTACGTTTTGGCAACATTTAATTATCGCACGGGGTTCTGCTGTTACGCCAGACTATGCAACATCACTCTCTAGTCGACATGGGCAAGAAAAGCGGTCTAACCGGTGAAGAAAAAATGAAAGTGACCTTGTTATTGGCTTCTGGTAAGACAACACTCGAAGTTTCCAAGAAATTACAACGTGATCACCGAACAATTAAGGCTTATGCAATTGAAGGTAAAGTCAACCGGAAAACTCCGGATAGAGCCTCTTCGAGGAAATTGACTGCTCGGGATATGCGCCATATGAAGGTTCCTATGGCTAGAAAACAACTTTCTACAAGTAAGACGATATTTGAAGACTCCGGAGCCCCAGTACTAATCAAAAAGATATGAGGTTCTGTAAAGCTAGGGAAAGAAGAAAAGGTAATAAAACTACCACTTCTAACAAAAACTCATAAAGAAAGTAGGGTCAAATGGGCTGAAAAGAACATGAAAACTGATTTCTCCAATGCCAGATTTACCGACGAATGCAGAGCCATTCTTGATGGTCCAGATGGAGGGAGTCTGAATGGGTCCTCCATGACTGGTCAACAGATACGGCTTAGTGTCAACAAGGAGGTGGAGGTGTAATGTTTGGCGCCGGGATAGTAGGTGACACCCTTATTGGTCCATTTGACTGGGCAGAAGCAGTTAAATTGGATGCAGAAAGGTACTGCTAGTTTCTTGAAGCCAACTTGCTTCCATGGCTTAATGAGCAAACTACATCGCACGCAGATCCAAATTGGTATTTCAGCACGATAACGCTCCCTCACGCCGAGCACGGTACGCTGCTAACTGGCTTACGGATGGAGGATTTAAATAAAAAAGGATTATGACCTGCCCAGCGAATAGTCCCGATTTAAATCCCATTGAAATCCTCTGGGCGATGATCAAAAGGAAGGTTTACGAAAGTGGTCGGCCGTTTTCGACCAAAGTAAGCCTGTGCAATGCAGTAAAACAACTGCAGATTCTATTCCTCCGTCTGAAACATCAAACCTTACTAAGTCTGTTGATAATCACCTTTAAAAAGAATCATGAAAAATGGAGGTGCCATGTTCAAAATTAACTTGGTTTGTTTACCACTACTGAACACTTATTTCAGCGTTTATTGAATTGTTTTGATTATAATTTCTTGGTTTTGGACGAGTAATATAAATATTCCTGTTCACTTGTATTTATTTCCTCCCTATGATGTTTTTATTAACTTGTATAATCTGAGGTAACAGTAAAAAACTCGTAAATAAGTAAATTGTATGATAAACTAAGCAAATGGCTAAATATTTATTTTACAAGTGCTGTATATATTTGCAACACAGCCATACTTTTAGTTAATATTGATGTTACAAAGTTCGACACTTATCTTGAAAAATAAATTTAAAAAATTGTTTTTGCATAATCAAAGGTAACATACTGTATATCTTACAGTTTCTCGTCCCGTCAACACTCGGAATTATCCAGACAGGGGGCTCATCCATCCACCCTTGTGATTTTAATAGAATAAATACAAAGCATCGAGCCAGGACTCGATCTGGGACCTAAAGACTACCTCGCCGATACAGATGGTCATTCGGTGTCGTCGATTTTCGTTGCGTTCGTGTGCTCCACGAACACGACGGGCGACGTAAGACCGTTTGTATAATTCCGTCTCGGCATGCACATATTGAGGGAGCTCATCCATCTACCCTTAATAGTTAGTAACCTGGATGATCTTACAGTATCTCGTCCCGTCCCGATCTCTAGGTCCCCAGATCGAGTCCTGGCTCGATGCTTTGTATTTATTCTATTGAAAACACAAGGGTGGACGGATGAGCCCCCTGTCTGGATAATTCCGGGTGATGACGGGACGAGAAACTGTAAGATCTTCCAGGTTATTAACTATTCAGGGTAGACGGATGAGCTTCCTCATATACACGTACGGCTCTGCCTTAATATGTTTGCCAGAATGCAGCGGGCAGCACAAGCACCTCGTGTGCTTGCGTTGCTTTTAGCTGCTGTGGCTCACTGGTAGAGTATCGGCGTGGTAATCTCTAGGTCTCCAGATCCAGTCTTGGCTCGATACTTTGTATTTATATATATTTAAATGCCGTGTAATCCTTGAGCAAAAGATGCGTTATTAATAGTTCTATTACGAAATGTAAGTGACTGCCAGTGCGATGGTTGTTTTTCGAACCCGATTGAATCACCTTAGGGTGGTGCTCTAGTGGCGTGTATAGGGTTAACCAAGTACTGGAGGTTCGCCCAACCCGATAGTACTGTATGTTACGGGGCGTCATCTGGAGGAGTCCCGTAGGCAAACGTTGAATAGGGTGGCCTACGAGACGTCTTTCTGTAACTCTCTTTTTCTTGTTACGATCTCTATTCGCATCCATTACAAAACGCATATCCCGTTGAGCTGCAAATGCTGCTCAAGAGAATATTGCCGTAGGCTGCGAGTTGTAGCTGTTGAACATTTTTACAAATTTGCTATGTATTTTATATTAGTTATAAGCGTATATTACTTTTTGATTAATTGTCACAAACCCTTCTCTTCAATATGTTTCAGAACAAACGCCAGAACGCATTTGATATTGGCCAAGTTGCTAATGTTTTATTAATTCCCCACCATAATTTTATCTCACCGTCATCATCTAAATGCGGTGAAAGTTTCGAGAAAACCTCATTAGACAATTTCCTTTGTTCGCTCAGGTTGCAGTTACTGGGCCGTACCGGGGCTGTACAGAATTAGATAATGCAGTAACGCTGCCTCTTCAGATGACACTTTTACGGTCCCCCAAAATGAAGTCCTGCAGTTTCCACTTCTGATTGCGGAGGCCCGCAATTTGAGTCCAAAGGCTCCGAAGGCCTCCAGTCTTGGACTTGCTGTGCTAATGAAGCTTCCTGCCGCACAATACTCAATCATTTCTCCTCCATTTAACCTCAACAGACGCTCTTTTTCGATCATTTCTACCATTGTCTTATTCTGTTCTTTGTTGCCTCATGTCTTCCGCTGCNTGCTGTGCTAATGAAGCTTCCTGCCGCACAATACTCAATCATTTCTCCTCCATTTAACCTCAACAGACGCTCTTTTTCGATCATTTCTACCATTGTCTTATTCTGTTCTTTGTTGCCTCATGTCTTCCGCTGCGTTGGCAATATTGTCTCGCCGACGGCGCGGCCATTGTAGGAACAAGTGTAAATAAATTTCTTTGTTGGCTTTATTTTCTGGTGGTCATCTTTGTTCCTTGACCTTTACTTTTCGTTGACCTTAATTTTTTTTTTTGTTCTCTTGGTTTTTTGGTGGTATTTTCAGCCGAACTGTATTTGATTAGTTCCTAGTCTTTTTTGCATTTTCTTGTTTTCCTGACACTATCGTCATTTGATCGTCACATTTCCTTTGTTGATCTATAAAGGCTTCTTTCGTATATTGGCCGTATTGTCGGTTTATCATTGCGGTTCTCGTATTATTTTCTGCTTTCTTCAATTATTTTCGGACGTTCATTATTTTTTACCTTCATTTGGTTTAGTTGCAACTGCGAAAAATGTTGCATCCAGTTCTGTTTTGCTTATACTTGGTGAACATATTTTAACACCTTTCAAGCATGAGAGCTCGTACATTTAGCATGTTTACAGTGGAATTTGACTCTCGGTAGCTTGCTACCTTAAACGTTTTATGTAAATAGTTGTTACTAGTACAACACCTCGTGAGTAAGACCATCACCCACGATGGGAATGGAGGGAGCTGAAAGTCTGAAGGTAATGAGTCAACAGTGTTCGTATTTTCACATCTAGGTCAACCCACTTGACTGCCTGCAAGAGATCGTGACGGTAGCTCGAATCATTCTGAAAGTTTTGGGTGGAAAGACTTGCGCACAAACATGTATAGACACATTTTTTTCCCTCTGTGATCTAAATGTTACTAACATAATGGCAATAACTCATAGAGGGTCGGAGCTTAAGTCCCGGCGTCTCTCTGGGAATGGGCCTCTTGGCCCGTCTACTGCCGCCTATCTAATCTAACAAAACATAGAGAAAAGAAAACATAACCTCTTTCACTTCGTTCGCGGGTGATACCGTATCATATAAATGGCTTCTCTCACTCGCCTTTGTGTTTGCTGATGATCACAAAGTGCAAGCAGGATATCTTCGCACGTGGCGGGTGGCGTGCATAACATCGCCTGGACCTAGTCCAAAGAAAATCGATGTCACTCGTATCACATTGAAGCACTGCAGAAACCTAACGTTGTTGTATTTGCGCTAATTATAATCATTTCGAAATGTTTTGCTGCAGATTAACTCTTTGCCATACTTGCCCGAGATATTCCAGGGTTTGTTGGTTTGTATTCCTCAAAAATTTTCTTTTTTGTACGTTTTCTGGTGAAGATTGCTGCCCTGCTCAGGGCCTGTGTTTTCGAAACATGGTGCCATTTTTTTTATTACGAGGGTCTATGTTCTAGGTATATTACCTTTTCAAGCAATTAGAAACGGTATGCAATTTGACACGCAGTATTGAAATATCCTAGACATTTTAGTTATTAAAATACAATAGTAAAGTGTGTACTGAGTTTTGCTCTCGCTCGCCCCAGCTACCATTTGCTTGATTGCTCTTCTCTCACCTCACACTTGACTAATATGGTTATGCGGCCGCACTTAGTGGATCAACTCTTGATTAGCATTGCAACAGCTAATTTTAATTACGAATTAATACAATTATTGATGTTAATTGTGATGACATTGATGGCCACAAATAAATGAAATTTTGAAGGTACTTGTTAGAGTAATTGGTCCGCGAGAAACAATAAATGTTCGTCGATTCCTGGGAGTTTTTTTTTTTTTTTTGCATCTGATACTTATTTCCAGCTAAGTTTCGCCAGCAATCGTTGTGTCTTCTTATCATCCTCGGGTGATGTAATATACCCGATGTATATACCGCGGTATATACCCGATGATGTAATATACCGCTGTTATGGTAAATGAGTTATTTAGTGGGTAAGTGATGCAGAATACTTGATAATGTAACTGTTTGCTTGATGCAAAAGGTAACCTCCAAATTCTTTTGCTATCATAACTAGCTACAATTCTATTTATAATTTTTTATGTATGACTGAAAGAGCTATTAAGTTAAATGACTTCTAACAAAATAAACATGGTATATACGTGAAAGTTCAGCAATAATTGAGATTTGCAAAGCTGGTTAAACTGTATGCGAGGTTTTGGATCTTCTCAACTGGACGCAATATAAGTAATTATTTGTTTATCGAACCGTCAGTCATTGTGGGACCTGTTTCATTCACACTCCAGAGACTTTTTCTAAGCCTCTACAGGACGGTGAGACTTTGCACGAGAGTTGGTTACCCAGATGAGCCCGATTTTGAAGTCCTTTGGGTAATGATCAAGGCGTAAGGGTGGCTATTCTTCCTTGGACACAAATCAAGGACATTGTTGCAAGCCACATTTGAGTCCTGTAAGCTGTTTGAAGAGCCACTCCATCTTGCTGAAAGAGAAACGGCCTATCCTTGAACAAATCGTGGCTCAAGTTCTTTACCACGCGCTCAATGATCAGTTCTTAACTAATAGCGTTGATTTTCATTCCTATTGGAACAAAAACAAGAGGCGTCTTGCTCTTTGGTGGCATTTCCGCTCAGAGCATCACCGACGAGGGTTTTGGTTTGTTTGGTAGATTTTTCTAGCTTCTCCTCGACATGACTGACAGTTTTTGCTAGAACCCAATCATTTGGTTATAGTGAGCTCGCTTTACATTTGAAAGCTTGTTTCTGTATGCACATTTTCGAGCCCACCGAGCAGTTCACGACTTTTCGCAAAAATTTTCTTCTTTGCAAGTCCCAAGTCGGTTTTTACAAGTCGCCTTATTGATACTCTTGAAAAATTTTGCTCTAAACTCGGCTTTCTCACGGAGCACCATGCATTTCTTGAAATTCTGGGCTCAACATCCTTTTTGAGCGTCGACGTCCTGATTGACCTCGTACGATAATATATATACTTATCACAACTAGGTAGGAAACTTTCCTAGGTAAACACGAAAAACGAACAGAACAATGTAGCATAAATGCTGGCTGTAAGCAACTTAGAAATTAGAACACTCACCAGTAAGCAGAAATTAAAAAGTTAGTGAAAAGCAAATAATTCGGGAATGATTTCTCTTGCTATTCGGTCACCAAACTGTCGAGTACTGATTAACATGTACCGTATTCACCGTATGGTTCACGATGTTCACGATAACATAGAGAATTCCTAAGATAGAAAACGTATCACTGATAACTAATGCAAGACGCTTAAATAAAACATTACTGTATTCCCGATTATTGAACCACCAGTTCATCAGTATGAAAACTATCAATATGTATAAGTGCCTTGATTAAATTGCTATTATATAATATAACATTTTCAGTATTTTTACAGCAGAAATTAACTTTTTCAGCTGGTCAATGTAGAAAGCAGAAGTTCAAAGCGGAAGATAGAGACAACAAAGTTTTCCACGTACTAGGAATGATACCACACTAAGAGAAACTTTGATGCACTGAGATGCATCAAAATTGCGTACATTTTTGTACTAAAACCGAAACACGCAAGTGCATCATAAAAACAAAGTGCATCATGATGATGCATATAGGGTCTTATGTGTTTCGGCTTTGTGACGAAGCCGACGATGCACCAAGATGCATCAAAAACAGGTACAATTGATGCACCTGAAGAGACGAAACTTTAAAAAAACAAAAGCGATCTGCGTATTAGTCAGCAACCGCGTCTCGCCTCGCACGTGTAACAAATCTACAAAGCCTTTGTTCACTTTGTTTTTGCGGAAATATGTTTTTATGACTGAAATATGTATTTCTGTCTGCTGCGATGACACACCAAACTACGCCATGAAACACCTACGTGCATCCTGATACTTCTATGTGAAACACCTACGTGCATCGAAGTATTTCTCAGTGCAGTGTTGGGGCGGAAGATAGAGATAACAAAGTTTTCAACATACTAGGAGTGGTTCCTACCAGTGTTGGGGCGGAAGATAGAGATAACAAAGTTTTCAACATACTAGGAGTGGTACCTACCAGTGTTGGGGTGTGTGGAATACGAGCTACGTTTGCACACTAAATTTGACCAACAAAATGTGGAAGTTAGCAGCGCTTCACTCCACTCACCAGGCGATGTAGGGCAGGCACTTCGACACCTTAAACCTGCCATAAATGAGACTAATAAACCAAACCGTCGAATTGCAGCTAACAAACCGCTCTACGCAAATGATCGGCAGTTTGGTTGAAAATGCGATTTAACCAAAACATAGCTTTGATGATGGTGCAGCTATATAGTGCACACGATATATCCGTCCTGAAAGGTTTGATTGGAGACTGTCTTCGTTCCTTATAGTAACCGAACAGGTAACGAATTCGCCAGCTTGGAGTTTCTTTCACTAACGGTACCTCAGTTGCAGAATATTGCTCGTATTGTGAATTTTGGATATTAGTGTGCAACACTTCAAAAAACACATCGGGTTCAACACTGTATCACTGCTGCCCATACTTTGTCTGCTAACTATTCATGCTGTGAAATTCAAGTTTGTGTGGGTTGACAATGAAACGTTGATCTTAAGCTGCGTGCTGTCCCTGATGTTTTTCGTAAACTTTATGCTACTGGTAGGAAAAGTTCCTAAAATTGCACGCGCTTCGTAGCTTTTCTCGCATTGTTTGCAATGCAGTAGCGACTTACTTTCGTTTACAATGTGCAGTTTTCTATGACGTTAAAGTCGCCGTGTATTTGCCTGATCTCGTTAATTTATGTTTATCACCGAACAATTCTCAGACGTTTCTGCCATGCATACTTGAAATTAACTTTGCTACTTCACGGACTTCTTGATGACCTTTCATAAATTTCTCCGGCGCTAGCCATTACCGGAGGTCACGGCGAGCTGAAGTTCAAAAATTGGAACACACTGCAAGGGCGCAAAAGGCGTGATCTGGACGCACCAAGTTAGGTCGTAAATCAGAGAAGAAGCGATTATGGAGCGCCTTAATTTGATTCCTATTGATCGTAATCAGGGAGCCCTATAGTCGATAAACTAGGGCTGGATCCCATTGCGCCGACCCTGGATGATGGTCTGCCGCGACCGAGTCATTTGTGACTGTGATTATTATGACTGTTTGTGTGTCGCACTGGAGGTAAAAGTGAGTATAGTGCACACCTAAGGTGGCGGTGTATTGTCAGGGGTGGGATGTAAGCCCCTGTACAGTGTTAGTGCAAGTAGCGATCCTTCCCTCAGAGGACGCTCTAGTGTTACTGAAAGAGGAAGTAAGAATCGTCCACCGTCACAAGCAAGGTAACGTCGCCTAAAGTAAGGAATGCTAGTGACGGATGACGAACTTGCCCTTAGACAGCCTACACACGGAGCGTGTTTCTGCCCGTCCGTCATTGAAGACGACCGTCAAAAAAGACGCTCGTTTTTAGTAAACTATACTCTCAAACGTTCTACAACACAGCGGTCGTCATTATGGCGTTTGAGAGTTGTGCGTCATCCTGCTAAGTCGAGTCGCTGCTTGCACTGCATAATGGGGTGAGGGGTGCGGTGTGTTTATTTTACGTGACCAACACACAGAGCGTCGCGTTGTGATTTTGTACTCTTTTGTAGTTAAATTTTATTGGACTATGCACTACATCATAGGATATGGGGCAGTAAATTGCTCAAATAGTTTAAAGTTGAATTAAAGTGAATGTGCGAAAAAACTGTACGAAGGAAAATAATATCATTAGCTTTATTACCGATAAAATATATATATATATATTTGCAGATTTGCTACTACAATTGGAGAGTCGCTGACAGGTGCAGATACAAAACTATCATCTTTCTTACAAGCAGTTATATTCTCTATCAGAATTACGGCTGACGACCTAAATTGTGAGCTGTTAATTGATTTCATAGCATAGAGAGCCTGTCTATGACCTCTACCTATCGCAGAAAACACCGCCATGTGTGTAGGTTAGGGCGTTATTTCGACGGTTCTCATAAATGACTGACGTCAAAAAGACGCTCCGAGTGTAGGCTGCCTTAGGGGAGGCTACAATACTATTGGAAGCGAGCCATACTTACCTTACCACCATACCTGTCACGAGTTGCTTCCGTATGAAGTAAGCAAATGCTCTGGCATCCATTCACCTGATCAAAGCTTTTAAAAACATCAATCATTCTGAGTAATGTCTCACTTACCTGTTGTTTACAGTGGCAAATTGCGCCTCACCGGCGTGAAGTCTTCACCAGTACGGATAGGTGCTTGATAAACTGATGAGGTAATGGAGACTTCGCTCTGCGTACATGCAGGCATGACCGTCTTGCTCGTGCAACGACGGTTAGTTGTTATTTGTAAAACTTTCACCAGGCTGCGATTTAATGCAGGTTTTTTTACTTAGCCATGATGTATGTTACATGTACTCGTCCACGACGTATAGCGACCATCTCGCAGTGTTAGCTGGTGAGTTTTCGCACTGTTACTTAATTTTAGCCACTCGATGGGCACTACATTGCCTGGAGTCCATTAAGTTCTAGATGAGCGATATTGCTAATCTTAATATTGGTATCTGAGTAACCCTCTGCAGAAACACGCACCATCTCTACACTAAGACGCAGATTCTAACTATTCTCATTTACATTAGTTTTTTAACATGCAGCGCGACCCATTGTTTAATCTTTACTTTACAACTACTGTTAGCGTCTGCTGTATACATTTATGACCATTATCAATAGTGTTATTGCTACTACTAATGCTTAATTTTGTCATGAATCAAAGGGTTTAATGACCTATGATATAATGATAAGATTCCATTATTGTGCAACAGTCCTATTCAGAACTTAGTAAAGTTTCACGCTATAGAAATCGAGGCTCTGGCTTGGTAGTAGTTGGAGGTAATAGTAGAGTATTTTAATCTTCATAGCTTCTTCCAGTAGCAAGAAATCGCAGTGTTGCAGTCAATCTTTCGTGTGGAGAAATTGCTTCTCTCATATTTGTATTGGTCTTTGCAATTAAAGGTGTTACCAGTGACAGCAGATGTAAGTATGGCGCTTCGTTCATTCGAAGGTAGTTGTGCCAATTACGTGGATAAATCTTCAACTCCGCCAATACAGTTGCGAGCATAATTAAGGGACAAAAATAAAAAAATTCATATCTCAAAAACTGTAAAAGGTTCAACGCTGAAATTTCAACACAAAAGAAGTATTGTGATACCTAATAATATGCTAAGAATTTATTACGATCCGAAGGATAAGAAAAATGTTATGTATATTTAACTTATAATTATGAATTTAGTGTGAGCAGAATTAAGGGACACTTTTCAAATATTGTAATTTAAATCTTCAGTAACCCCATTTTCTTGCGTTTCCGAAGAAGNCAGGGCAATCGCAGAACAGGTAAATCGTTCAAAGAGTATTGTTGGAAGAATTGTGAAAGATTATGAAGATCTTGGACGTGTTTCGAGTGTTCGGAAACGTGGGAGGCCCAAAAAAGCTTCTCCTAGGCTGGATAGGATCATCAAACGCACAGCATTAAAGGACCATTTTGCTACTGCCTCTTCTATTTCTAGGCAAATGGATGATACCAGGGGCGTAACCACCGTGCAAAAGTTGGGGGGGACGCTATATAACGCTATTATCAAATGGCAGTTAATAATAGAGTCATTAGTAGCCTAATTGGGGTTGGTGACAAGATGAAATATATGCTAGAAAATAAAAAAGGTAAACATGCCAAAGCTAAACAGTTAACGTTCTGTTAGAGCAGTGGTTCCCAAACTTTTTGTGGTCGTTACACACTCTTCATGCATAATCCTTGTAACCTTGTCCATGCCCCATAAAAACACACTACCATAAATGTCTACAGCTCTACGTTCATTAGATCCATATAAAACCCACTTTTGAATATCATTTTGTTGTAAATAATTCCATTTTATTACCACCGCCGAGGAGGTTATGTTTTCGTCGTGTTTGTCTCTCTGTCTGTCTGTCACCAAGATAACTCAAAAAGTTATAAACCGATTTAGATGAAATTTACAGGGATTCTTAGGTATGTAAGGAGGAACAGATGATTAACTTTTGGTAAAGATATGTCCATCCGTTTGTTTGTTTGTCTGCCTCAATTTTCTCGATGCTATAACTCAAAAAGTTATGGATGGATTTGATAAAATTAACATGAGTTGTTAGGTATATAACAAAGAGTATATGACCAAATTTTGGTAATGATTCGTTTGTTCGTTCGTTCGTTTGTCACTGTTTTTAACAATAACTCAAAAAATAACAAATGGATCTTCATGAAATTTATAGGGTTTGTTAGTAATGTTAAAAGACATAAATGATCAAATTTTGGTGCAGATCGGTTTGTTCGTTTGTATGTTTGACTTATGTTTGTCATAACGTTTGGTAACAGCATAACTCAAAAAGTTATGAGCGGATCTTCAAGAAAATTGAACAAGCTGTTATTAATATAAAAAGGCACAAATGATTAGATTTTGGAGTTTATACAAAGAAAATTATTGTTTCAGAACAATTTGAATTTTTTGCTACCGTTGCCTCACTTGTCGGAGGTATGCGCTCTCAGAGTGCTCTAGTTTTATTAATGCCACAGAGTATGGCACAGTACATTCTGCTGTATGGCTCCCCAGGGGATATGATTCCCAGTGTGAGAGCCACTGCGTTAAAAGAAGGGATATATACCCGTAAAGCACCTTCCATTAAGTCATCTAACAATGTAGTTGGAAATAATTGTTCATTCAACCGTTAATAGTTTCATTTAGTTGAAAAAAAAACACAGATTTTGAGGAAATCCGATACAACTTCTTCTTTCAACAAAGGCAATGCCGACAACCTTACAACAGGAGCAGTCTCTGAAGCATATGCGGGCGCTAGAGCGTCAATGCGGTGTATGTTATTCTGCACTCATATTCATATGCGTAACGTGCGACGGAAGATCCGAGCCCGACGCTCTTCACATGATGGATCCAAAAACTGCTGCGCAATTGCATGCGGTGAAATGCCAAATGCGCATGAGCTGATCCCTATGCACGTGACACGCCATAACATGTTTCAACCTTGCCTGAGTCACCGTAGTTAGCAACTAGGTTCTCAGTAGCTCCAAGGAACTAGAAGATCGATCTGCAGAGCATATGAACCGACTGGACACAGCGATACTAGTCTTAAGAGCTTCCTACGAATGGGAAAAGCTTTCTCACATCAGGTGAATTATCTTGGAATACTTTCTGGCGCTCGAGTTACGGATATCTCTTAGTTTTAGAGGTATTGTGCCAAAAGACAAATGTGGACGTCATATACATATATTCTGCTTATGCTTTTGATGAGGTTGACCACGGAATCCTAATGTTGAAACTTTCACCATGGCTATCCGTGGAAATTGTCTTCGGTGGCTTAAATCATTCCTGTCAAATAGAACTGAAAGTGTAATTGTCAACAACAAAATTTCATCAAGAAAGCTGGTACTCAGTGGAGTACCACAAGGCACTGTGCTTGGGCCGGTTCTCTTTCTCATCATGACAAGGTGTAAGTGTGTAACTATGCAGTCCCTTCGTCATTTGCTGGCGATATACGAATACCAGCTGCTATGTTATCTATGGAAGACGTGGTGCCTGTGTTGCGAGATTTGGAAGCATTTGTTAATGATCGGTAAAAATGACCTTTAATAAAACAAAATTCGAACTGCTTGGATACGGAAAAAACCAAACACTATTCGAATCCACACAGTATATACCACCAGCGATGGGCAATGAAATTGAAAGAAAGACAGCTTCAAGAGACCTCAGAGTGAGAATGCAAGACG
>LQNS02015106.1:9561959-9581521 GCA_001587735.2 Parhyale hawaiensis
GCCACAATACAGAAAGCTGCCAAGGCAAGAGCGTCGTCGTCGTCTGCGCTCGACATTGTGATTGAAACTGAAGACTTGTCAAGCGTACTTGACCGTGTGTAGGCGAAGGGAAATATCACAATACTTGATAAAATACTTGATCAAGCATACTTGTCAAGTTTACGTGATCGTGTGTAGCGGCCTTGATGCACGGGACTTCAAGTACCTAAAGATTGATGTCACGATACCGTTGCCATCCCACTGTCTGTACACTAACCCTTGCCCTCTCTCGTCTCGTACCTGCAACTGTCTTCGGCAATATTTCTCGAAATTCGATACGGTACCACCTAGACGGAAAGTATAACATGACCATTGGAGTTATGCTGTACCATGATAGTTTTTGCTAAATCCAAGTGCTTTCGCACTTTTTATAATTATCGACCCCGATAATAAAATACCTAAACCTGAAACTATCATCTTGTGAGTTTATGTCCTGCTATAACTTTAGCTAAATCCAAGTGTCTTCGACAGATTTTATCTAACCTATGAAATGCAAAGACGGAACGTATCCTCTTTTGAGTTCTCTGTTGTCCCATGGTAATCTTATTTTAACTAAAAGTGTTTTCAGCGTTGGTATATCACCTCCCGCTAATACCTTACAGAAACGGGATCCAGAATTCGTGTAATTTTGCACAGCTCGCTCGATATAGTGCCATAGATCGGGTCACGGCACCATTATCCTCCTGGAACGGCTTCCATCACATCGAAATTCCTGTATGTTAATGGAAGCCTGCAGTTTGGTGCTTGTTGGGCCTCAATCATTGTCGTTGTTAATTTTACGATATTGCGGGGCCGCGAAGTAGTGCCAATTTTGTAGGACAAAAGCGCTGGCGCTCAAGTGAAACCTAAGAGCAAGGACACAATCCGCCTAAATTGGGCTTTTAGATTCGATGATCTTGTATCGAAACCATTTGGGGCTCTTCTTACGGAGCGAGTAATCGAATCAAAACGGTATAGTAATGAAACTGCGCTAATATTTTACGGAAAGATAGTGATATATATCGTCTACCAATAGAGGCAGAATTGCTCATCAGACTCCACCAGCCATCTATTGATTCTCAGTTTTCTGGTGTCATAAGGACACTCAGCTTCTCGGAGGCCAGCAGACTCATCGTAAAGCGGAGAGTGAAGCGGCCAACCGCTGGCGCCGTTTGCCAGTGGCTGGCTTCACCTCAGCCAATCAGAAGACAGGACCGACAGCGCTTGCCGCGCAACGAATTTATTTATATTAGGACTTTCCAGCGCCCAATCAGCAACCCTAGCAGTATTTGCAGCCTTGCGGCCTTGCTCAGAAGCTGAAATTATTGAATTGTGGTTTTACCGTCTGCGGTGCGGCAATCCTAATTATTAGCACGGCAGTACTATTATTAATTCTAACCCTTGACAGTGTGGAAAAAACCACAACTTCGCTGCTACCCCTGCCGACATCGCCACAACCACCGAGAGAAGTCGAAACGTCGAGGCATGCATTGGTGCCCTGCTTCACGGAACAAAATTAATAACGATCATTACATTAGAGGTGCGGCGATTGAGCGCTGAAATTCAGCCTTTGACGTTTGACTATCTGAAATTCTAGATGCAAGCTTTGGCTATGCATCATTGAATATCATTGACAGTGTTAGAAGCAACTCGATGACGTTGAGCCTCCAAGAAACCCTACAGAAAGGAGCATGATTGAGTTTCTGGAAGTTTCACGGGTAACCGATTGAGCGCCAATGGGTCGAACGAAGCACCTCTCTGAAGTTTCGGACGAGTCAAGCCTCGAAGGATGGATTTCGATGTCCAATCGAACGTGCCCTAAATGCTTCAGGCAGCTAGAGAATGTCAATACGGTATTACCAATGACGAGCTTTCTGTTACCTTTAACAAAACCTGTATGGCAATGAGGCCAAATATAGGAATATATACACTAGATGGTAGTCCTTCTCGACCGCTACATATTTATCCGCGTGATTTCCTTTCCGCGCATTTATTTTGTGAACTACGCTTTCTCCACAGCGCCTAATGTCTTCAGAACGACTCTGCAGAAAAGACCTTATTCTGTTGTGTTTGGAAAGCTGCCGGCCACAGCATAACAGCAGCTCACTACAAATATCAAAACAACTATTGGCCCTTATTTATAAATGGATAAAAAAATGCATTGCAAAACATTGTGAGCGTAGAAAAGAGTTTTCGTAGTTGATGGTGCGTTGAGCCACTATAAAACCTTATACGATGAAGTTAGACATCATTAACTTGTATGCGTATGCTAAGGTTCTGTTTTCATTACGTAATTGCCGTAGCTATTCGTATTAGTGTGTATTTCTTCTAATCTGTTAGTTTTGAACATAGAAATAACTCGGTACGTATATATATGACAATCTTATGCGTTTGGATTTTGCAACCAATTAACATGGGTAACCAGTCTGTTATCTTACACTTTCTAACATTCTATTAGTTTCCCCATGAAAAAATATTTCCTCTTTAACAAAATAGCAAAGAAATCAGTCAACCTTAAATAAACTAGTACTTAGAATTTTACTCGTGATTTGGAGAAGGTGCCCTTTGACGACGATGGTTAATTTTGGAACGTAGAGTGCGCCGTCGTGGAGGAATACTAGTACCTATTTTCGTTTTCCCCTCCATATTCCGGGAGAGCTGGAATTTATGTCTTTGAACCAGTGTTCCCCTCAGGGAGCATAGGATGGGTCATATGCCATAGGGTTAGGTTAGTTAGGCTCGCGCTTTCTATGTTATGGGGCGCGGCGACCCCAGGGGGCTCGTGTAGTTAACCTTAACCATTAGCTAGGCCTTCGGGATGTCTGTCTTTCGTGCCCACTTTGCTTCCTTCCATATTCATGCTCTTACATGCTCACGCTTTATTCTGATCTTCCTCTTCTATTCCCGTCTTATTGTTCCCAGGCGCATTTACTCGTGCTTGAGTTCCACGTTTCTCTTGACATTCTTTGTCGCTTTCCTTTCTCTCTTTGGATCACAGTGTACTCTGTGGATAGGGAGGCATAAACTAGGAATATAATAATAATAATACTCGAACCAAAGCTTATTTTCAGAAAATGGTTAAGAAACTGCTTTGCATGGAGTCTTCTCTGTGTACCGGGTGTATATGTAATAGAAGATTTTAAATAAACTCAGCTTCTTGGTGCTAGTTGTCTATTTTTTGTTTTATTTGTAACCAACAACAATGTACTTTGGCGGTATTTGGGGCTGCTCTGGAAATGAATGACTGTGATCTCCCAAATGGCATTGACCTACTGCTTACTATAAAGTGTTATATTACTAGGAAGATCGAGCTGCAGCTGTAGTGGGTGCAGTGCATCCGTTTAATAGCAGAAGCATAACCTCAAGCCTGAATGCAGAACAGGTGTTGCTGCCATGTTCATTGCCGTTATTTTTTTTACCGGTGTGCCCACTAGCTGATATTATGTAAATTTTAAAGTTTAAAACTTTGGCGTATAGTGCTAAGGTGTTGATTGTCTATACTTACTGCATTCAATGACCGATGTCCCTCTGGCGGGGGCATAGGATTTGTAGGTTAGTCAGGTTTGCCCATCTTATGTTAAGGGGAGCAGCTACCTCTGGCGGACCCTCCAATGTACTGTACCTTAGCTTTACTAGGCCTTCCAGACGTCTTTCATTCGGTGCCCACTTTGCCACCTTCCATTTTATGCTCGTACGTGTAACTTTGTGTTCTGTTCTTTCTATTCTTTCCTAACTTGCCGTTTCCCTACGTGTTGGTCTTGTGTTAGAACACCCTCGTCGGCCTCGTGCAAGGGTTCCACCTTTCTATCGACGTACTGTACCATATAGCTATCTCGTATTTCTTCATCTGTTTGATCGCCTTTGTTGTGGAGACGGCGGCTTTGACTATTCACTAAAAAAATAGCGTGCCGATGCTGTCAAGAATGACAGCCGGGAATTTATGATGACCCATCCTCACTGATCATGCCTTCGTTGCTGATAAGCTTCTGAAAGATACGCTGTAACGGCCAACTCTAATTGTCGTCAGAGATGGGAGCTCTCGGTTTCAGTTCATCTCAGCAGCACAACCTAGGTATCCTTCCGTTAGATCAGTGGCCACCCACTCCTTGGGCTGCGGACGGTACCTGTCCCTGGATCAAAAATTTCTACCGTGCCGAACAAGAAGTATTTATTTCAGTTTTATTTATTATGTAAGTCTAACGACTCCTTTCTTTTCCAGATTGCAATATAAACTTTCTAATAGTATCTATCCACCTCCCCGGGTCGCGGTAAATTTGTCAAACGTCGAACGGTCCACGGCGATGAAAAGGATGGAGACCACTGCCTTATTTGACATGCAAAAAATGGGTTTATGTTAGCAAGCTGTGAAGCATCACTTAATTTAAGTATATTTGCAGCTGCATGTTCTGTATACGCTGTGAAACAACTTTGGTGCATCGATATTTTTGCGCTCAAGCGATAATTGCTTTGTGAAAGGAAGAACGCAAAATGGAAATAATTACTGCGTTTACTGTACCTTGAAAAGTCGCTTCTCCTTTGCTTCTTCATTTACTCAACTTGTACATCGGGAACTGAGAGCAAATGTAGTGTAGATGTACGGAGAAAGTAATAAAATCAGAGTCCATGGTAGCGCTAAGAGATTTCAGCGTTGGCTTAGCTTTGATAGGTTTATTACACACAGATATGCATTACAATAATGAAGACTTTTTGATTACAATGCACGTACAGTAATATATCTGCATAACCCATGGAAAGGTGAAACTTTTGGGGCAACAACTAGTAATTAGACTAGTACAATTGCATGACATAATCTTGATACCGCTCTTTAAATGCATCATTAGATATAGGATCGAATAGGTTCGTAGGAATTCGATTAACAAGAGATACCGTTTGAAACCTAGTTGACCGTTTCTCTACATCAACACGCACATTTAGAAGATTGAGAATGGAGCGTCTGATCTCGTAGTTTTGTTGGGGTATGAGTCAGCCAGTATTGTTGAAGGACAAGAAGATGGTTGTGTATGAGCGAATGGAAAAACTTAGGAAGTGAATAGTTATGCACATCTTGAAAGTGCAACATTTGTAAATCGCAGTACATGTCACTACGACTCATCAACGGTATGTTATTTCGGTCTCGTTTAACACGAAGTATTCGCCTTAGTATATTATTTTGCGCAACTTCTAGTTTACGAATGTGACAATGAGGGGCTGCACCCCTGATAATAATATGTTGAATTGACAAGGGATAAACTAATGAGTAACAAATTTGTTTCAACGAATCACGATTTACATAGACACTGCATATATTATGCTGTTACTGTAGACTTCAGCAAAGTTTGCTTGCTGCATTTTGTTGACAAAGCATTCTTGGAACTGAGCAACGTTGATCGGCCTTGAGAAGTTATTAGGTAGTATAGAAGTCTATATAAGTATATTCAACTAGAGCACTCTGAGAGCGCATACCTCCGCCAAGCGAGGCAACGGTAGCAAAAAATTCAAATTGGCTCTGAAACCATAATTTTCTTTGCATAAACTCCAAAATCTTATCATTTGTGCCTTTTGATAGTCATACCAGCTTGTGCAATTTTTTCGAAGATCCGTTCACAACTTTTTGAGTTAGACTGCTAACAAGCGTTAAGACAGACATGAGTCAAACATACAAACGAACAAACCGATCTGCACCAAAATTTAATCATTTATGTCTTTTAACGTTAATAATAACTGCCTATGAATTTCATAAAGATCCATTCATTATTTTTTGAGTTATTGTGATAACAAGCATAAAATTATAAACAGTGACGAACGAACGAACAAACAGATCATTACCAAAATTTGATCATCTGCTTTTTGTTATAAACCTAACAACGTTATATACCTAACAACTCGTGTTAATTTCTTCAAAATCCATCCATAACTATTTGAGGCAGACAAACAAACAAACGGATGGACATATCTTCACGAAAAGTTAATCATCTATTCCTCCTAACAAACCTAACAATCCCTGTAAATTTCATCCAAATTGGTTCATAACTTTTTGAGTTATCTTGGTGACAGACAGACAAACACGACGAAAACTTACCTCCTCGGCGGAGGTAATTATAACGATGAAGATTCACTCTTTGACCATCTTCTGTAACTTGGTCAAATTTTCGCTTATCGATTTTCATTTAAACTCAACCTAATTCCAAATTCTGCAACTTAGCCTATCAATTTTGTTAAAAGCGTAACACGAAAGATACAAAAATATAAATCTATCAACATGCAACGGTGTTTATTGTAGTGTTTGAGGACGGATGTTTTAGGAATTGAAAGCCCGGTGATTGTGAATCGCACAACTTTTTTATTCTGTCCCTGTGGCTCTCAAACCTTTCCGAGCCGCCTCCTTGGCTTCCAGTTGAGCTCCTAAGGATAGCGCCGACTTTGATACTACGTCCATTTCATTACGCACATTTCCATTTACTTTGCCATTTTATTTGTGCCTGTTTACTGCTGCTAACGCCACTTGGCGCCTCTCCACCGCCGCGGTTATGCCGTCCTGACGCTCAAGAGGGTCAGTGTTCTCTAATTTAAGAATATTTACTCTACCTTAAGCAGCTCACAATTTCTAGTGACGGCTCACGGCTAAAACTATAGTCGAGGCGTTATACACAGTTCTGTTTAGGGTTAGCTACTGACCTTACGTTGTTGACCATATAATTTATCTAATATTATTGTACATAGCAATAATGAAGAAAAACTTATCGGATTGGATGTGCTCGATAATATGAACTACCGTAATTATTTTAATTTCTACAGTATTCCACTGTCCTACGCACGAGCCACCACTGATACATTCCATTTAATCTGACAAGCAACGTTTAATGGCGTTCACTACGGTACGAACACCGTGAATTATTGATAGCTTTTCCCCCGCTGCATTTGTGTGTATGTTGCCTGAAGGCGAGCACTTTTATCTGACAACTAAGCGACATGATGAAGTTCCGCCGCATGACTGCTCTGTCATTCTAATTAAATCGCCAGCATTGGCCTTGGCTATTTTAATGTCTCACCGTTCTTCTGCTGGGCAGTGGAAAAGCATTTATATATTTTTTTGTAATTATACGAGGCGTGTCATTTTATTAGCGCGCGCTGTGCGGCGTTGCGCCTCTAATAAAGCAGTTATTACAATTTGCTCGCTCTAATTGACTTTCGGTAATCTAATTAATGAGATTTATCGGTCATCGGACGCATTTTTTCATCAAACAAAAAAGTCCGCCAGTACTGCAGTCGTTGTTAGCCAATTACGTGCGTTTTTCGGTAAAGTTAATCGCGGTAACTAACTTAATTTTGAGCGTTTGCAGTATCTTTTGAAGTTGCTTATTGTACTGCAGCAATGAAAGAGGTGAGGAATACAGATGATGAAGAGGCGAGCGCAGTTAACTCGATCTACAGCATCGTGTCCAGTATTTTGTTTGCGGCGACTTGTCAGTATTTTCCTTTCCGATAACTAGCAATAATGTATGTCGAACAATCGGCATGTCGAAATGCTTCTAAGCTCACCTATTTATTCTGCATTTAGGATGAAAATGGATCGATGGTTGATAATGATGGTCAAGAGATAGGCGAATTACTCTGCCATCAATACGAGAAGGTATTTAGCAAATCGACCAGTGACCCCGAAGTTCACGTATTTGAATTAAATCGTAAGTACTTGACAGATTTTGAATTTACACACTCTGCATTGAATTCGCCATCGATGAACCTGGCGGAAACTGTGCTTCAGGACCAGATGATGTTCCTGCGAAAATTCTCAACATGTGCGTGCGAGCTAAGTTATGCTTATCGGCTTTACCTTATGTGGTGTAAGCCATTGGGTGATGGGTATTACCGAGCACCTATAAATATTCACTCATTACTCACGATCCCCAAACCTGGAAACAGTACGGATACTGCTAAGTATAGACCGGTCTCACTAACTAGCCACGTAGTGAGAACGTTCGAAAGGGTGTTCCGTAAACACCCAGCGCACCATCTAGAGGGTAACCTACTCACATCAAAACATTGTTTTCGACATACATGTTAACTTAATCGGCTTCACAACTGCTGAAACATTATGATTCCATTGTAGAATCATTGTATGAAGGGAGCCCTCAGAGGTATATTCTGACGGGCCCTTTCCCTGTCACAACATATATGGGCCTCACGAACCCAAGGGCTGTCCCGAGTGCCTTCTCCGCAGGGGATGTTGCAGCTGGCCGCAGTTCCTGCTGAAAAGGTCAGATTGTTAGGTTAGGTAGCTTCGCTATTTTTCCCTTTTGTTCTGCGAGGTGGGCCGCCGAATGGTTGTAAGCGACTCATTCCATGGGATTCCTATCTGCTCCCGTGTGGGGGCCGCGGATAGCAAGGCTGTTTAATGTAATGTCGCGGTATATTCAAAACGGCACTGATAGGAAAGTTATAGAACTCAAGAAAACTTTTTACTGTATTCTCATTGAAAACAGAATACCAGATAGACCAGCGGTCGGCGGTTACGTGCGCGGTGAAGATAATTCGCTGATGGCTCTCTCTTTAGTCGCTTGATGCCACCCAACTGAAGAAACCCTGCATCGTGGCTCTACGCATGGGTGATGTGGAGAACGTCATCTAGACTTAGTGTGAAGATGCTCAAAGTACGCTAAGTGTTAACTCAGTAATTTTTTCTCCGAATCGAAAGACAGGGTAGTCTCGTGTACTTGATATGTTATTTTAAATGATGGTTTATTTAACAATAATGATAATACTGTGTGTCATTACTCTAATATTGTGTGAATCGTTTACATCTCTTTGTTATGTGTATAGTGTTGAAAAACAATATTTGTGGACTCAACGACCCTTGGAATGACATTTATTTATGAACCACGTTGGAAAGTTCCCTGCAATCGCCATCATTATCGTGATTCGTCCTATAGAACTACCTTGTCTTATCTGCGTGGATCCGTTTCGTTGGCTCCTGCTTTTATAATACCAGGCTCTTCCCTTACTTGATACAAACGTAACCCTTTCCAAGCCTCAATGCGTTTGGCTGGCTCGTGCACGCTTATTACTAACATTTTACTTGCCTCTCCAAGCGAATATTCCCAAAGCGCGGTCCGTTTGGTTGGCTCCCGTACGTATATACTCGCCTCAGCAAGCGTAGCACTTCCCTGATCCGCGATTCGTTTGACTGACTCCTGCGCATAGAACACTCGCCGCTTCCCCTGCCAGACCACAAACATAACACTTCCCAAACCGCGATGCTATCTTCCATAACTGCTACCGTGAAGTGATTCATTGGATCAATAAAGCGTCGACCTTCTATCGACTGGAACTTCCATTAAGTTTAATTGCTTCTTTAGGAGGATTATACGACTGCCTGGTTTACCACTTTATTCGACATGCAACTGTACCCTGGTGCATAATTCTATCTGTTGAATTTTTGTTTATTTTTTATATTGATGATAATCTAAGTGATTCAACTGCTCTGACTGAAATTGACTTAAGAATACTTTCATGATTTCGTGCTGAGTGGAAACCTGGAGCTGGATATTTTCCATCGCTTGGGTTTCTACGTTTCTTCCTGTAATAAAAGGATAGAATCTTAACCGTTGTACTCCAGTACCAAGTGCGGTCGAGCTTGCAATTTTATGTTGAGGATACCGTTCCAGTTAGTTAATTCTGTTGCTACGATTTTACTGTTTCATCTTTAGAAAAAGTGGTAATTGGTCTAACTTGCTGTAATCCACGTTTAATACCGATACACTTCTCAGGATATTGTGCAGACTGTAAGTCATGCAACACGCTTTAGGTTAGCCTTGCTGTTCAGTCACAAGTATCTTGAGTCTGTTCTTCATAATGTTGTAAGGAAGTTTTCTAATTCACTGCAAGTTACCTCCAAATGCACTGCCTAATGTTATGAGCGATTGCTGTCTATAATGGCAATTTGAGACATGATTAGAGGGTTTGTGTAAAATTTCAGATATGATTAAAGGGTCCGCATAAAATTGCGCGAAACGGGGCACGTTGTCCATGTCGTGTACGTGCTGCGGACGTCTTTGTAACGCGTGAATGACATCCTTTAATTTTGAGCCGCGGTTGGGCTAATCCCTTAATTGCGCTTCAGGGTTTGACATTTGAACATAGTGGTTTATGATCCTGCTTTTACCTCAGCTGTTACCTGAACTACATGCTGTTACAGATCTTGTGTTAACTCGAAAAAGACCTAAAACTTCCCTTACTTGAAGAAATAGCAGTATTTAAAATGTTTATAAACTACGCTGATCCTTATGAGGTTAATTTTCTAAACCACGAAACCATGCAGTATTTTTTCACAGCAGCATTCTGTATAAGGTGTCTGAACTGTCACTGTGCCGAATTCTTGCTTAGAGTTCTTTGTACACATAAATTTTTCTGCTGTCCATCATTTGCTCTCCACGTGTCACTACGCCGTTTTATTATTTAACACACTGGTTACAAATTGATGTACACATATAGGTACTAACACTTGTATATCTGGTGATCATGTTAGTGCACATACACAAATCATGAGAACTGCGAATAGTACCAACACGTGTTTTTATAATAAACATGTTGATGCACGTGCGCATCAATGTCACTTGTAACCACATGTATATTTCTGATATGTTGGTATGCATCGGTACACCGGTGTCAACTGTACCCACACGTTTACTTCCGATGGACATGTTGCAATTCATGCACAAATCTGCATTCTAAGCACTGTGTTAATCCGAAGCACAGGTTTGGAATAACAGCAATACGATCGAGTTGGGCTTCTGCGAGTGTTTTTCGCGAAGGCGATTTTCTTAATCTAAGCTCAATGCATTTACTCGATACCCTCTGTTTATTCAGATGTAAAAAAATTGCCGATTACTGATCACATTGATGTTGTAAAGCGAACGAGTCGGTAGTCAGAATGGAGTACAATAACTGTAATGTCGGTGAAGGTCGGACAAATTTGGCAAGAGCGATAACCTCGAAGTTTCATTCAAGAACGTGTTAAGTTTTGAGAAGTAATACACATTTGCTGTCAGCCCTTATGCTATAGCAATAATAATAAATAAGCAAGCTGGTCATAAAAACATTAATATTGATTTTAGTAGTAACGCAACTCGCCGTAGTAATATTGTATCAAGGAAGTTTGTCCGAAATGTACATTCTATCATAGTTTGACTCTGTCCTGAGTAGCCGCATGTCACTGAACATTTTCCCCCCGCAGTTTCCTTTGATTCGCGTTCGTGGCATTCGATCATCCTGGTCCTGGCCACATGACGTTTGACTCTCAGTGGCAACTGCGTCTATTCCGAGCTAATCACGACCCGCCATCGCCTCTGATGGCCGCAGTCACGTGATCTCGTCACGAGCTCGCGTGACCCGAGTAATATATATAGATATATATATTGTATGGACGGCCCTCCTCTCTCTAATATCACCAACTTGAAAGGCTCTCGTGTTGTGATAAAAAAAATTGGGATAGGCGTTGACGAAAAGGTTGGGGAGATTGTAAAAGTTGAAATGATATTCGGTGAAGCGAAACAGCGGTTTAAGTGCTAACACGCCATGCATCAATCAAGGGAAGGTTGACAAAAACTGGCGATTTGGGGGACTGGGAGGTTTAGGGAAACTACATGCGACGCGGTATTGTCGTTTTCCTGTCAGCTTTCGTTTTGCTGGGCCGTTGAAATGTTAATTGTCAGAGTTATTTTATTTTCTAGAGAAAGAAGTGTTAATGCTCGTCAAGTCATAGCTGTAATATGAACGATTGTTCTTGGTAGTTGTGAAGATTTTTCATGAACCGTGGTATGAACTTCTTTGTTGAACCCGACAAGAGAGGTTATTGTTTTTGATAAATTAAGAAAAGTGTACAGTATATGTTTTCTCATCCAGTGGCTGCCGTGAAAGTAATAACGAATCGGATAATGCAGACGACGGTTACTCCTCATCTTTTATGTGATTTTTTATATAGTGAAATTTAGCTCTGCATCATTTGCAATACACATAAAACAGAAGTTGGAGGACCAACTCAATCATAATGCACAGAAAAACAGGAAGCTCCAAAGAGTCAAATCAATCACCATCCAACAGAGCGTAACACCATCAAACAGAGCGTAATTTTTAGCCAATAGCAATTTGACATGCTGATCTTTAAAGGCATTATATTTAATATCTGCCAGTATTCATTAGTGGAATTGGATACCATTTTGTGTGCGGGTTTTTCAAATCCTTTCCTTTTTGAATTCGTTCGAAATATACGAAATTTTAATAAATAAAATCTCCGGCTTTCCTCATGGCTTACTGTTTACGAGAGCTAAGCAATTTCTAATATCGTTTCGAGAGTTAAATTTCATCACACAACTCTATTCTTCTCCCTCAGTCCATGAATGGTCGCTATTGCGGTAATTATTACAATGATTGCATGTAGCCCAGTCTGTATTTATGATGAAGTGCTTTGTAATCTGCCATTTCGTGCGGCCAAGATATCAGGCAATGCAGTGTTTGTCGGAGACCGTTGTTCTCAAACAAGCAATATTGGAGATCCGCATGCGAGTGTTCTGTGATTTTTCCTTAGGAAGATGTCCAGTTTTGCAGGGGAAACTAGAGTATCGAAGTTCCTTCTTGGCTGTAGGACGAACGTTAAACAATTGATGCTACCCCTCGGTGTCCACCTTGAGGAACTTTAGGTTTCGTTAAGTTAGGTTCGCCCATCAAGTGTCGTGGGGGAGTCGAGCCTTTCAAGTGATTTAACAAGAAAGCTTATCTGGAATTATATCTTAGTAGCGTCAGTCTTGTCGTTCTCGTTGTGCTCATTATGTTCTTTGTACAACTACTGACAGTCTATATTTCGGTTCGTCTTATATCTCTGGGCCTGACGCTTCCAGCAGCTGTGTCGAGTGAATTTCCGCTGGGGTTGTTTCATCTGGTCAGAGTTCATGCAGATAAGGTCAGTTTGTATTATTAGGTGGGTAGGTTTTCTTCCTTGATACCAAGAATATGTGTGACTTTCGGGGCGATAATATTGGGCTAGCCACTGATTTGCCAGTAATCCTATCTCTCATTACCTGTTACTACTGCTCGGCTGTATTTTACCCGAGTGGCTGTTGCCGTGCCCGACCGTCCTCAATACGTGCGTTCTCCATTTTGCTCGGCGTACTTGTACGTTGTTCTTTCCTCTCTCCTACAAGAATTTTTGGCCGCTTAGAAGCTAATAGACTGGTTAAAAACTTGTGGGGCAGCCAAAAAATTTGTTCGGGCCCTTGGATCATGCACCATCGCCGTGCATATGGAGGTTGAACTTTGGAAATAAGCGTCTAGCGCCTGGTGCAACAGTACAGAAGCTGTCTTCTGCCGCGTAGAATTTCATCGTTTACCGCCATCGTTGGCCGTCTCTAAAGGGATATTTTTTGATACAAAGACGTCCGATGTTTCTGCCTCGAACTATAACGTTTGTGGAATTTTCGGCGTATCTAGCTCCAAATTTTCTTGTTTTCTATCGTAGAAAAAGTTGAGTATTTAAATATTCGCACCAAAATGCGTTCTCACATGGTAACTAACAAAGTTAGCGATCACGGAATCTACGGACATTGAAAGGAGAATTACCATCTGATATCTCATACGTCACGTCGGCCATGTAATAAGCATAAGTGGCAAACCTAACATGTTTTCTACTTCTTATTCATGTATTGTATTGATCTTTAATTTCAGCTTTTATATTTGTGGTGACCTACGGGGAAACTTCAACGTGCCTTCTTTTTCTTAATAAAAAATCTATTATTGACTGATATTTTCCACTAAGATAAACTAATCTCGTCAACTTAACTTGATACCGCAGCGTTGGTTTCACTTTTTTCGGTCGAGCTTCAGGCATGAATCAGTAACCGATTTCCTTTGAGACGCCTTAAAAGATTCGAATCTTGCGGAGCAGAACCCATTAAATATGTCTTATTCCTTACTTGTACCGACAGTGTCATAGCAGTCGCTTATGCCAAGTATCCACATTTGTCACCATCCAATGACCTGTACTGTTTGCATTCTATGACATATTGTCGTACCCGGTGTCATTTAAAGGCTCTGTAGGATTATTAGCAGGTAGTGAATATTTATGAATATTGCCAATACTATACTGAAGCTACGTCGATGGGTGTTGAATTCAGAGTAATGTGTACACCTTCATTTGTATTATCGTAAATATTGCATGATATATGCATGATACTTTCTGTGATCATATTCCTCCTGAATTATTCTTTTGCTAGCTTACATTAATTATAATTTCTCTTTTTCTGCAGCGCTACCTTTTTGCATCTCAAAATTTTCATTCTATTTGAAATGATATAAATTTCACGACGATTTGCGTTAATTCGATCAGTGCGCGAGTTCTGTATTTGTCTCTTTTGCACATTTCTATGTCCTTTGAATCATCGCTTCAGTTCTTCATTATCTTTTATTCATTTTCTTTCTCTGTCTCCCTATGTACTCCCAGAGTTATCGCTGTATTTGTTCTTTTATAGCTTAGTGCGATATCAGACTCATTGCAGAATAATGGCTGCAGTTTTCTTATTCCTGTTTTTGTCTGGTTCTGAAGCGCTTGTATTCACGGTGAGCTGCGCCGCGGCATGATCATTGTTGCATTTGCTATTTCTGTGTTTTTGCGAATAGAATATTCTATGTTACACTTTAGAATGATTGCTGCATTCGTTTTTCAAGTTTTTTTGTGAAACTGTGGTATGCCTTGAATTTAAAATAACTGTATTTTTTTACTTTTTACATTGTCCATTCCGCGTCTAAAGCTCTCGTATATTCACAGTGTTTATAATATTGCAGGATTATAATGAATTTATTCGTTTATATTTTCTGTTTGCAATTTTTTTTATCCTCATATCAACATCAAAGCAACAATTTTTTTCTTGTCGCATTTTTTATTTCATTGCGAGTATAATAAACTAGTTGATTCGCACTTACTTTTATTATAGAATTCGACGACGTCTTTTTGTATACTATGTCCATGTCAGTTTTTTTCGATTCATTTAACATTAAAACTGCATTTTTCTTCCTTTTACGTTTCTTATATCTGAATGAGTGGAACACTCATTTACAATTCTTGTACTGTTGAAGAGTCGTCGGCGTGTATCTTTTTTATTTTGGATCCGTCTAGAATATTTGTATTTTCACATTCATTTCCAAAATCAAAACTGCATTTTAAGTCTTTCACTTTATTTTTTCTGAGTGAGAAGTACTCGCATTCACAGTGATTTGTATTATTACAGAATGTTCGCTGCCTCTGGAGTGGCGAGGAAAGTGGTTCCTGATGGGCGCCCCGGGCCCTGTCGTTATAGAGGAAAGCTCCATCAGCTTCAAGGGCCCATGTCTGGAAAGCGACGTCGACACCTACCTCATCAGGGAGACTGTCAAGTGGGTGAACTGATGCAAGGTTTCCCATCTGCGCACTCGCTGCGAGATTGGTGCCTTGAAGTGCATGCGTCTCCTATATAGAACAAGGCAGCTTCAATTGAATAAGTGAATGGAGTTGGAGCTCTTCAGAGAGATACGGTAGTAGGTGAATTATAGGACACGCGATGCAGTTAGGCTTTTTGCTGTCGCGTAGGTGGGACTGGTGGCCATTGTGGCCGTGAGTCGGTTTATGCTTTTAGTAGCAAAGTTATAACAGTTCTTGATGGAACATTAGCAAGAGATACTTTATTTATACGCCATGGGTACGTAGGCTTTGCGGCAAGGTTTTGACTTTATGAAAGTCGTAGTACAAATGAACCGCAGTACTTTGTTTTTACTAAAATACGCCCATCGTAAAATTCAGTTTGCCTGTGTTTATTCCAAAATATTTATGTCGCGCTGCCGTTTTGACAATGTCAGTTCTTCATTGTCTCCTATGCATACGCTATAGCCTACAAACCATTTATCTCTCTGTATAACGTTTACTGCTCATCACTGTCCATGCACCGAGAATATATTCTTTTAAGCTCTAAATTATCCTAATTGTGTCCATATTTTAAGTTGCATGGCTTGTTTGCCTGACTAGAACGCAATTTATGCGTCATTACACAATGCCTCCCTGCACATTTCCATTGATGCGCTTCGTTAGCTCCAAAATGTTTCTGCAATCTCCATCAAAGACTTCGTTCCTTTCTAAGTTCTGGAAGCTAACTGGATTGTCAGGGTAATTACTGTGGTCGTTTGGGGTAATTGATGGCCTCGAGATTGAGGATCGCAGCGACCTATAGCACCGTTTGACTTTCGATTAAGAAGTCGTAATGGAAGGGATTCGATATGAACTGACACTGGATATGGAATGGGCGCGAGCTCCTGCCAGGAATTGGACGATGGGCTCGACTGAACTAGAATCGAAGTTCGACTCGGACCGATAGAAGGGACAGTTTCAATCAAAACTTGCAACAGCGGTCATTAGTTATTCTGCAGTGTTGGGTCCTTGTAGCTCAACTGCTCTGAGCTGTGGTGCTGCGTATATTCTAGTGTACCATTATACTACCGTTGCTATCTGTAGTTATATACTGAATAGATTTACAGTGAACTTGCCTGAGGCTGAAATTTTGTTCTGACCAGCATTGTATACTACTTACTAGCGATATAATAACATGATATCACGGTGAAGTTTCATGAGGTATAGCTTAAGTACAGGGAATAGCGTCCTGCGAACCCAGGAGAGAATACATCTCCAAAATCTAATGATGTTTTTCATATGATTTCACTCTTTTGTACCCGCGAGAACCATTTCGTCACTTGCTGATACTGCATTTGCTACGAAAATTGATCGTTAGCTGGGGTGTAACTGGGTTTAAACCATACACTGCATTCTAATATTTGCCCTTTCCTTGGGAATAACATGATTAAGTGCATACCATCTATGGTAAACTATACGTTGAAGAGTGGAGAAACATCTGTAGATTCTTAGTTTTAAACTAAATACTGACATGAAAAACCGTAGATTTTATTTCAAAATTGCATTCCCTAATCTTCCACCTACATTAAAGAGTGAGATAAATGACTCGGACGACGCACTTGTATGTTCTGAACTTGAATACTTGCATCACATACTTGTAGAGGAAACAATTATTAAATAACTTACCACGTGTTGGTCCATTGCTGATATAGCACGCACCGGTATCCTGTTAGGCAGTGAGTGTCAGCTGCCGCTGCAAACGATGCCAGTCTTGATCTTACGAGTTTTGAAGTGGGACACGGGTAAGTCTAATCTACAGGAATGTCATGATACGTGGCTTATCCCGTCCCTATGTAGCTTCTTGTTTGATATACGTACCGTATGTGCGTATACTAACTTTTACTGTCGTCACTGTGGTAAATCACTGTATGGCCTGTTCCCGAATTCGTCAGTGTAGCTATTCTTTCATCATTGATGCAAACATCTCATTTTCATCAAACTAAGAGACTTCTCAATCAAAAACAGATCTGACCACAGCCGCCACTGAGATTCTTGCCTACCATACATTGATCCTAGTTTTCATGGTCGTTTTGTATTATTGAAATACTCGACATGTATCTGCCGCGTGCCGACTCTCAAGGTGATTGAGGTAACTGCAGTTGATAATGTCTGTACTCACGCTTCCTGGTTGTTCTGGTTCTTGAGTAATTCTCTATATGTAACAGTTCCCACCTCTGTGGTTATAGCTCATCTTGTCGGAAGTACCCTGTCGATATCAAACCCAGTTACCCCCAAGGGGGCGTAGGCTATAGGGTTAGGTTCGTTCGCCCATCCTATGTTATGGGGAGCAGCGATCCCGGGGGATTTTGTGTAGGTTACCTTAGCCATTAACTAGGCCTTCGGAACGTGTCTTTCTAGCCCACTTTGCTTCTACCGCTTCCATACTCCTACTGACCTTACTTTCTTCTGTTCTTCCCCTTCTTTCCAGACTTATTTTCCCATGCGCGTTGATCTTGTGTGGGAACGCCTACTTGCATGGGTTCCAAGTGTGTATCGTCGTACTATATGATCCTGTTTTTTTTTTCCTCTATGATATAGCCTTTCTTGTGGAAACGGAGACTTTAACTTCTAAATATAACCAAATCCAGTTACGCATCACTAGATCGAAGCCACATTACTTTGTAAGCCTCTCGCCGAATTACCTGCATACGTCGACAGGATCTGGAGCCAGCGAACAACCCGTCCAGCGGTCAATTGGACTCGTTTAGATCTACGTCGGTCAGCTTGCTTTGTATTCTCTACGATGACCATCGACTATGGTTGGTTGATTAAGCGCTGCATTGCGCTACGCCGATCTCTTACCACGCCCTGGTCGCCGTTTTTTGTCGCGTTTTTTCTTTGTCACACACAGCGATTGCATTGATGATGTCATTAATATTCAAAGCAGTTAGACCACCATCGATCATTATTCGTTTGTTGCCCGGCAGTTCGCTTCGTGCAGCCAGCGTTCATTTTTTTTTTCCTATCGATGGCCCGTGCCGTAATGCATACGTAGATTTTATCGAGCACTCTCGGGACTGTAGCGGCGGACATATAGTTTAACCTCGGCCTGGATTATCAACAACTTCTTGAAAGTTGCACGAACGCATTATGTAGTTTTTATTTTTTTTTTGGTAGTACTGATGTCAGGGCTCAGATTTATGACTTCTTTGTTTTGATTTCTGCAAAATTGTAATCAAGTGGATATAGCCTTTAGATTAGGTATTTTTAAATATATGAATCAGGATTGGCTGGTTTAAACTAAATGGTTTAAACCAAATGAAAAAAAAAACATAGTTCAAACCAACCAAAAAAAACTTCGATTTGTTTGGTTTTTATTCATAAATATTGCAAAATAAAGTTTTACTTCGAGAAATTATTAAAATTCCGCTAAAAAACTAAAAGGATGAGTTAATGTGTTTCTATTTAGGAATCCGTTTGACTGTTACGACTGTTAGGGTCAACTTTTGCTTATATTTATTAAAAATCTATAACCTATTGAATTTTGTGTTATTTCATTTCAGAGATGCATTTCTCATTATATTCTGGTATACCTGCAACTACTGAAGATTAGAAGCATTAGTTGAAGTTTTTTTTAGATAGATAGTGAGCTCATAAGGATGTAGCCATGAAGCCATTGCATTTTCTTATTTCAATACTCTGTTTTTAATTAGCTAGTTACTAGCCATTTTAAGTGTTCAAGTATTTTTCAAAGGATTTTATAGCTATTTCACTTTCTTCAGTTCTTTACTCTGTTTTTAATTAGCTAGGAGCTAGCTAATTATGTAAAGTTGTATTTGTAATTTGAAGTGTTTTCAAGTTTTTCAAAGGATTCTACGTTGCAATAATGATAAATCATAGCTTTGCTGCAGTTGGGAAATTAAATGTAGCCATAGCAAATACAGGTACTCTGCTAACTGCTTTTTTAACCCCTTTTCTTTAGGTTATTCTTCTACAACTAGTGGACCCGTGCGTGAAAAATTCACGCAATAACCTATACGTTTGCCTAATGCCTCTAGGCCGGGGCGGAATCTCCTCTTCTCTTATTTGCTTCTTAATTTTCTTCTTTTCTTCATTGATCCTT
>LQNS02015106.1:9604210-9616980 GCA_001587735.2 Parhyale hawaiensis
GGCTCCCCCTAGCTCTTCAAGACGAGCTACTACACATGACCAGCATTCATAACATGCATGGATTTCTTTACTCTCCTCAAAGAGCCAGATTGCCTTGGCCTGTCAAGGCTGCCTTCAAAGCGGCAATGCTTTGGGTGCATTGTTTTCCGGGTGAAATCCATACCTCGTCAGACTTCTTGTTTCAGTTTTTCTCTTCACTTGCGACCCGCCCTTGACTTACGGGCTTTGAACGCTTTGGTTGTATCATTTAGAGTAGTTTTAATGTTGCAGTAGCGATTAAATGTAGTATGAAAAGGTTGGCCATTTAATGTACCAGATTCTTTTTCTTTCGCACCTCCTCTTGGCAAAGGCTGTGTACCAGCGAGTCTTTTACCGCTAAACCTACCGCTCGGTCACGTTTTTAATAGGTACCGTAAAGGTATTCTTCCAAAACAACACATACGTTACAAAAGGCTGTTAAGGGGTAAAGGGCTTTTGCCATTTGCAGGTTTTTGGGAGCTTTCTCTGAGCTCATGAACTGTTCGGGAGAGTATAACTTGTAGTTGTTCTATTTCCGTATTTGTTGGGACATCTGGAGCTTTTTTGAACATTGTTCGGTGCCATTTTCAATTATGCAGGTCTTGATAGCGTGTTGTTTTGTCTTACCCTTCCACAATATTTCTCATTTCAAAGTTGTTTCTAAAGGTCACAGGAATGCCAAGAAAATATTGGTAGCATTACGCTATGAATCGTAGTGCTATACGTATACGGTGAGATCTACATTTTCCTGTGACCTACTTCCGCTATAAGTGTTTTCTGGCGTGACTAAAGCTGTGCCTGTTATTTAGTATAAGAGATACGTAAAAAAAATTAGCAGGTCTCCTTTTGTATATTTTACATTGTTTGTCCTGATTTGCAGTCGCTGGAGTGTACAACGATGACTTTGCTTTCTATACAGTATCCTATATGACGGAAAACAAAAATGAGACTTGCTATGGAATATTATTAAACATGCCCTCCACCTTACTTAGTTGAGCAATATTCCCTATGTCGTCTGACTCCTGTTTTTTCTTCTTCTTAACTTGTTCTCATTGTTCCAAGTAACTAGGCTCTTCGCAAGCAGCTCCTACAATCAATCGTTTTCCCCATGCTTTTATAGTTGAATTTCATGACAGATTCGTACGTATCGTAATTGAATTGTGTTCTACTTATTTCAGTGTAATTTACATATTTGAATAATACACTCAAAATGTATGAGCATCTGCATGCAACATCTGGCCCCTATCACAATTCCTGGGAGTTTTGTCGTTTATTGGGAGGGTAGGTGGAGGATAAAAATTCAGGTCTACATCTAAGTGACCTGCGGAGAGGGGAGCTAGACTTCGCCGAGAGAATCACTGTGTTGTGCTTCCTACCGTATGCGTGTTTCAGAATAGCAGTATATGTTGACACTACATAATACCACTGCGAGCCTCGATAAGCTCGTGAACATTCCTCTAATATTACAATCTAGGAGGCGGCACTTCCGAGCTCAAGCTATTTCCCAGTTTCTCTCCATGTCACCACAACGAAACGAGAAAAAATAAAAAAGTAAACTCAAGAAAGACGTGGACAATCCCCATCTCGGTAAGCAGTATCCACTATATAATAAAAAACAGTTGTTGGTCGCTTGCTTGCTCTCTTGCTCCCTGCCTTGCTTGCTTGCTCCAGTGTTGGTCCGTCTCTCCGTCACGCAGTTAAGAGTTTATTAGGAGAAAATTCATGTACTGAAAAAACAAGTTGAGATACCATACAATTTCAGCGCTTGGGGTACCGGTGACAAATATAGCTCTAGATCTCCGGCTGGATCCCCAGCCTCTGGATCCCCGCTTTCGTTACTGAATGATATCATAGTAGTTCAATCTTTAGCTGAGCAAACGCCTTTTTATACTGAATTTACATCGCAGCCAAAGAGTTTCTAATGGGAGGAGCATGCCCAAGCACTCTCTGGGCGAGTAAACACATGGCTTTGTCACGTGATCGAAGCTGGCGTTTGGAGTCCTTGAAGTGGCTGAAGTGGCAGTGATCAGCACATATAAGTAAAGAAGATACAGACATGCAGTTCTTCAATATTTTTGCAAGACAATCGTGTCTGAAGATTTATATCCCAGTACTCACCCTGTTACTTTCATCATTAGAGGGTATACAGGATACAAGTTTTCTTTACATACTTCCATCTGCTCGGAATTTCGTCGATGGTAAATGGCTATAATAATTTGAGCTCAGGACTCCTTCCTATCTTCCTATATAGGCTGCGTGAGGCAATGCCGCTCTCCGATTGGATAAGTTACTCAGCCAGTTTAAGGGAAAAATTTACTCTCAACGCTCCCGTAGGATAAATACAGAGGGTGCACTCCTCTCTATTAGAACCTCCTTGATCGTAGCCAAAGTTCGACGCTGGAGGTTCAACAATCAGTTTGTATCCACAATACGGTGAGCCCTGGGCATTTCCAGTGAATTCTTTTAACTGAACTATATTTTACATAGTGCAGCTTAACGATTAATCTATTCCAAGCTGATATTCACTCCTTATCTTGCAGGGGGGACGTTTTGCTATCACAAAACTCATGGTTGTACAGTTTGCGTTTCACTATTGGAAAATCAGGCCTGCAGGGATGAGATCTGTAATACAGCAAAACCTATACTGGGAACCGGAACAATTAAAAGCTCAATCACAAAATTTTTACAGTCATTTTTGACGGCTGGGCCCTCCAGTGACATAATAAATGGTGGTTTAGGCAGTATTGCTATTAGCTCCAGTAGTGCCAGACTATAGCTATGGAATTAAGGCAGTCAAACTGAAGGTGTGTCGCCACCAACTTCCCTTGTCCTGACACTCACAACACGGGCATGATGAAAAACAGAAATAATGAAAATACGACCTCAGTTCCCCAAGGGATATTCTGGCGGACCTTAACCCCGGCAGAATATCTTGGGCCTCAGGACCTCAGGAGAATCCTAGTGGCTTTTCCGCAGGGAACGCTACATCTGGCCACAGTCCCTGCTGGAAAGGTTAGTTTGTAGGGTTAGGTAGGTTCTCGACATCTTTCCTTCTGCTCCGCGAAATGGACTGCCAAAAGTTGCTAAGTAACTTATCCTACTCCGCACAGGTGGTTCGTGTCTTGTCTTCTCTTGTTTTTTCGTCTCTTAGAGATCTTTGTGCTTTTTCCAGCCAGTATCATTGCTGATCCCTTGGCTAGGGCGGAGCTATTGTCTGCTCACTTTGACGGAAAGCCGAGCCGAACGTGTTGTCATTACCCCATGGATGTCATCCTGAACCTCGTTTAACTTCTTTGGCGTTCAGATCTGCTACAAAAAAGGTGCTGCTTGAGGGCCTTGATCCTTATGGAGGTGTGGACCCGGTGGGCATGTTTCCTGTGTTTTATAAGCAGCTTGCAGGCGTTCTTGCCCCTAAGCTAGCAGTGATCTTCCGACGCCGGATACGGCTATAAAATCTTCCCCGTTGTTGGCGTACTGGGAATATTACTCCAATTCCCAAAGTTCTAGTGTCGCCCCATGTAGCCAACTACCGACCTCCCATTACGCTCGAAGGTGTTCGAGAAATTGGCAGCTTGTGTGTTTGGCCGTTTTGCTGAGGTTACGGGTTTGCTGCCTGCCGGTAAGTTTGCGTACAGAACTGGTTTAGGTTGTTGTGACGCATTGTTATCGGTGTCACACCATCTACAGTCTGCGCTGGATTGTGGATTTGAGGAACGACTTGTACAGTTGGACTTTAGCGCGGCGTCTGACTGGGTCAACCACAAGTATTTAATTGTACAAGCTTGCGTCTTATGGTGTGGGTGGTAGGGTTCTGTCAATCATTGGCGATTTTGTTTCTGAGCGGACGCAAAGTGTGTCTGTTGACGGCGTTTTAGGCGCCCCGGTCGCGGTGAAGTCTGGTGTCCCTCAGGGTAGCGTACTTGGCCCGCTGTTGTTCGTTCTGTATACTAGTGATATGTTCCCTTCACTGGAAAACCCAATGATCAACTATGCCGATGATTCCACTTTGATAGCAGTGATACCTACACCACGCCTGCGCAATGCCGTCACCTAGTCCCTGAATAGGAATATGTCTCGCATTAGTGCCAGGTGTACGGCCTCGAGTATGAACCTGAATACCAGTAAGACCAAGTCGATGATTATCAGTCGATCTCGGACCCTTGTACCGCAGCATCCACATTTGGAGATAGCCGGCACCTTGTTACAGGAATCTGGCTCCTTGGAGATTCTTCGTGTTGTTTTTGATGAAAAACTTGCCTCTGAGCCGCATATTAGGCGATTGGTATCACGTGCTTCCAATAAAATCGGACTTTTGCGTAAGGTGAATTCTGTGTTTGGTGACAGTGAGGTTGCCCGCAAATGCTTTTATGGTTTTTTGCTGCCTGTGTTGGAGTATTGCTCACCGGTCTGGGCTTCAGCTGCTGACAGTCACTTGCGTCTGTGGGACCCACTTGTTAGTTTGGCCAGTATGCTGTGCGCCGGTAATGATTTCTTGAACCAGTCTCACCAGAGAAGGGTTGCCGAACTCTGATGTTTTATAACGTGTACAACATTGAGAGGTATTGCTTGTATTCGTCTGTCCCTGCACTCAAGATGTTTGGGAGAGAAACACGTGCTGTGGTCGGCGCACACGCTTTCATGTTGGATGATGTTAGATGTCGAACTAATCAGTTTGGTCGGTGCTTCGTACCCTGGTCTGTTGGGTTTTCGAATTCTTTGCCGCGTCGGCTTTCGGTTGTGTTGGCCTGCAGGCGTTTAAGACAGCTATTAATGGCTTTTTGTCGTGTTTCCTTCAGCAGTGTTTCGGGCTGCCCAGTGTTGCAAAGTGCTTCATTTGGGTTGTGGTACCTGTCCGTGGTGGTCCGTGCGTGAAGTTTTAATAATAATATTAATAATAGTAGTGGTAGGGTGCCCAGCCGACTGAGACTCAAGCAGAAATGCAGCGATAAAATATTCATATAGTAAAACAACATAATAAACTGAGTATCACTGATTGAATTGCGACGCATGGCAAGGGTGCCGTGGTAAAAGTAAAACCAGGAATATAATGGTAGAAGACCTCGGCTGTGCCACCGAAGGGTAGCGAGAGGAGCTGACTATGGAGTGCCGAGCACAAGGCTGTGGCAACAACTAGGTAATCTATCTAGATGACGGCTCCGTAGAGCTCATTCATCTTTAGCAATATCTAGTATTTTCCTGGTTTAAATACCGCTGCCACTAAAGTGATCCACGCTGTGGGGTTATTTGTCTTTCATGTGCGTTTCTTGACTTGAGGGTTCCCTAATTAAACTCTGCCATTACATTGTTCATACGTCCATGAAGCTGCGGAAGCTGGTCGTCGAGAAAAAACAGCAAATCGAGGTCACATTCAATGTTACTTTTCAGAATGAAAGGAAGTGAAGTGGTAATGTTTTATCCAATTGGAATAGTAAGTACTAAACTCGTTCGATATGATAAACCTGGAATCAGTTAGTCAGGTGCAATGTATCCTACTTATCAGAATAAAGACAAAGCTGGACGATGAGGTGTAGGTGCAAATTCTTTGCCGTTTTGTTCAACGTCTGGATACAGTAGTGGTCTGTTGATCAACTTCGTTGATGTAGTGTTTGAATTTGTTTCCAACTGCCAACAAAAACTTCAAAACATAACAAACCGTTCCTGTCTGTGATTACTTCCAACTTTCACCCAAACCTTCTCACTATTCTGACCGAAACTTGAGTGCGTTGTCTGCAATAAGCTCACCTCCTGCGCTGGAAACGTCTTCAACGTCTGACCTCTCGAAGCCATGCAGCTTTCGTTGCTTCCAGACTTCCATTTGAATGATGATCTCCACTTACGACACGGGCTTCATTCCACGGTCAGTTTCGTGCCTCGCTCCGTTTCATTTCTCGCTCCGTTTCTTTTGAGCAAATTTTCGGTAAATTAGTCGAAGCTGAGCAGAAGGGAGCAGCTAATACAGAGGCTCACGGCGGTCGTTGCTACGAGAGAGCAAATGTTGACACTCGTGGAGTAAGGGGGAACCTAATTATCGCTGGTGCGTACCTTAACTTGGAGCTTGGAGCGATGTTGTGTTTACCTCTGATGTGTGTTCTCAACACATTCTCCAGAGGGAGCATCAGCCAGGTGCTGTGTACACTACTAAAGTACAAAGTGCAATCAAGAGCTTTTTCTGACATGGGAACAGGCGAGATAAAATAGCGGAGGCTTCTCGAATTGATTAGCCTGGAATCAGTAGGGCCTAGAAATCGAGAGCATCTTGCCCTTGCGGGGGAATCTGTTCGGAGAAGATCTGGCTCTTGTGTGCTTTATTTGGTTACTTATTGGAAACTTGGCTGGTGTTCTTGTTGACCCTCTTGTCCATGGAAGGTCTGGTGTGCTTGTGCTCCTTCATTTATTTGGTTACTTATTGTAAACTCAGATGGTGTTCTTGATGGAGGTAGACGTGTTCTTTATTTTTCTACTTACATATGGTGCCGTACTTTCCTAGCTTACCTTATAATATGGGACGATCGGCGGCTGAAGCACGCTTGACTTCCTCAAGACAGGCTCACACGATGGCCTAATGAACTAGTTTCATCTGTTAATCATCCAAATGTTTGTTGAGCCCTTCTGTGTCTGCTACAAATGGTCCTACAATTTTTGCCATCAAGTTTGTTTTTTCCTGTAGTTGTCATTGCTAAAATTTCTTGATCTCTTAAAATTTAGAATAAAATTAGGACTGAAAGGGCTTTGTACGTCTGTATTATTTATACGGATACAGTAACGCATGCGACACTGTGCTAGCCCTGCTCAAGTTTGTTACCTTACGTTTTCGCAAATTATTTTTCATGAAGTTATTTAAACTTAGGCATTTGTGCTCGTATTTCTTATACCTTATACCTGCATGCCTATGTTTCGTTTCTTTGCAGTGCATTGCCTTCTCTAGATTAGCTATCCACTTGTTAAATCTAACTTTGAATTTTCAGAACAACCATTTTATTTGATTATCTTCATAATCGCTGGCCTACATCTCCATATCACCACAACCTCTGCTCACTCCCTCACTCATTGCATATCCTCAATTCCTATCTGCATATCGTGACCAACTTGTTGACTCAGTCATACGCGCAGGTTATCGTCTTCCTATAATGACGACTTTTTTGGGCAGTGAACCGTTTAGCGAGCGATATTGAACGTGATACTCTTCTCCTCTAGCGTTATTCGCTATAAGGCGATGGACCTGCGGCGCATAGGCCCTCATGCATATTTCCCGTATTTACTCCCAAGTTTTCTTGCTTCCGCTCGTGCCTCAGAAGCGGAACAAGAAAATTAAGACCTTGCGTGCCACGATGTCGTTGAGCGGCGCAAGTTATCGGGCAGCTGGCAAACTTACCGATCAAATGATAATCCTCAGTTTCAGTGCAGGACAATCGATACTATTCACCCTTAGCGCGCTATCTTGAGAGCGTTTTGCACTCGCCTTGCGTCACTGAAGGTGAAAGAGTTTGCTGTTTTGCTCGATCTCTGCCGATCGTCCATGCAAACAGGACCTGGCCGTCGTTCTTCAGGCTGCATTGTGGTCATCGAGACGCCAACATTATGGGAGAGTTGCACGCAAGTGTGTAGGTGCGCTGTTGTAGCTCCGTACACTAAAAGAGTTTTTTTCGAGGCTGCCGTAGACCCATTTCTGCTTTCTTTGGATTAGTGTGTCGAAGGCCTTCGCCCCCTCACAGGGGTGGAAAATAGGCTCTATGATCATTTTAGTTCCGTCCTCGCAATGGTGAGTTGCGGTGCCTGTGCACTAAACTCCATGGATTACTTTGGCTACATTGACACCTTCGTGCTTTTTTATTCTTCCTATGGTCTCTTACATATCTCGGCGCTGCGCAGTTTGTCTCCTGATTCATGGTCCTTTTCTTCACCGAATTCCTCGTACTATATGTTTGGTAATAGTCAGGGAAGCGGATCCTTAGTTCTACTTTGACATTCTGTAGGCATATCTCTTTTGTATCCTCTAATGGAACACCGTGTTGTGTCTGAATAAAAACTATATAATCTAATACAAGATGATTTATTGTGATCGTAGAACATAAAAATGAACCAAGTTCGTCGTAAGACAAACATAAACAACGTAGTCGTGAGTGCCCTAATTGAAAAAAAAATTGTCGGTTGCATCATTAAGGCTCGTTGACTTATTACAACTTTTGTTACTTAGCAGGCTCTTCTCCGTACGTCTTCTTCACTACGAGGAAATACTTCCTACTCTGCAATCTCCCCCTTAAAAAGTTAGGGATGCTGAGCTCTGGGCCAGTTCATCAGTTCTAATGTATCAGTTCTAATGTACTTGTACTTTCTCATACCTTGCGCGACAATGGATATCAAGTTCAGTAAATAATATGCTAAACGGTTAGTGAAATTAGGAACCGAAAACCGCGAAAATCTTTGGCAGTGAGTCGGAATCTAATATCGCAAGAAGTGGTGCCGTGCTGTGAATGAATGTTGCATCATGATACCGGGAATTAAAGCTCCTACAGCATTGTCTAAACGGGGTTTAACGCTACTACATTATACATCATGCAAACGTGGTCAACACTCCTTACATCGTGTAAACGGGGCATCTTGCCCTTACAGTAAGCATCGTGTAAACGGGGCTTAGCATATCGTCTACTTCCGATCCTCGTTTTGTTGATTGAAAATTCTTATAGCTTTCAGTTTTTTTACAAAAATTTATTGCTCAGAGTCTGGAATTAATTTGATCAGATGAGAGTATATGCTAGCATTGTTTCAATGCTTCAGGTGAATTCTACTGTGTTCAACTGTAGACTAGTGCCTCATATTGCCATCGTCAACGCGTATTATAAAGACGAACCCAAATAATAGTTTATCGTGGAAATCGTCTTTTGTTTATGAAGTACGCTGGTCATTATAGGGTGGAGTTGCGCATAACTTCAGCATCTTGCGAGCAATAGGTAATTAAATTTTCCGTAGAAGGCATGGTATAAGCCTTAGGCTATACAGTTTATGTTCGCCGATTTTATATTACCGGGCAGCTGTGCAGTCAGGGGGTCCCTATATGTTGCTTCATAGCCTTCGGGACGTCTATCTTGCGTGCCCACTCTTCTTTCTTCCATTTTCATACTCTAATGAATAATGATGCTGTTCCCATGGGCGTTGATCAACATGGGATCATCATCATGCATGTGCGTATTATACGATCCTTCCTGTGCCTCTTTGGAAAACTGTTTTTTTTTTTTTTTGGTAGGGAAGCTTAGCGTAAATTTCATAATGTTGCATGAACTTGGTGGCTCATTTTTTGCTGCCAAGGCTTAACTGTCGACTAGCCCGGGTCTTGCAGAAACCTTGAATGTGATGAGACCTTCACCTGTCTTGCCACTTTGCCCACGAGTATATGTATTTTCTTTGTGCAATTCGTTGTTCATATGATAATGCCTACTGTATATCGTATTATCAAATCCGATTAGCCATAGGTTAGGATTGTGATCTTCGCCCATCCTGTGCTATGAAGAGTCACGCCGTCATGGAAACCCCATGGTTATTTTAGCCATCGGGTCATCTTTCGTACTCATTTTGGCTTCCTCCTCTTTTTATCTCCTACAAATGATGCTCTGTTTTGTTCTTTCCCGACTTGTTTCCATGCATAGTGATCAGTGTGAGGAAACCCTCGTGCATGTGTTTCATTCTTCCCTCAAGAGTTCTAGGGGGATATGTGGGCGGACTCCTCTCAGGAGGGATAGAATGAGCCACAGGATTAGGTTAGTTAAATTTGCCTTACATATGTTATTGGGAGCAACGCTCCCACTAAAGACCGGTTAGTTTACTTTAACTTGAGCTAGGATTTCCGTACGTCTTTCCTTCATGCCCACTGTACTTCTTTCGCTTTCATACTCGTACTGATGTTACTAGAAGCCAACTATTTCGGGTCTCGGAACTAGCTTTTTCAGCCACTGCTATGACCAATTTACAATAAATGCAATCAAAACTTTACTGTTTAGGGCATAATACTTGTCTTCTTCTTACCTAGCATTATCAAACGAAGTAGACTTTCTTCGAACTTTCTTCAAGTATAACGGATAACCCCATCACATTTTGGACCATTATTGCAAGCTGTTTCTAGACAAACTATTCGACACAAGAATTACTAAACCTACTGCTCATGAATTAATTTTTTCCACCCCCTCTCGTACTATAGCACAACTACGTACCGTCGCTACTGTTAACTCTCTGAAAACCTTTCTCTCTGAAGCTTACCCGCATATAAATTTATTTTTTTAAACACATTTATCGTAGAATCCTATTCTAAATTCAAGGACAAACCCCACACCTTTGCTATCCGGTGTTGCTTACAAGTACGGTTGCAGGAGTTGCCAAACTTCGTATGTGGGCAGCACCGGGCAGCATTACAAGGCCCGCATTTACCAACATTTAGGTATATCTAGTAGAACAAGTTTACCACTTGCAAAACCTGCACATCCAGCTCCCCGTCTTCATGCAGAACAAAATAAACATCCCATTAGCATGAAAGATTTATCCATTATCGACTTCTCCAACTCAATGGAACTCACAACTTTAACATCTCTTTACATTCATAAAACTAATCCCAGTCTCAAGATAATGACATCAGCCGTTCCCTTCAGTACAATCCACTACTGACATATTTTCCCCCGACTGTACATCCCTTCCGCCTCCGAAGTTCCCAGCCGTCTCGACTGCGTACCAGTAAGCACTGACATTGGGACCCTCTCAAGCTTACTCCGGTCAATTGGCTTTTACACTTCCCCACGATAGCATCTCTCTCCCCGTTAGCATACTGAAATAAATTTTTAGTTTTTGACATTTATACCATATCCTTGTTTTTAGTTCTGAAGATGGGAAGATAATCCCGAAACGTTAACAACATTCTTTATGTCGACACTTTTTGTTGATTTGATTAGTGATTGGTTAGTCTTAGTTTATTATTTAGATGAAAATTCATGTACATGCAAGCATACATTTGTATCTATACATCAATAAAAGCATCTATACATCACGTTTTGATACTAAAAGTGTACTGATACAAAAAAATCGCCTTGTGTTGCTTAGCATTTTGTAATACTGCTATATACAACGGTATCGCTCCTTGTCAGTGCATGGAAGACTGGAAAGACTGTGAAGTTGGGCTGTCACAACGGTCCGAATCGCTTTTTGCTGCCTCTGTATGCTGGGTCACTATTTAATTAGGTAGGAAATAACAGAACTACCACCGCATCACCTGTGTTGCGCAACGTAGAACGATTTGTGTCGGCTCTGTGTGCGGGGGTCGGAATTATTTGCTTAGGAATTAATGGACAAGTACTGGCAGAAGTAAATCGCGTCACGTCGCCTCTGTATGCGTGCACCCGTACAGTATAATACCATAGTAATGATGCACTCAGGGGTTTCACGTTTCTCACGATACACAATATGTCCCTTCTTTCGTCAGAGCTTCGTGGAATATCTTCGCAGTGCCTACGGAGGCTATAGTTACTAATTTACATGGTCATCATCATGATATCTTAGGACGTACAGTAGAATAATCAAGTTACGAAATTGTTAGCACGAACATAGGCGTACATTGAAGCGTTTGCTGGAGTCCAGCCCGAATTGGTAGTTCTAAATATGGGTCCCGGTCATTTCCTGTGTTCAGTAAGCTTCAGCACTAAAGCTGGCCATCCAATCTGCCTCTGATGGTCCAACCAATGGAAGAAATGGCAGTAATGGCGCCGGCCAACGAGATCCAGTATTGAAAACCCCCTTGCAAGCTCTTTTCTTATAACCGAGTTTTTGCAGTCGTTAATACGAATAACTGACGATGGGAATGATCACTAAATATGGTGCGAAATTCTCTAGCTCGAAGTAACATGAATTACTTTAGTTTTAGGTTTACGAAATCTTTTTAAGACTTTCTTAACTTAAATTATGGCGTTGCACTACTTACATAAATATAAAGAGAAAGCACTTAGTTCAAAATTGCTCTTGTTTCATTTGGGTAGGCTATTGTCGACCGTGTGAAACTTGCACTCGCGAAGCTAGGTTCTTTCGGCAGAATTTCTAGGGTTTCTCCAGAGGTGTACAATACATCGAAGAAACAGCTTTTTTGCTGCGTATGGATACGTATTCTGCGAAATTCAGTAGCTCTTACACAATGAGCATAGTAATATGAACATTGTAATTTTAAATTTGTGAAACTATGACAAAATTAGTACCTGAGCAGCGTGTACCCAGTCGGAAATAATGGCTGTGATTGTAGTAGAATATAGTGGTGCAAGAGTGATGAAGGTCGATTATGGATGATGACACAATAGGGTAGATATGTCGACCGAAACATAACGTTGATTTTTAGTATATTTAGGTCGATATTGGTGGAGGCAATATTGGTTGTTTGTGGTTCGTCTGGAAACGAAGATCCATGGTAGTACATGGATGTATGAAGACTATATACGGTAGATGGTAGTACGTGGATATGGATGTTCGAGAGGTTATCAACGGATTTCTGTACTTTCGGTCATGAGTAGAATTTCTCCCATTATTTGGGGAAGAATATGCATGGATTGCCATGAATTATAATATGGCTAGAATTCTCAACATAAACGACCAAAATAATAGTGTATGACTATAAGTTTGAATGCGAAACCTCTAAAAATTCATACTATACTGCAAAAATTGTGCACATTTTCAATTTTTTTCTTTCCTTTCGATGCATTGCAAAAAATTGCAGGGTATGTATGGACGCTAAC
>LQNS02015106.1:9652915-9676314 GCA_001587735.2 Parhyale hawaiensis
ATATGCCGATCGCCATTCGAGTTTGTCATAATATGCCGATCGCCATTCGAGTTTGTCATAATATGCCGATCGCCATTCGAGTTTGTCATAATATGCCGATCGCCATTCGAGTTTACCTTTGTGTAGTCGGCTTAAGATTCGGTAGCCGTGCAGTTATATCGTCGCAATGAACTTGAGTTCATACACGTAGACTGACTGTAAAGCATTCGCCATGTTATCTGTTGTTCTGCAGTTTTTTTTCATATATGGCTACTGTTAGTTTTTCGTGAGTTAGGATACCGTCGATTTACTTATTTGACAATATTAACGTGCCATGTTTTATTTTCAAAGCCTTGCGCACTAACTCTAAGTACGGGCATCACTTCTTTGTGTCGTTCACTTCTGGCGTTGTCACTGTCTCTGAAACTGTGTCTACCTCTTATTTATCTTCTATAGCCGCTGTCAAGTGCTTTTGTCAAGTTAACGCAGAGATCAATGAGAGTGTCATATATAAAGCTTTTTTTATTCAATCTAAAAATTCTCGGAAGAGGGTTTCAGTGAGCCAGGGTCTGAATTGAAGCGAGTAAATTGTTTCGCGCTTCGCGATTCCATCTTTCATCTTCTCATCTGCAGTCGCGTAAGAGGAAAAGTAAAAAATATCGTAAATTTACCACTCAAATTTTCATTACAGAACGAGTTTCATTGAATAGCACTCAATATGATAGTCTCTGCTCGGTCTCCTCAGTTGAACGCTGGCCCCAGTTTCTTATCATACCCTGGGTTAAAATATAAACAAGGATTTAGCATTTGTCTCTGCTTCATCGCCACCCAATTCATTAAGCACTTATCACAATGACAACGTGTTCACGACAAATTAGTGAATGTCCAGCGAGTTGGGTGTCAGATGCCCTACGCCTCGTACCTGCTTCATTGTCTTAGTCATTATTCCCACTTACTCTCAAGTTGATCGAAACAGTCTGCGGAGAGATCTGCATGCCACACTTGGTACCACAGTACGTTTACAGGATCTCAGAACTTTGTCACATGACGATGAACTAAATCTTCCGTTTCTTGTAGGCATGGCATTTTGAGACATCCCTGTTAACCCCTTAGGCAACGCAGCCCATTTCCTTACACAGGCTACAGCCAATCGGAAATTCATAGGAATTTATCAGCTCCCTATGAGAAAATAATAAAAGGTATCCGATAACATTGGATAAATGCCTCAAAATTTCTGATTGAGAGCTAGACAGCAGTTCCAGCACGCGTGTACGACTCAGTCTACGGTGCTGCCTCACGTACCTCTTACTTGCAGGCGTTATACGGAGCGGTAGTGAAGGGTTTATAGGGACGCAGGGCGTTTTAAGGTTCGATTTTATCTCTGTTTGAACCAAGTTTTGTTCCTTTGCTTTGAAAATAAGCGCTTGTCTCGAAACAGGACAGCCCGGTGTCGATGAGGTGCTGAGTAAAGACTCCTTCATTTCAGGCAGCTTATAACAGCCGTGCAAGGACCGCGGCGTATTTTATAAACAACGTTAACGCTATTCCTGCTGGCAGCAGGCGTTTTATTTGGTCTTTTAAAGGTTAACTGTGGCAAAGATAACTATTGCTTCACATCGCTTGGTGCAGTCTCTTTCTTGTCTTTGTGGCTGTATTGTGAACCCCTTTCTGCTTTATCCGTAACAGAATCTTGAATGACAGAATCTCGCAAAGAGTTTCGTCTTAGTTTACAGAGATTCTGTGCTTCTTGGCGTATATGGATAGGTATATTTTTCACCTATATTTTTTATACGGAAAATGTTTTTTTTTTACTTACATAGAGCATGAGGCCTTGGTAGTCTGTACTATACTGCTCTTGGGCACAGAAAATATCAGTTTGGTCTCTCTTTGCCTGTAGAATTAGAGGTTTTAGTATTACTGCATCTTTTACAAATGACATTTTATTTACCAAATCGTTATTGTTGTTAAGTCGTATACGTGCAAACTTCTAGGATAAATACCAAAATCTTTCGACGGGATGTTGGAGATGCTACTAGTTTTCAGAAAAAAAACCGCTGATTTTGATTACAAACACCAACACATCCTCACGATCGTGAGTTAATCTGCCGTTCTTAATTGCCTCAACAGCACTATTAGAAATGCTGTACATAGACCACCCTATGATACAGGGGGTTCTTAATGGTTTTGAAAAGAAGTGTTTTGCGAATGAGTTGAATACTGTTCTTATACCTAACAAGTAGAGTGTGCGCGTTTGTTGTTTACATTGCTGTTTCTAATGATACTTGCATACAGTATTGTTCTCGAACGGCGCAGGATAGGTTAAGAACCTCTGTACCTGCTAATTTTTGTTTCCCTTGGTCAGTGATTCACAAAACTTCAGTTTCTACGAACCCTCACCGAAAATGCCATTAAAATGACAACAGTTTAGCAATGTAAGCAATGAATGACTACTGAATGTTTCTGTAGATGTTCATAGCGTCAATAGTCCAAAACCATTGAGTTAAAGGCTGGAATCTAATACTCAGAAAAATGATACAATGCGCCAAACGCATAATTGTGAAATTCAAGGTCGCTAAATAAATCTAAATGACCTTGCATTTATTTTTTACTTACTTTTGACAGCTGTTTACGTAGAATCGTAGTTTATATATGTATATATATACTTGCTAAATGACATTAAGTGAAAGCTATGGTAATAAATAACCCTTTGTATATTTAAATTCTGGTTTAATTGTATCATAAAACCGATGTTTACCTTCTAATTACCTGAAATAAATTAACAGTCTATATTACCTATGCAATAAAATCCATAACTATTACCGAAGAAGCTCCAAATGTCGTAAACCAGTTTGGAGTCCGTGCATAAACCAGCAAGGAGGTACACCCCGGATGAGGACCACTCGTTTTATGGAACTTCTGATCCCGATGCCCACGGACAATCATTTCACTGCCCACAATCTGCCCATCCAATTACATTGCCGCGATCAGGGCTTCGGATTGCTCATTGTTGTGCTATGCGAAAAAAAAAAAGTCTAAAATATAAGCCGCCCCTAAAGTTTTTATGACGTGGCAAATGGTAGAAGTAGAGTTGCGAACCTCACTTAATTCTGTAGTTTCGTCTGAATCAATATGTTTCATTCGTGAAATAGCTAGGCATGGTTAGTTATGAAGCTAATTAACATAAAATAGTACTAATGTAATTTTAGTGAACCTGCAAGCTGCTGCTAAGATCTCAGCTTGCCGGAACTACACACATACTGTGCCTTTTGGAGATGTTCCTATCGTCAGCTGTGTTAATTTTTCTTTCTCTGTCTTTGCAGTGACCAGAACTGCTACCGCTGCTTGGTCATTCACCAGAAACACGAAAACGTTCTCCAGTACAAAGAATGTGAGTATGCTGGGTCTACCTTTCTCTCTGCAACCTATTCGCTGCAAGTTTCGAGGTGGCTACTCGGTGTTATATTAGATATGTTTTATTTATACAAACGAGAAATACTATATAGAACGTTTTTAAATAGAGAGCTCTTCGGCCTTAGTCGACCAGCTAAATGCTCTTCGTACTTGGCGCATTGATGAATTATTTTGTCCGGTAAACTGTATCTCATGACAAGGAAAAATTGATTCAAAACTTGATTCTGTTTGGAGGCACTCCCTACACTCGCTAGAGTAACTTTTAAGTTTGTACATTTACTGGCCTAACTTGCAGTGAACTTCTTCTAAAACTGACGCTGCCACTCACTAGGGCTAAATGTATGACGGAGAAAACCTGACAAGCTGCACCCGTAGCACAGCGCGACTTGTCACTACAAGAGTCAGACACTGAACCCGGATACACAATGAACTCGGTCATTTGGTTCATTGGCCGCTGCCCGCGGACACAGACCCGCTAGGGGCCTAAGTTCTTAGATTTGTGGTATTCAGGTGGATTTCGTTCTGCATCAACTGGCTGTAGTACGGTATGTAACATCCCTGAGTGAGATACTTAATTGGAAGAGTTGGGGCTTTTCGCTTGGATATTTTTTAAATTTCCGTCATACGATTAGCTATAGAAATAACGGCTTCTTAGGCTGCCACGTACAGTTCAATTATTGTTTCTAGTTGTTCTTGAGTTACCTCTAAACCGCCGAATTCAACTATTCTTTACGCTCCAATTAACGCTATTCATACGAGACGCCTGATTTTAGTCCTTTGATTTAGGGTCAATTCCTCTTAGGAGTCCACGGTTATGCTGGTCATGTTCTTTCAACTTACATATGTCATTTGGAGTCGCTGTCCCAGTAAGCCCCATACAAGTTACCGCAGGGTCCAGTAACGCGAGTGAACATTGCATGCGAAGCAGTGAACTTTATTCGTCAGCGTGCTTACTGGTTTGTTCATCCGCTGTACTGCAAACATTTGCCGTTGTGGTATTTTGCTCACTGCGCACACTTCACCCTACCATTAATACCAACCAATATCTACCATTAATTTAATTCCTCTTTTTTCCCCCGCAAACAGCTGAGTGCGGCTGGAGTAACAAGCTGGATCACGTGTGTAACTTACTCACTGGAGACTCCAAACTCAACTCCATGTTCCGCCTGGACGCCGTGCCGGTGCCGTGTCCCTTCCCTCACTCTTATACCTTCGAGTACAACAATGGTGGAGGTCTCTGTACGAACCCGCCCTCTACTGTGCACTCTTGTACAGAGTCCTGGCGTCTGTTGTTCCAGTACCAGGCCTGCCCTGATGTCAGAGGGTCAGAGAGCATGGGTGAGTACCAGGCCTGTCCTGATGTCAGAGGGTCAGAGAGCATGGGTGAGTGCCAGGCCTGCCATGATGTCAGAGGGGCAGAGAGCATGGGTGAGTACCAGGCCTGCCATGATGTCAGAGGGTCAGAGAGCATGGGTGAGTACCAGGCCTGTCCTGATGTCAGAGAGTTAAAGAGCAATGTTGAGTACCAGGCCTCCTTTCAGGAGCGTAAGATGAGTCACAGGCCATAGGATTAGGTTAGTAATGTAGGCTCTTCCGATAGTATGGGCAGCACCGACTCCAGAGGGACTCGATAAGTTACACTGGCCATAGCTAGGCCTTCGGAGCATCTTTCCTCCGTGCCTACTTTGCTTCCTTCCCGTTTCATTTTTATACTAATGATGCTTTCCTGTGTTCTTCCTTTTCTTCTCGGTGTTGCTGTGCTATTTGGCGTTGATCTTTGTGGGAACACTCGCGTGCATGGGTTCTTCGTACTTCCTTGTCGTACCATTTGTCTCATCAGACTTATGATACATCAGGGAGGCTTAAATTAACCTAAGACTAGACAATAGTATCAGGCTTCTCAACTTTCATAGCTTATTGTTACCCTCTAAAAAAAACTTTTCAAACAAATGCTATTGTTGACAGACCCCAGCGTAATGATCATAATTTTTCAGGAATGTTAATGTATTATTATATCATCTCTTCTATGTTCAACATCTTTTGAATGGGATATTTATCAGTGTCGTAACACTCTGTTGCTGTAATTAGCCTCTAAATATACGGTAAGAAGAAGGATAACGGCAAAAACGAGGATAAATTTTTTCTGTAATTATCAGTGAACTATTGCACTAGAAGCCCTATTTCAAGGACATTATTTATCACGTGTTTTCTGTATGAGACAGAGAAGCTGAGATTGTCAGCGTAAATGAACAACAGCATGTTTATAACAATTCAAGTTTTGACTGCGCTACGTTTCATAATTCGAGGCTTAACAAGATAAGTTTAGGAAACTTAAACCTAACGCAACACAGCCGGGCAGGTTTAATCATTTTAGAATGGATTCACGACTGAACTTCATTGGTTTCGGCATTGTAAAATTAATTTAAGGCATAACTGTCGAGGTTTTAGCAGTTTTTGAAGCGTTGCGTGACTCGAAGTAAAGTGGCGGCTCCGGCCTGGCAAGGTCAGTCAATAAAAGGGGCGTAAAAAGTGGCTGCGTCACACCCATTACACGCGTAAAAAAATACAAGTTTTTGTTACCGTGTCCCTGGAACTGCTCGGCTACGTGCAGTTGACACTTAACTCTTGTTGCAGTTTACTTTTATAGCATATTGTTCTCAGGAAACGCTTATTTCTGGGCATAGTGACACAACTATCTGTCAAATGCAAGACCATTGTCTTGCGGTGTATCTTAAAGAATAACTGCTATGCATTCATTTAAAAAAATTATTTGCGCTGCCTTAAAACGTAGTTTGTAAATTTAATGAAATACATATATAATTTGTGCAGGTATAATGGCTTTGTTGCTGTATTTGGTTTTTAACTACTCATTATTGACAAATATGAAATTAAAAAAATAATCATGCCGTGTAAGTGCTTACTAACACAACTGCAGTATATACAGTAGAGTTACCGTCGAAATAATTTTGTTTTATTTTTTACAATCTTTTAATTCTTCAAGCCATAGTCTAGTCCCCCGCGTGGTGATTATAAAGGTTGTAATTGTATTACCGAATGTAGAACAATAACAGGGTTCCAGGAAAAATTTCATTGCTATGACAGTTAAACTAAAAGGAGAACATGTACCATGTTCAAATTCATTTATATCATGCTCATTATTACTTACTTACAAAGCCCTTATTGGCAAACACCGTACTTTTCTTTGCTTTCTGTAGGAGTTTATGGTAATAATGCTCTAATGTAATCGTGTAGGTTGTTCTAGAATGTACTTTTTGTTTATTCCAAGGGCAGGACTTGCCATTCGTCGTTAGCAGCAGTCAAGATAAAATGGTGAAGAAAAAAGGTTTAGCATCGATTTGAGATCGCGAATGAGTTATTATTGATGCTAACAAGAGTTGCATGGGTACAATGTCCAAACAATGTGTGGTGACTGCTGTATCAACCGTTTTGAATAAAGCGAAGGAATATGAAAGGTTTCGTTAGGTTGGAAACTGTAAAGTACGGAAATGTAAGCGAAGGCTCTCACGTTGACTGACTTTTGTCATACCGCTGAGTCGATTATCTTCGTACAGCCAATCTCTTTGTGTCAAAATTGCAGTAACGTGCTGCTGTGTGCAATTTTTTGTCCGAGATGACAAACTCTGAGTTGTGTGCTTTGGAGACACACAAGTTAAGAAATGCGTGTATTATTTTACTTGAGCGAAATGTAGGGCATGGCATGTGCTACAGTGCAGGAGGAACATCGTGTTCTGAATGGGCTTTTTTTATGTGGCGAATAGGGTGGAGGGGGACTGACTGCAATCTAGAGCATATCGGCTTTGCTGGCCATTCGGTATATGTATTTGCTATGATTGACATACTTGAGTTCATAGATTTTAATTGAATAAACGGTACAGATTGATTGGTTTTCTTCGTGCGTTATGACCGTGACTTTCGTTGACTTTTCAATTTTCGATCTAAACTGCTCTCCTGCGCTGGAAAGATATACGAGACTTTGTGTTCCTCTCCTTGGCTACATTGAAGATTTCGGACATGGTCCAGGTTGTTCTATGCACCCCACGCGCCGTATTCGAAGGTCTCGCTGCGGTTACCTCTGGTGGAGCCGTAATGGCTCGTGACCGAATGAAGGACCGACTAGCGTTGATTAATGTCGTTTCTTTTATTCAGTTCTTGACGCAAAATAGTTGAGTTTTCGATGTCAACAAAAATGATGGTTGATACAATTTCTACAAATTCGGATTATCTTGAACTTATTTTTGAAGAAATGGAAAATTCGCATATTTTCGTATTTATAAATTAAATTGAACAAAATGCTTCTCAAGCCCAGTTTTATCTCTTTTGTAGGAGTGAAATTCATGTTTTCGAAAAGAAAATCTTTTATGGTATCCAGCAGCAGCCTTCAACCGCCGAACGTCAACTTTTCTTTGCGTTTGAAAATAATGCTATACCTTTAATTAATTTCCCTGAATTTGGTCCGATAGTTTAGGGTTAAGGTTTCATCTTTGTATGTATTTACCACCTATATTTTTACGAGCTGCCTTGCTTCTTCTCCACCAGTGGAGGAGCTCACGTGCCTGGGGGTGTGGAAGGAGGGTAGCAACCACTACCTCGTGGGTATCTCCGACCATCGCCGAGTCAACTCTGATGCTGATAAGTAAGGCTGCTCTTCTTTATATTTTCTTTCTCCTCTAATTTTATTTTTTAATAATTCTCTGTTGCCATTTTCCACTTTTTTGTTTTCTCCTTTTATTTATTTTTAAATAGAGTATTTTATATCAGCTTGTTTTTTTTTTTCGTTAACTTCGTTTTTTTTTTTGTTCATATTGTACGATCACAGTGTTTCTTGGACGTAATGCAACCAGTATCGCGTAGCATACTCGTAGCAGTGCATAAGTATCTGCATGACTAATATCACTACTATTAAGTTCTTAACTCTAACATGGACCTTAGAGCATTAACTCTAACATAAAACTCACACATAACTTGTCACTGCATGTCTAGTCAATTTTACAAACGTGTGACATAGACCATATACAGTTGCAGGCTTAGATTAGTCTCAAATTATATATAACTTTTTTCCAATTAGCTAAGCGAAATAATCAGACCCGTTTATTCATGTACATAATGAAATTATATAATTTCAGGTGATATGGAAGTAAAAAAAAAAGAGTTGATGTAGTACCGAATGTATATTACTATAGTACAAGTTACTATATTGCAAATTAAGTTACAACGGTGAAACTATTGCACTATATTATCATTTTTTTACTTAACATGCAGAGTAAGTAAACATAGCGTCGGATTCAGTGACGTGTGTATCATTGGGACAGAGAGCCACGTTATATTTAAGAGTCGTTTCTATTTTTAGCATACATATCTGAGCTAATGGTACCATGCAGCCTCGTCCTAGATATCGTGAAGATGTTGCTATTAGCGCCTCCTGCATTTCTTCTAACTTTAAATATTTTGCTTATCGTGACAATGTTCTTGATCGCTGTCCCTAGTAACGTTAAAAAATATACTGTCGTGTTCTACACTAGGACTTTTTTTCAGATGTAAAATCGCGTGTCTTGGTAACTTTTTAAACTTCTTGTATTCTTGCCGTGTGGCTCCCGAAAAAATTGCATCGACAGTACGGAGGTGCCACGCTATAAAGCTCGTCGCATTGGTTTTTATTTTATTCGACATTCTTTGATGCATCAGCATCGGATTTTAACTTGGCATAATCAGTCATTGCTATTTCCATTCTCAATTCACACGTTTTTATTACTACTATATACACTCTATTGCTGTCTGTTCTAATAGCTGCTGCTGTCAACACAGATCCTTTTTCTCGTTATTAAACATATTTTCCTATTGTCACTCACGAATTTTCTTTCTTCGTGTCAATGGTGATCCACCTATCCTGTATCTGTGACTCTCACCTGAATAATTTATGTCACCGAATAATCAGATTTGCAAACTTTGCCGTCTGCTTTCCAGCGCCGGCATAATATGCGATGTGCTTAGTACACGTCATTACTCCTATGATCAAATAAACAAAATCCAGACCTCTCATAGGAATAGCACTGTTTAACGTGTCTCTTGTGGGGATGCCTATCCCTATAGCAGTAGGGCTAAGGGTGTTACTGAAAAACGCCTCTATTTCTAGCACATACGCAGAGCCCTTCTGTGGCTAAATATGACCTCAAATATACATTTGGACTTTTCGTTCTTCTTTTGTGCAATTCACTTTCATGTCCCACTACTGCATCATTTTCGTTACCCCTTGAGATGGTTTCCTAGTTTATATCTTCTACTTAGTAGTGAAATATAAATTTATAATTTCCCTTAACCCTTTAGTGCCTCAATAGAACATCACTTTTCGTAGGAATAACACTACAGGTAATGTCATTATATGTGTACCGTAGGCACTAAAGGGTTGAAAGTGTTTTACTTTCCTTTCGTTTTCTAATCCTGCGTGCATTTTATTGTTTAATTGCATGGTTTTTGGCATGCCTTCCTTTTTGATTAATTTTGCAACACTGTAAATCCGGGTATTGTTGTGAACTGTACTTGTTTGTATCTGTTTTTTTTTTTTTAAATTCCGTACCGTACCTTATTTTCACTCACCTCTGCGATGCCCACCCTCTCTAATCAAATTTGCAGATAAACAAGTATCCGTGATTCTTCGCAACGTTCCCGTTCCTCTATCCTTTTCAATTCACTTTCGTTTTCTAACACTGCATGCACTTCGTCAGCTTTGCATCTCATCAGCGCAGTTTCCCTCCCTCGCAGTGTTCTTGCTGCATGCACTTGGCGAACTGGAGGCCATCGTCGAGGATCCGATAGGATCTCTTCAATTATTTGATAACATTGGTGCCTATACAGAGGCACTTGGAGTGCTCCCTGTGCTGCACTTATCGCGCCATCTACACTCAATAGAAGTAGGGCACCATTCCAGCCAGCTCCAGCGGATGCGCTGAGCACTGCTGCGTCAACTTCCNATTAAATTCGAATTCATGCAAATGAATTAATTAAGATTCTGTCGATCGTTTGGTCCGGAGAAATCTTATTGGTGCATGATCAAGTGCATTGGGTTGAAATATGTGCTTGTTTCGCTTTTAACCTGTGCTAGGTCCAGAATAATCTTGGCGTTAGAGTACTTTGACAGCGGCGATCGCCGTACTTGTGTCTTTCGTGGAGTCCAGTGCATGTAGTCTCTTAGTCTCATGACATGGAGGAATGATGCGCTTGTTTCCATCTGCTGCGGAGTCCAATGAAGTCGTAAGATTTGCGTTGCCCAACGAATGCAATAGTTTGAGCTGTTGCTGAAGAACACAAATACACCCTTATAATTTTTAAGAAATATTTGTATCTACTCTTTTTACCATAAACTCATGGATTAAGCGCACCTGTTTACGCCGTGTCAGCCGCAGGGATGCACCTGACTTAGGGCAAAGGATAGGCTGGACAACGAATTACGAAGGTGGACCAGTTCATTCATCATGTGCAAGAGTCAAGGCGACTCACGCCCCGCATCGAGACGCTGTGGTTTCCTGAACATTAGTTTAGGCCTTCAAAATGCATTTTCTATCGTCTCCAGCTCGCTTCTCTCCTTTTTATGATTATTTTTAAGATTGTATCGGAAACTCGTATATTCTGGCGGGCCCTTTCCCTATTACAATATATTTGGGCCTCACGAACCCAAGAGTCCCAAGTGCTTCTTCCGTAGGGGATGTTGCAGCTGGCCGCAGTTCCTGCTGAGAAGGTTAGTTTTGTAAAACTAAGTAAGTTCTCTATATTTCCCCTTCTATTCCAAGAGGAGGGCTGTCGATCGAGATAGCCGACCTAGTCCGCGGGGCGTTGCTACTCTGTCTCGTGTCTTTTTCCATTTTTTACGTTTTTTTCCCCGCCAGTAGTAGCACACTCGGCTAACTGAGATATAGGTACCAGCAGGAATGCAGAGATAAAACATACTTTTACTGATCCGACAAAATAGGCTTAGTGTCACTGCTTGGATCACTTCGTGTGAGGTGGGTACGGTGGTAAAACCTGGAATATAAAAATCGTTATTCGCTAACTCGTTGGCCTCTTTCCCACGACAGAATCCCTAGTTTTACGCGAATTTTTACTTATGCGTGCATTTCTCTTTCATTTCACTGTGCTGCAACAAACTCAACCTGTAGAAATGCTTAACCCTGTGCATAATGGGCTTTGCTCTTATGTTACAACTGTACTTTTTCCTTTTTGTTTCTTTACCCGCCAAAGAAAGCCTCCGTATGTAGCCTAGCCTGGTATTGCTGAAGTTAAGCTACTTATGTGCATATTCTATGCTCTGCACCAGTTGTAAAGTTAGAACGTTTGGATGTGCTATTTTTACCTCCGCCAAGGAGGTTATGGTTTTTTCCTTGTTTGTCTCTCTGTATTTCTGTTTGTTTGTCTGGCTGTTGTTCTGTCACCAAGATTACTCAAAAAGTATTGAACCGATGTTTACGAAATTTACATGGATTATTAGGCATGTTAACAGCAACAGATGATTAACTTTAGGAGAAAATCCGTTCATACGGCTGTTTGTTTGTATGGCTGCCGATTTTTCTTACGGCCATAACTCGGAAAATAATGGACAGATTATCATGAAATTTATGTGAGTTGTTAGGTATGATACGAAGAGTAAATGACCAAATTTTTGAGATAATCTGTTCGTTCGTTTGTCACTGTTTTAATTTTATACTTGTTAGCGCAATAATTCAAAACATATGAATGGATCGTTTTAAAATTCAGAGGAGTTGTTAGAGGGCCCAGCCGTCAAAAATGACGACAAAATTTGTGACTGAGCTTTTTACTGTTCCAGTTCCTAGTATAGGTTTTGCTGTATTACAGGTCTCATTCCTGCAGGCCTGATCTTCCATTAGTGAAACGCAAGCTGTACAACCATGACCTATGTTTGTTAGCTGCATAAATTAAAAACTTATGAACGGATCTCATAAATATTACAGGAATACAATAAAAAGGCAGAAATGGTTAGATTTTGGTATTGATACGACGAAAATCATGGTTTCAGATCCAATTTGAATTTTCCAATACCGTTGCCTTGCTTGGCGGAGGTATGCACTCTCAGACTGCTCTCTAGTTTATTTCATTACTGATGAAAATGGTCTTCGATCATTTTTATGGGAGAAGGAGGAATCTGAGTGCGCATTTTTTTGGTTGTTAACCAACGTTTTCATTACCTCTTTATTTTCTGAAGTGGAAACAAGATGAAGTTTGGTTTACTCTGTGTGAATTTCTAAAAGTTTACAATTGACTCTCTTTCCGCTCAGGTATCGTTGCTACGCGTACGCCAGTTCAGGTAACGGGTTTAAAATGGCTAAGAGCGGGGACGCGAGCTGCCATGGGCTCTTCTCCATCACCGGCGGCGCCAGCACCTTACGGCTTACCAAAGGTCAGTGTCGGCTGTCTACGATAAATGTTACTGTAGCCGTTGTAGCGTTCTTTGCTTCCTGTCGTTTGTCCTTCTCGTTAATAGCCGACCTATGTTGTGGAGAGAAGCTCCCCCTTCCATCGCAGTGGACTGTGCGGGTAGGGCAAGGAAGTTCTAATAGAGAGGAGTGCACCCTCTCTATTTATCCTACGGGAGCGTTGCGAGTAAACCTTTCCTGGCTGAGTGGTTTATCCAATCGGAGAGCGGCATTGCCTCACGTAGCCTACATAGGAAGGAGTCCTGAGCTCAAATTTTTATAGCCATTAACCATCGACGAAATTCCGAACGGATGGAAGTATGTAAAGGAAACTTGTATCCAGTATACCATCTCATGATGAGAGTCACAGGGTGAGCACTGGGATATAAATCTTCAGACACGATTGTCTTTGCAAAAATATTGAAGAACGGCCTGTCTGTATCTTCCTTAATTATATATGCTGACCACTGCCACTTGTGTTTACTCGCCCAGGGAGTGCTTGGGCTTTCTCTTCCCATTAGAAGCTCCTTGGGGTAGGGTAGTTCATATTGGGAATATAGCAACCTACGTTGTAATAATATACCTCGTGTGGCTTTGCCAAAATGAGTTGCTGCATATGCACATTGGCTCTTTTGTATCATTTTATAATAATACACGGTTTGTCGGTTGCTTGATGTCTCAGTCTCGAATTGATGCAAGTAGAGTTACAAGGTATCATACGTTATCTGTCGCATCGTTTTGTTTAGAGAACTGCCCTTCGCATCCAGTGCCCGTATTGCATCCCAATCGAAAAACAAGCAGTCGAAGACCCGATATTTCGTGGAGAGAAATCATTATAAAATATCGGCTCCGGAAAATATACTTAGCAAATTTCGTCAGGTGAGCCTTTCGAAGCTTTACAATATTTATCCAATTTATCATTTTATTGCCCCCTCAGTTGCCATAGGATGGTCCTAGGCAGTAGGGTTGGATCAGTTTGGAATAGCGGCCCCTCTAGGTTACCTTACTCCTAAGGGAGCGATATTCTGGCAGACCCTATTCCTGCCAGAATATCTTGGGCGTTGTGTCCCCATGCAGGGATCCTGAGAGACTTTTCCGCAGGAGATGTTGCCGCTGGGCGCAGCTCCTGAGAGGGTAAGTTGTTGATATCGGATGGTAGCTGTCAATTTCCGCTATATACATAGTTGTTGGGATTGGTCGGTTTGCGAGCCGTAGTGAGATCGCTTGTGGGCAGTGCCAAGAAATATTGCTCTGAAATCAATGTAATAGAAGAACAGCAACAATTAAGGAGAATATTAACTGAAAATTGTTATTTAATTGATTTGCCAATCAAGTCAACTAACAGAGCCAGAAATAATGCTGAAGACGAGACAGATAAGAATCAACTCCGTTCCGTACCGTACATCCGTGGAGCTACTAAAAAAGTCGATTAACTTCTAAAACGTCACCAAATCCAGTTTGCAAGCAAGCCTACGAATACATAAAACTAAACCGAATTAGAGCAATTAATAACGTAACATCTAATAAAGAAATAACAGTGTCTATCCACTTGATTGTAGTGACTGCGCCAGTATTTATACACGAGAGACCTAAAAGCTAACTTTCTGTAAGGCTGGATTAGTATGCTAAAATTTTGCGACCAGAAGTGCAAATTTCATTGATAAATACCATAAAGTTAATGGACATCAAATGAATTTTGACCAGCGAAAAATTCTTAATAGCGAAAAGAACCTCAAATCTAGGCTTTTCTTAGGAGCATTTTACTCTGATAACAATCATGATTCCATTAACAGGCACATTCAGTTTTCAGAAGCTTACCTTCGGACTCGTGAATAACTGAAGTAATTTTATTCAAATTTGATTTTCCTTTGGTATATAGGATACTATGTAATGTTGTTTGGGCAATAAAACTAAAACCTCAGGAGATATTCTTGATAATTCTTGAAAACACCTACACGGTACGTGCGCTTGGTACCCATCTACTTGTAATTCGACTTACGAGGATTGCGATGAATACTTGCACGAACTTTCCATGGTCCGGGAATTTCAAATTTAAGATTTACAAATCATTGTGCTAAAGCACTCTACCTGCGTAATGTTGATCTACGGATCGATAGTTACTCGGTTGTAAAACCGAAGGAGAGGAAAAGGCCCCGCGAATATGCAGCGTCCCTGCTGCACATCAATACAATCGATTTGCTTGTCTTGGATCCCCAGTGGAGACGAGAGGGACGAGGTGCCACTTTCCCCTCCGGCACAACGAGTGGCACTCGCTGGACGGCAAGAGTCGTCTACACGTCACTCGCCGCAACACCACCTTGCGCTACTCGGCACATGGCGAGAGTGGCCCGATCACCTATACTTGCTTCCACATTACTAAGGTGAGTCTTGCAGTGCTGCGATTCTGTTTCATCTTGACGTGTAGAACTTGGGCTTTAGCTTGATTATGTGGCGTTGGTGTCGGCTAATCCCTTTCTTCCAAGGGATAATCTGCCTTTCCCGTAGGAGTGAGTGGTGCTATTTGAAATGTTGCATGGAAACCAAGCCGTAACAGAAAGGGTTAAGAGCTGTGGTATAGCTCATGAGAAGCGACAATGAGAACGATAAAAAATTACAAGCTCTATCTGAGAGTGTCCCACCCACCCGTGGAGTCCGAGGTGTGATCCCCAAAACTGTGTGCTGGATCCGCCTGCGTTTCAGAAGTTTATGTAATAGGGAAACCTGACGATTCTGCTAAAAACTTGATCGCTGTTCAGCATTGGATTCATATGTGAAGTTGTGCAAAATTTCGCTGGGGATTTTTTGGTCTAGCTGACGCTTCGTTTTCATAATGTAATTAATAACCTTTCTCGTACTTTCTAACAAAGTTGTGGTCAAATGATCCTGCTACATATGCAGGCAGACGTGTAACCATGGAAACACCGTGGATTCATATAGATTTTTGCCTAAGACTTCGGGGCACATTTCTTTCCTTGCTTAATTACGTTGTATTTCCTGTTTCTTACTGCCAATGACATTTGGTATTTTGCTCTTCATCGTCCTTCCCGAGTTGTTGTTTCCAATTACGGTATTTCACCATACTTAGAGACCTCGTTTTTCATAATATACTAAGTGTCCCTAGATTTAATCTCTTAGAACTTTTTTTTTGCAGTGTCTCTGAAGAAATAAACAAACATGTAATAATATTTTGGTAATGTTCAGTAGCAACAATACTGACTAGCTAGAACTTGTGGAAATTCCACAGTACAGGAGCAGTGTTCTTCAGTGTTGAATTCAGACCCGTATCATCCTAATTTTCCCCCTACTAATGCTAAATAGGCCTGTGGAAATTCTACGGAACAAAGGCATTGTTCCGCAATTATGATGCCCTCGGACTCGTATATCGTGCATATGAAGAGTGAAAATATTCCAAGTAGGGCAGCGAATATTCTACCGAAGACGTGCGAGCAGTAATAACCTAAGTTTAAACTCGAGTTTTTCTTCTATTGATCCCTTCCCAGATCGTATCATGGAGGCCATAAGTTTGCCCTATCTCATGCTGATGAAAGCGTCACGGTCGTGCTAAGGAACTAACTGAGGGGCAAGCAGATTTATAATATAGATAGTCGTGTTCACAAGATTCTTGATCCTCGGTGTACCAGCTCCTGTTTTCACTCTCTCCTACCCATGACACGCGTCTCTTCTTTTCTCCTCTTGTAACACCTTGTACTGGCTTGGCAAGTCTAAACCTAGCTTTTGCGTCTTTCATTATGGGACACCAGCAATAAACAAAAAAAAAATCAAGGTAGTTATGGAACATTGTTCTTTTCCAGTTATTGTTTTGTGATTTTTTTTTTTTGAACGAGCACTAGAGATCTCTTTCCATGCCATGTGCTCCAGTGAAAAGCTTTGGACCAGCTTGTGTTTGCTTTCGATCTACTTTACAATGTATGCGGCGCAGTCCTTGTACGAGGGGAAACCCCCGCGCTGGAGGATGTTGTCTGCTAGTTTTTTATCCTCGATGGAACCCCAGATGATTTTGTTATCGACGCCCATGCCCGTGTTAGTAAGTAAATGGAAGATAAAGTACCGACTTATTTTGCTGGCAGGCTGGAAACTAATCTTGTAAATTGCCAAGAAAACAATGGTTTCCTATATTCTAATGGACAGTATTTTATAGTACAAAGTAAGAGGTGATCTTCTAGAGTGTATTACAGTACATTGTAGTAGTAATCTTACGTTACAGTGTGCATTACTGCCTATGGCTCAGCCGTCAGCAGTAGTGCAGTGTTAGCCAGTTTCCTACTACACTGCGATTTTGTACTAATAATACTGAGTAGCTTAAACCTCCATTTCCCTGTGTTGTAATTCATACTAATTATAATATACTTAACAGTTCAAGATAACTGTTCAGTTGGGTCAGTAGTTAGAGAGCGCAAATGATTTGTTTTCTCGGTGCAAGTAATGCAGGTACAGCCATGAGAATATTGTTTCCTTGCTTAGGATTAATGGAATACTGATATAGAAGAAAAGAGGGGAAGAAACAAACTATACCATGATATGATGCGCCAGAGACAGGGAATCTGGTATTGGGATTTATACCCGCGAGCTCAGCAAATAGGAAAAAGATAGGGAATCATGATTCTAAAAAAAAATGCGCTATTTGGTATTGTCATTCTTCTCAGTAGCTTTGTAACATCGGACAAAGCTGGTGCGCAGTGACATTAATTCAACTAAGTGGCCCATATTGTTCGTAAATGTTCATGTCTTACTGTTGAAAGAAAATGCGTGTGGTAATGCGATAATTTTTTATCGCACTAACTTTGCCTTTGCTATGAATCCAAAACTATTGTAGTTAGTCTAAACATATGGAAAACTTATTTGAGTCATAGACGAACGTTCTGATTTTCTTCTAACTAACGGAAAAAAACTTGAGCAAAAGACGAAATGTACCCAAAAGAGTGACCCCAATTTGGACCAATTCGTCTTCACGGTGCTTGATTATTTTCTTAGAGTTCGGAAATTTACATAATCGAGTACAGGTGGAAACAGTTTCGGAGAATATGGTGTGCTTGGGATTGAAGCACAACACGAGACACATAGTTAATTAATGTCATGACTCCGTCAACGTTCAAAGTTCCTTCATCAATGGGAAGGGAAAAGTAAGTGAAACGCTAGTAGTTATACCCGGAGACTAATGTGCTTCTTTCAGTCTACTCTGTATTGTTACTTCAGAACTCTACTCAGTCGAATGTCGCTTTAACATTGAGTTCACCGAGGCATATAGTTCGTTCGTTGAGTGTAAAATATCACTATGAACATCTTTATATATATCATCACAATTACAACCATATCTTGTTAGCCAATGTCACCCTTGTTCAGGGATGTTGTGACTTTACCGAACGAGGCCTGGGTTTTTTGCCAGCGTCTGTCGATGTTACTACGCTTGTATAGCTGCACCTTATTGACCATTGCCTGGCCTGTCTTTGGGTGATTGTCTGACGTCATCTTGCGAAATTTGCATGGTGACGTCGTGTCAGGATTTGATCCTCTGTGTGTCGAGCGTTGGCTCTTCGTAGTCGGGTTTCGGTTCTGTGAGGGTTGCTTTCTCTTAATTGCCAGGTCACAGTTTGTTTTTAGTAAAGAAAATGAACACAGTGGATGATTCATTATAAGTAACTCTTGTCTAATAATTGCTTGGTCCTTAATATGTTAGTACCTACGCGAATTAACTTAGGTCGTGACGAAACTTGTTAAAATCAATGCCTCATGCACTGCGAAACGTTCCAAAACTGGCATGCCTTGCCGTGCTCCGGTGAAAAATACCTACTTTGGTGTGCGCGTGCAGTGAGAGCATGTATCGACAAGGAGTGTTGATAATGGAACAAGGTTTTCCTCCGGGCTGAAGTAAAGACAGGTAAGGCTGAATTGCCACACCCTGTCGTCGTACTTGTCGCGTACCGACCCTTGCGCTATAAATTTGCTGCGTACCTAACAATAACTTCTCCTTTAAGACTTCGTCCATACGACACTCTTGGTGTGTACCGCTATCTTAGTCTTATACTTTTGCTTCAAACACGGACTTCATGAATTCCCACTTTGTTTCAAAGGGAGCTATGGAACGAGAGGAACATCTTGGTAACGCCAGCAAAATTCGGCTTTCATTTCATTTCACTCGTCCCAGGATAATCCTTATTTCAGGAACATGGTGTTTCACCTCCCTGTAGCAACTTAGTTAATTTTTTATGTGCAAGTAGGAAATCAGTTTTGCGGAACAGGAGCTTTTTCGTTATTAGAAACTCTGATCTGGAGAAGGTAGTTGACTGTCTGCTAGTTATGATATACAGTTCGTTTGTTAGCGGGTAGTGCTCATCCTGCAAAACGAATAGCTGTCGTTCTCTAACGAACAATAATCGAACCAAAAAACATTCGCCCTCTGATATAAATTTATGCATTTTCACCAGAGTCTTCCCGAAAGTTCGTCCTACCACCGCCACGGCGACACCTCCTATTACCGCACCAACTCGCCGCCGAGAGGCGTGGGGGACGAGTTCGAAGTCACCGCTGCGGTTTCGTCAAAGAAACATTCTGAAGAAGAGCTCGGCTATTTCGTCACGAGAGTCTTCCACGGGTGGTATGTATTTTACTTTTATTTTTACAATGCTTTTCATGTGACCTCTGGGCAGAGGTGGGCGTAGCGCCGCTAAATTTAGTAGCGGTAGTGCCGCTACATATTTGCTGTAGCGCTAACATATGCAGCGCTATAATTATATAAAGGTAGGTATGAAGGTAGTAATAATATGAAACAATGAGACTTAACACTTGAGTGACGTTAAGTCATACCGACTCATAACTCTTCTAATAAGGAATGAACGCGTTTGTTACGAGAATGAATGTGTTTGGAACGAGTATCATACGTGTTCCGTTTGGTGATGCGCTACTGGCTGATCGACTACCGCAGGAGTAACGCACAGTACACAGAAAGGAGTGGAGTACCGTCACACGCACAAAGAAGGCAAGGAGATTTGATTCAATCTCCTTGGTAGTAACTGTTCATAAAGCTCAAAGAAAACAACTTGGTCTTTCGCGCTCAATTTTCTTTCCAGAATTTCTCCTTCTTACCTTCTACGCATACCAACACAAGACTCTTCTGAATCTCTGTTTGTCTCATATCTTGCTTGTCAGGTAAGCATACTTACTATTGAAAATGTGATTTTTCAAGACAACAATGTTAATATTTAAATTTTATCGCATATTTAAAAAAGTACGCTAATAGTAGCGCCGCTACATTGTGCTGTAGCGCTGCTACATTTTTAAGCTTGTAGTGGTACAGGTAGCGCCGCTACGTTTTTACTCTAGCGCGCCAACCTCTACCGATGGGGTAAAGTATGGCGGGCCTTATCCCTGTCAGAATATATATGAGCCTCACGAAACAAAGGGCTATCCCGTGTGCCTTCTCTGCAGGGCTTGTTGCACCTGGCCTCAGTTCCTGCAGAGGAAGTTAGTTTAGTAGGTTAGGTAGGTTCTGTATACTTTCCCTTTGTTCCGCGAGGCGGGCTGCCGAATGGTCGTAAGCGGCTCATCCCATGAGACTTATATGCTTCCGTGTGTGTGGGGGGGCAACAGAAGGGACTCTCTACACAAGTATTTTATTTTAATGCTTCCGTCTCCTTCTCTCTTTGTTTTTCGTTTCGAGCACTATGCCGCTAATTTGTTCAGCCAAGCCGTGTCGTGCTGGAGATGCTTTGCTCCTTTTTCCCGCCAGTAGTAGCGCAGTCGACCGACTGAGGCTTTCCGGCAGGAATGCCAAGATCAAACATTCATATACTGATGAGACATAATAAACGGAGTCTCACTGCTTGGATCACGTCGTATGACATGTGTGCGGTGGTAATACTGCGGTTTGCTTTTTATGCTTTTCTCTTGTTCTTCATACGATGGTTAAAAAAGAAGCGGAAATTCATGTATAATCATTTATCACGCTTTGAATAAGGCATTCTTACTATGTTGTAACTTACAACGCAGCATTCCTGAATTACACGGCGCGGTTCGGATGCAATACTGAAAGGGGCACTATAGTTAGCAGTTTGAACTTTGTTAGTCCTCGGGTAATAAGTTAAATTTCGTTTTCTCTTCTTATAAACTGCCCTATTTACAGTGTTAATTTATACCAAATATTGTGCGATCTTGTATCAACATCACGCACGCGTGTGTTGCTGTCAGCCGCGGCACACAAACAAACAAAGATTGTCCTTGAATACACGACAGTGCCAATATTACTGTCATGCATGCAGATATTTTTGTATGAAACAAAACCTTTATTGTGGCCTTAACAGTTTTTTGTCCTTTTACATATTGATGGCTTTTAAACTTCGCTTTTTAACTACAATGATTGTGGCTGAAACAAACAAAATATTTTGCTAGACACTATAAAATGATCACGGTTAACTCTAACCGATATTTAAAGGTGACTTTTACTTGATGCGCTGCACCTGCAGTGTATTTCAAAATCACCAGTCTTGTGCAGGGGTTGGCAGAAGTTCATGGAGCACTGGCGTTTCTGGGTATCATTGCTGACGAAAAGGCGATCGTTGCAGTGACGATCATTGACAATAGCTCAAACGCCGTGTAAGATCATCGTAACTTGAAAGCTATTGTTAGTTACCTCCACCAAGGAGGTTACGTTTTTGTCGTATTTGTCTGTGTTTCTCTGTTTGCCTGTTATATAACTCAAAAAGTTATGAATGGATCTGTGCGAAATTTACAGGTATTGTTAGGCATGTTGACAGTAGCAGATAATTAACTTTTGGTGGAAAGCCGTTTATATAATTGTTTGTTTGCATATATTTCTTGGTGCCATAACTCAAAAAGTTAAGGGCAGATTTTCATGAAATTTTCATGACTCATGACGTTTTAGGTTTATTACGAAGAGTAAATGACCCAATTTTGTGAAGATCTATTTATTTGTTCGTTTGTTTCTGTAGTTGATTTTATGCTTGTTAGCACAATAACTCAAAAAAGTACTGAACGGATCTTTGTGAAATTTATTGGAGTTTATAGTAATCTTAAAAGACATATATGATTTAATTTTGGTGCAGATCAGTTGGTCCGTTTGTATGTTTGATTTATATTTGTCATAATGTTTGTTTGCTGCGTGACTCAAAAAGTCATAAACGGATCCTCAGTAAAATTGCAAAAACCGTGATTACTATCAACAGGCATAAATGATTGGATTTTCGTGTTGATGCAAAGAAAATCTGTGTTGACGAGACTATTACACTATAGTCGACTGTGCAGTGGACAACTTCAGCATTCGGTGGTGCCTAGAGCCTCAAACGCTGTATTTAGGATAATTCTCACTAGCAACTTCTTTGCCGTCACAACCCGTCAGCCAACAAACGCCGCCGCTACCCTTTCTACTGTCCGGGCTAGAGCGAGCGGCGACAGAAGGCTGCAGGTCGTATTTTTGACGGCGTCGACGCGAACTTCGAGTGAACTTCGTTGTATGAAACCACCGAATGCATTGCTTTTGAAAGATAATTTGGGCATCAAAACCGTGTTTTTTGCACATATGAACATTTCGTTTGTCTCGAATATCGGAAGCGCAGTGCAAATGTTCTAAATATATTACAATTTCACAGTAAAACACGAATCTTGCCGCAGCCATCACGGTGCAGCTTTTAACTTAGGTAAATATTTTACTAACTGTGCGCGAGTAGCTACATGCTGCAAGCAATAATAATGGAATATTATGACAGGTTCGCTAAACTACATTCTTACAGGCGAAAGACGAGCTTAAATCAGCAAGCTCTCAGTAGTCTTTCTCCAAATCTCATTTTACTACCACTTAGTCCAGATGTTTTATAAAGCGAACCTAACCTAAAATTTCTTTGTTTTGTAAACGAAAGCAGCAAGCTAACAGGACATTTTACTGGCAATGGGAGAATTAGCAATGATTTAAAACTGATTATTTTGTTTCTGTCGCTTTATTGGAATGCGTGCAGAACAGAAATAGATCGAACTTTTCGTACAGTCTCAACAAATTTTTATGAGCTCCGGCGTATACAATGTTATGATTAAAAATGCAGGTATTTGATACAAGTACAGTCGTAACAGCCGCCAATTTGCGTTGTGAATCTATGGTTATTGTGTGTAGAAGCTGTGGAGAACTTTCTACAAAGTAACAAATACCGTTCTCACGCTCATTCAAGTGTGAAGCACAACTCACCTGTCAGCATTTTCACCGAACGGCTGATAGGTTAAGCCTCTATGCAAGCAACCTATATCGGCCAACTAAAATGAAAAAACTCCGGTTGCTCGTAAGAGTATGGTCCTTGAAACATCTTCCACGGGGGACGCTAGCCATTACTAAGTTAATTTTTAAAAACGAAAGTCGTCCTAACCCAAAATATGAAGCAACAAAGTCGTAAAGAATTACTTTAAAAGCAAATATATCACCTCCTTTCTTGACGCATTTCATGCTGTCTTGGAAGCGAGAAAAAGGCTTCATGAAAACGAATAATGATGAAGCCCGAAATGACTGCATAGAATGTAAGAGTACAGACATTCTGGATGATAAATGAGCTCTGC